>JAODUO010000275.1:37500-80000 GCA_025642075.2 Ridgeia piscesae
GTATAATTGTTAAATGATGTGGTTTGAATAAAAATTACATACTTAATTACTAATTTATTATGTTTTTTTGCATTGTTGAAGATGTAAGAGACGAATGTGCTAGCAGCCCGTGTCAAAATGGCGGTTCCTGCAGTGACGAAGTGAACAAGTTCCGTTGCACTTGTGCTAGTGGGTACGAAGGCGCCCTTTGTCAAATCGGTAGGTCACTGTTTTGTTAACGATTTGCTCATCATTATTTTAACATTAGTGTAAGATGAACTCTGCTTTGGTGATTCGTATATTGTACTATATATATAATATTCAACAGTTATGGGCATGTTTCAATTACCTCAAACCTTTGCAATTCATTAATGATAATTTTGCCTTTTCCAGTTCTCCCCTTTCTCGACCCTCCCGTCAACATGGATGTGATGAGACGACTCAACGACGCTAACAATGACACATGTCTGTCCCTGGCCTCCACGGACATGTACAAGTTCTCGGCGCTCTCCAGTAGCTGGATTCCGGAGCCTCAGGACGTCTGCTGGTTCGAGGGACTCGTCATCCAAACACACGTCCCGGACCAACTGAAGGCGTCGTACACGATCAGACTCACCGGACACAGTCTCGTGTGCGACAACTCCCACTTCACTGTGATGGTCCGACTCGCGACGTCGCCGCTCTGCCCCGCCGCCGGGGAATATACCACGTGCACTCTGAGTGGCGTTGACGACGGGGGTCTGACGACGTGCGTGGCGAAGTGTCGCTGTGACGGGAAGGACTGCAAGCACGCGATTATCCACATCCCGGAGATGCAGGAGGACTGGAAAATATGTGAAATCAGCGTAGAGTAAGAGGTGTTTACGATGAAAATGGTCGTAGCAGCTGCACTTCTGTTGGTAAATATGTGTCTTCAAAGTTTTTTGGTAACGTTACTTATATACAGGAATAATATCAAGAATCTGCTATTGTGGCCATTGGCATATTTATCATTAACATATAATTATATCAAGTGACGTGAGATGACTATGCCTATTTTAAAGACAACATTGAGCCAGTTTTCACGGTTGTTGGTATTCCTAACGTTCTGTTATAAAATGGCTGCAATTACATGAAATGATCGCTTTAATATAGCTCCAATGAAATATTTTCTTATGAAACAATAGTAAATACGTTCACATTTATAATTATAAGTATAAATTACAAACAATAGGAATAGAGATTTTGTTTAAAAGACACATATAGATGGGTAATAAGGGCGATGTCGAGGGAGGGAGGGAGGGAGAGAGGGGGAGGGGGAATGAGAGGGACGGAGCGAATGAGACGGTGGGAGGGAATGAGAGGGAGGGAAGGAATGAGAGGGAGGGAGGGAATGAGAGGGAGGGAGGGAATGAGAGAGAGGGAGGGAGGGAATGAGAGAGAGGGAGGGAATGGGGAGAGGGAGGGGGAATTAGAGGGAGGGAGGGAATGGGGGAGAGGAAGGGAGGGAATGAGAGGGAGGAGGAGGGAGGAAATGAGAGGTAGGGAGGGAGGGAATGAGAGGTAGGGAGGGAGGGAATGGGAGGGAGGGAATGGAGGGAGGAGGGAGGGAGGGAATGAGAGGGAGGGAGGGAGGGAATGAGAGGGAGGAGGAGAGAGGGAGGGAGGGAATGGGAGGGGGAGGGAGGGAGGGAATGAGAGGGAGGGAATGGGAGGAGGGAGGGAGGGAATGAGAGGGAGTGAGGTAGGGAGGATGAAAGGGAGGGACGGAGGGACGGAGGGAGAGAGGGGAGGTACGGAGGATGCAGGCATGAGATTCTTACGCGGAACCGCGGAAATTCAGTGGTTCGTGAATCCGATTTGACTGTTTCTGTGATTCGTCCAAATCGGAATTTTCGTTTTTCTAATATGTTGGTGGTAACACTGGTCAAAATGGATACACAATTGAACTTTTGTGCCGATTCCTGGCGTGCTGCAGATGGTATTCGTCCTTTTAAAAGTAAACCGCTTTTAGACTAGCAAGAAACTGGTAAAAAGGGCACAGGTTACAATTTGCGCACGCATGCCACTGGAGAAGTGGACTTTCAGTAAGTTGCCAGTGAGAAACGTGGGCCGAGGCGGCCATTGGCGTAAACACGGAGATTGCCCGGGCCTGGTCGCCGCAGATTGCCGAAATATTCTTGATTTAAAATTTTTCGTTCGGGAAGGTTCTTCAATTTCATTGAATGTTCATGAGCATCGTGCACAATAGTGGCGAAACGTCAACGAACAATTATGTTAATATTGTGCGAAAACAAAATAGAAGTACCACGATTCACTAAATGACATGTAAACTAGTAACGAACACGATCGCTCGATGTCACCACTCGAACACGTGAGCGAATCAGATGCGCTCTCTCGTTGCATGTCTGGCTATTCACCCGCTACAGTCGGTAGTGTTTATTTTTATTTCGTTTCCATCACAGTATGGACTTTATGGTTGATATAATCACCAAGCTACGACTGAGAAGTCACTGCAAATTTAGATACGAGTAGTTTGAAAATGATTATAAAATAGGATCGGGAAAGATCGCCACGACATGCACATTTTAGTGCACTATACGAAGCAATTTAAAATACATATATCACATACAGTGTTTATGAGCTTGCCTGTGATTCTCATAAATCGGGAACACATTCACAGGCAGTGCATTACCAGCATAACACTCTAGAGCGTATGTCAAATATACATTTTTATTAAACGAATGAAGGAAGGAATCCCCCGAATAAATGTCTAATAGATCGATTAATGAACTAAATATATTGACTTAAGCCAAGACGGGTACACCAGCTAGTGAACCAGTGGCGAGGCAGTATTTTGTTTTAATTCTTCTGTGTGACCACTTGAGTTATCCTGCCGAGGAGCTTAGGACATGTGTGGGGTTTCAAATGCATTTAGATTTTGTGTGTGTTTTAAACATTATATACACTGTTTGCAGAGTACTGAAAACTTTCAGTTTTTGTTTGTGGTGTTGTGTTTCAATATATCTACACATAAAAGCATGATTTAAATCAAATTTGAAGATATATTAAAATAAAGTAGCCTGAAAATACACTAGGTCGTATCACAGACAATGGTGTCTTTATTTGTTGTATCCATCTCTACCTCACTTTGCCTGCCGCGTGCAAATGTTCTTGCCTCCTCTCACATGCCTGAGGATGAGAGGTAGGGAGGAAGGGAGGAAGGGAGGAAGGGAGTGTGGTAGGAAGGAAGAGGGGAAGGGGTGGGAGGGAAGTAGGGGTTAAGGCAGGAGTTGAGGAAAGGGGAAGGCACTGTGCATGGGAGGACGGGACGGATGGAGGAAGGGAGGATCGGACAGACGGAGTGGAGGGAGATGGCGCGAGGGAGTGATGAATGTTAAGAGCAAGAGAAGGCTGATAAAAGATTGAAGGCTAAACGGGAGAGATAGTAAATATATTGGATAGGAGATGTGGTAACGAGAGATTTAGAGGGACGGGAAGTTAGAAGGAAGGTTGGTGAGAGAGCGAGGGGTTATTTAAGGAGGAATGATGGAGGAAGGCAGGACATGATGACGAGAGGTAGAGAGAGAACGGAAATGAATATATGGTGGGTAGTTAAAGCGATATTGAGATCATGTCATTCGATGTTTGTGAAACATTTTTCTGCATCGCTAATAAACGAAAGAAATATTACGTTGCCGTCTTTGTGTCAACTGGGTCCTTTCGCGCAGTCAGCGATTTAGACCAGGACGGTTTTCGGTTCTTTGGAATAATTAATTTCAAGATCTTATTCTGCGAAATCCATGTTACCATATTTGTGTAGTACAGACGGCGGGTCATTTAGTCTCATTTCGGATTTCCTGTACACAGAGTGGTGTGTATGCATTATTGTGATTGGTTTGTTTGTAAAGCACAAATTTCCCCTTACGTAGACTTATTAATAACTAAAACCTGTGTGTTGAGTTCTTGTTGCAGAGAACGCTTTTAGCCTTGTATGGTCAATCGGCCTGAAGTGTTTGCGACATTTGTATGTACCAAACTAGTAAGGTTTGCCGTTAAATATAATCATCAACGAAGTAGATGTGTGATGTGCCTATTTACATAATTGTGTTTAAACAATAGAGTGTGCCGTTGCTGTTGCTGTTGCTGTTGCTGTTGCTGTTGCTGTTGCTGTTGCTGTTGCTGTTGCTGTTGCTGTTGCTGTTGCTGTTGCTGTTGCTGTTGCTGTTGCTGTGTCAATTGCTGTTGCTGTTTGTATTCAAATACCCTTATATGATTACGTGAACTGCGTCCGTATGCAGTTAAGTGCTAAGAGAAACCATTAATGCAGATACATCATCGCACCCCAATACAACATATTGTTTCCTACGTGTCATAAATTCACCTTTCTTACTTGTACGAGTCACATGTGCCTCCCTATAAACTAGCAATATGTTGTCATTTATCATGATCACATACATGAATGTTTTAGTATAGTGGAAAACAATCAGAGTCAATTGCCGGGTATAAAATATCTCTTTTTCGTGTTATATGGAGAAAATATTAAATAAACTACAATCAATGAATGCATTGCAATGCCATTCATGCTTACGCTAAATCCATGCGTTTGGATAAATTTTGTTGTGCTAATCATTATTTGGTCATGTGACCTTCTTTATGAAGAATCGTTCCTTGTCTGCATTGTTAACAGAATTGTCCCGTGTGTCCGCTACACAATTTATTGACACTATTTGTCACACATTAGTTATTTTGCCAATACATTCGTCATTGTCTGCGTTGTGTAAGGGATTGATATTTGTATCAACTACACATTTTTGTGGTGTTATTGGCTACTTTTTAATTAGTTGTTATTAGCAGTTGTGTGGTTTGTGGTTGTGGTTGTTGCAATTCTTATTTTGATTGTTAAATGGCAATTCTTGAAGATAATTTTTTTTATCTTTTAGATAATAGTGTTAACATTATTTTATGTATGTATTTGCCTGTGTTTCATCAATAACGAGTAACATTGACAAGATACCGGAAAATAACTCCGCGTCTGAGTTTCAGGTTGGCGCTGCGGCTGTTTTGTCAGTTTAAATTATGAATAACATGAAATTAGTTATTTTTGTCACATACAAAATGCATTGTATAACACAGTTCTGTATTGTTTAACTTATCTATATATGTGGTTGGTTTTAAGAGGATATTCGGTCATATATTATAGTGTATTACCTACATCTAACACGTTTACATAACTTATGTTTGAATAAAATTGCAACAATCATGTTCGTGTTTTTCTGCCTTTATTGTGATGGTGATATGAATATCGCATTGGTGAGGGGTTTAACAAGGAGTTGACACCCCTCATTGTGATGTTGTGCTGCCAACGTCACGGCGTTTTATACATGTAAACATTAGCAACATTCCCGTAGCCTTACGTGATAGTATTGCAATTGATACATTACACTTGGTAAAACAATTGTTTCTAAATATTAAATGACTCACATCTCACAACTGCATGTGTCGTCTATTGGCGGAACACAGTTCGCCGAAACACAGCCAACTGCGAGGTCGACGACAGACAAAGTGTATAGGAGTATACCTGCTCACGAAAACCAGGGAAGGAGAGGTAGTTGACACAACAGTCCACGTGGGAATGTCTGTGTAGTACGACCGTGTGCTCCAAATGTCATCTGAAATAGAACACAACATCGTGCAGCAGTGATATGACTTGAAGCTGTTTGTCCGATACAACTAAATAAGTTATTGTTAACTACAGCTGTCGTGGATAACGTTGACCACCAAACGAACTGGACGTATTCACGAGTATCGTTCCGTGGGAAGGACTCTCTGTTTCAGCACACAACAGAGACCCCCTTTTCGAGCCTAAAGTAAATTCAAATATTTTATCACTGTGGGGTTTATTTGCTTACACTTGAATGTGCATGCATGCATGTGTATGTATGTTTTTCACATTTAATGAAAATGCCTCGTTTCATGGTAAATTAAAGATATGTATGCATACATATTGTAGTCGGCACCAAGTCCAACTCAATTATCCAGTTATCACTTATATAAACACATTTCGCCGAAAAGAATAACTCCCGGGGCGACAAATGCTATATGCCGAGACGTCCAAAAATGTTTGCCAAGGCGACCAAAACGCCGCCTACGAGTCCAAAATATTTCGCCGACGCGTCTAGTCTCGTTTAACCGATTGTCGATCGGCTGCGGAACTACGCCGAGAAGACAGTCTGGTGAGTATCCCGGCTTTTGAATGTTTATCCGCGTGATCTATACAATGCTGCCACCTCACGGACACGGGTTAATCCTGCCGTAATTTCATTTTTTATAAACAACTGCAAATTTGTATTTCTATTTATTTTGTGTTAATATAAGTTTAATTTTGAATATTTCTTTATAATACAGCATTATTTGATAAAAAGGTATCCTTACTTAATTTGCATGTTATTCGTGTTTGGCTAAACAATGCTGCCACCTCACACGGGTACTGATTATTCCTGCCGTAATTCTTTTTTATAAACAACTGTAAATTAGAATGTTTACTTATTTTTGTGTTACTATAACTTCAATGTTGAATAATTTTCATAGGATATCATTATCTTGTAAAAGTATATCGGTATTCTAATTTTTATTGTATAGTTGGCCTGAGAGCCAATCAGCGTCTCTACCCTAATCTGGGGTAAGGCCGTAACAAATGCAGAGCGTTTCTTTCCCCAGGCAGAGTTGAGGAGCTTTAAAATGCTGCCACCTCACGGAGCCTGGGTAACCGAGGCTACAACACGTCCAGAGATTTCACCGCCGACGTAGTAACGCCGCCGACGCGACCAGTTACCCTTGGCGTCATCTGGCGGTAGTGGTAGGACAACCTCCTAAGCTCGGTTACCCAGACTCCGTGAGATGGCAGCACTTTTCAGCCCCCTCAACTGTCTTTTCGCCGTAGTTACGCAGCCGACCGACAGTCGGTAAGCGATGATTATAATGTACCAGCTGCCTCCTTAGCGCGTGATTATGTATGAATGGTTGACTGACTGTTGTTGAAATGTGTCTATGCTGCGTGCAATGACGACCCCTTGGTTAATAAGGTTAATGCACGATGTCAGTTCGATTTACATCGTGTACACCTTTGTTCTGGTGGATGGCCACATTATTACTATTACCTGTTGATTATCCACGTGTAGATTGATCGCATACCACGGTTGCGTACGTTATCTGCGTTTTTGTTTTAAGGGAACACAGTGTTATAGTGAGTATATGTGAGATTGGTTAAGGCTAGAAACTGTTATAGTGAGTATATGTGAGATTGGTTAAGGCTAGAAACTGTTATAGTGAGTATATGTGAGATTGGTTAAGGTTAGAAACTGTTATAGTGAGTATATGTGAGATTGGTTAAGGTTAGAAACTGTTATAGTGAGTATATGTGAGATTGGTTAAGGTTAGAAACTGTTATAGTGAGTATATGTGAGATTGGTTAAGGTTAGAAACTGTTATAGTGAGTATATGTGAGATTGGTTAAGGTTAGAAACTGTTATAGTGAGTATATGTGAGATTGGTTAAGGTTAGAAACTGTTATAGTGAGTATATGTGAGATTGGTTAAGGCTAGAAACTGTTATAGTGAGTATATGTGAGATTGGTTAAGGTTAGAAACAGGAGTAAGGATTGTTGGTTAGAAACTGTTGTAGTGAGTATATGTGAGATTGGTTAAGGTTAGAAACTGTTATAGTGAGTATATGTGAGATTGGTTAAGGTTAGAAACTGTTATAGTGAGTATATGTGAGATTGGTTAAGGCTAGAAACTGTTATAGTGAGTATATGTGAGATTGGTTAAGGCTAGAAACTGTTATAGTGAGTATATGCGCGCGGTCTACTACACAGACATTCCCACGTGGACTGTTGTGTCAACTACCTCTCCTTCCCTGGTTTTCGTGAGCAGGTATACTCCTATACACTTTGTCTGACGTCGACCTCGCAGTTGGCTGTGTTTCGGCGAACTGTGTTCCGCCAATAGACGACACATGCAGTTGTAAGTGAGATTTGGATCATTTAATATTTAGAAACAATTGTTTTACCAAGTGTAATGTATCAATTGCAATACTATCACGTAAGGCTACGGGAATGTTGCTAATGTTTACATGTATAAAACGCCGTGACGTTGGCAGCACAACATCACAATGAGGGGTGTCAACTCCTTGTTAAACCCCTCACCAATGCGATATTCATATCACCATCACAATAAAGGCAGAAAAACACGAACATGATTGTTGCAATTTTATTCAAACATAAGTTATGTAAACGTGTTAGATGTAGGTAATACACTATAATATATGACCGAATATCCTCTTAAAACCAACCACATATATAGATAAGTTAAACAATACAGAACTGTGTTATACAATGCATTTTGTATGTGACAAAAATAACTAATTTCATGTTATTCATAATTTAAACTGACAAAACAGCCGCAGCGCCAACCTGAAACTCAGACGCGGAGTTATTTTCCGGTATCTTGTCAATGTTACTCGTTATTGATGAAACACAGGCAAATACATACATAAAATAATGTTAACACTATTATCTAAAACATTGCGTATATTTCAAGCAGTTTAAAATTAAAAAATAATTCTTTCAAGAATTGCCATTTAACAATCAAAATAAGAATTGCAACAACCACAACCACAAACCACACAACTGCTAATAACAACTAATTAAAAAGTAGCCAAAAACACCACACAAATGTGTAGTTGATACAAATAGCAATCCCTTACACAACGCAGACAATGACGAATGTATTGGCAAAATAACTAATGTGTGACAAATAGTGTCCATAAATTGTGTAGCGGACACACGGAATAATTCTATTAACAATGCAGACAAGGAACGACTCTTCACAATGAAGGTCACATGACCAAATAATGATTAGCACAACAAAATTTATCCAAACGCATGGATTTAGCATGAGCATGAATGGCATTGCAATGCATTCATTGATTGTAGTTTATTTAATATTGTCTCCATATAACACGAAAAAGAGATATTTTATACCCGGCATTTGACTCTGATTGTTTTCCACTATACTAAAACATTCATGTATGTGATCATGATAAATGAAAACATATTGCTAGTTTATAGGGAGGCACATGTGACTCGTACAAGTAAGAAAGGTGAATTTATGACACGTAGGAAACAATATGTTATATTGGGGTGCGATGATGTATCTGCATTAATGGCTTCTCTTAGCACTTAACTGCATACGGACGCAGTTCACGTAATTATATAAGGGTATTTGAATACAAACAGCAACAGCAATTGACACAGCAACAGCAACAGCAACAGCAACAGCAACAGCAACAGCAACAGCAACAGCAACAGCAACAGCAACAGCAACAGCAACGGCACACTCTATTGTTTAAACACAATTATGTAAATAGGCACAGCACACATCTGCTTCGTTGATGATTATATTTAACGGCAAACCTTACTAGTTTGGTACATACAAATGTCGCAAACACTTCAGGCCGATTGACCATACAAGGCTAAAAGCGTTCTCTGCAACAAGAACTCAACACACAGGTTTTAGTTATTAATAAGTCTACGTAAGGGGAAATTTGTGCTTTACAAACAAACCAATCACAATAATGCACACACACCACTCTGTGTACAGGAAATCCGAAATGAGTCTAAATGACCCGCCGTCTGTACTACACAAATATGGTAACATGGATTTCGCAGAATAAGATCGTGAAATTAATTATTCCAAAGAACCGAAAACCGTCCTGGTCTAAATCGCTGACTGCGCGAAAGGATCCAGTTGACACAGAGACTGCAACGTAATATTTCTTTCGTTTATTAGCGATGCAGCAAAATGTTTCACAAACATCGAATGACATAATCTCCATATCGCTTTAACTATCCACCATATATTCATTTCCGTTCTCTCTCTACCTCTCGTCATCATGTCCTGCCTTCCTCCATCATTCCTCCTTAACTAAACTCTCGCTCTCTCACCAACCTTCCTTCTAACTTCCCGTCCCTCTAAATCTCTCGTTACCACATCTTCTATCCCATGTTTTACTATCTCTCCCGTTTAGCCTTCAATCTTTTATCAGCCTTCTCTTGCTCTTAACATTCATTACTCCCTCGCGCCATCTCCCTCCATTCCGTCTTTCCGATCCTCCCTTCCTCCACCCGTCCCGTCCTCCCACGCACAGTGCCTTCCCCTTTCCTCCATTCCTGCATTAACCCCTACTTCCCTCCCACCCCTTCCCCTCTTCCTTCCTACCACACTCCCTTCCTCCCTTCCTCCATTCCTCCCTACCTCTCATCCTCAGGCATGTGAGAGGAGGCAAGAACATTTGCACGCGGCAGGCAAAGTGAGGTAGAGATGGATACAACAAATAAAGACACCATTGTCTGTGATACGACCTAGTGTATTTTCAGGCTACTTTATTTTAATATATCTTCAAATTTGATTTAAATCATACTTTTATGTGTAGATATATTGAAACACAACACCACAAACAAAAACTGAAAGTTTTCAGTACTCTGCAAACAGTTGGGCTATAACTGTGTATATAATGTTCAAAACACACACAAAATCTAAATGCATTTGAAACCCCACACATGTCCTAAGCTCCTCGGCAGGATAACTCAAGTGGTCACACAGAAGAATTAAAACAAAATACTGCCTCGCCACTGGTTCACTAGCTGGTGTATTTTCATATTTTATGTACATATCTGGTCTGTGACATGAGTCATTTACAAGTATACACCTCATACAAATTTCTCTGACAACAGAACTATTAGTGAGAGATGCATTTGTAACTTGAATATTTCTGACTTAAAGGGAGGATGCCAGCTCCTCTGCCCAGAATTGGTCAAGCAGTAATTTGTAATGGGAACCTACTGTGTGGGAAAGTTAAACATCAAAGGCTATTGTGGCTAACTCTGCTTCCCTTGGCATTACTCCCAATCCATTTTTATTTTGAAACTGAATGTTCTGTTTATAATTTGAATGAGTTGCAGGCAGAATCTTTCAAATTGCAATTTTTTTGTTCTTAGCTTAATAAAGTAACTAAACACAAATAATCAGGCAATAAACCTTCAACATGCATGTTGTAGTCATAAGAATAAAATAGTAAATGAAAAAACCTAGGAGCTGGTAACCCCACCAGTACTGTCAAATTGTAAAGAATTTTTAATTTCAAAAAACGGTTGTAGAATGAAGCCCATTACACAAAAATAGAATGGGAAAATATATATATTATGCATTCAGACTTCAACGTTACTCACCAGCATGAGAGATGAGCAAATAATCAACAGAACTATTCAGGAAACATTCTGACAGACGAGGAACAATTGAAACATTGACTTGGTTAGTACTCGAGTAATAGATCACTTACATTGTCCCAGATCATTGAGGCATATCTATAAGTAAGGCAAAAAAGAGGATCTCTTATATATATACCAGTTTTGTGATTGCCATGGGATTGTGTGCAAACATAGTTAATCACCATTGCAATATGTCGGCATAGCAAACCTTGCCTAGCAAGCCTTGATAGAAGAGGGTCCAGCATCATGTCCACATCACCATGGCGGGAGGGAGGGAGGAGGAGGGAGGGAGGGAGGGAGGGAGGGAGGAGGGAGGGAGGGAGGGAGGAGGGAGGGAGGAGGGATATGGAGGGAGGGAGGGAGGAGGAGGGAGGGAGGGAGGAGGGAGGGAGGAGGGGAGGGAGGAGGGAGGAGGGAGGGAGGGAGGCAGGGAGGGAGGGAGGCAGGGAGGGAGGGAGGGACGGAGAGACGGAGAGACGGAGAGACGGAGAGACGGAGAGACGGAGAGACGGAGAGACGGAGAGACGGAGACACATATACAGTGTGAGGCGAGAGCGAGAGCGAGAGCGAGAGCGAGAGCGAGAGCGAGAGCGAGAGCGAGAGCGAGAGCGAGAGCGAGAGCGAGAGCGAGAGCGAGAGCGAGAGCGAGCGAGAGACGGACGGACGGACGGACGGACGGACGGACGGACGGACGGACGGACGGACGGACGGACGGACGGACGGACGGACGGACGGACGGACGGACGGACGGACGGACGGACGGACGGACGGACGGACGGACGGACGGACGGACGGACGGACGGACGCACGGACGGACGGACGGACGGACGGACGGACGGACGGACGGACGGACGGACGGACGGACGGACGGACGGACGGACGGACGGACGGACGGACGGACGGACGGACGGACGGACGGACGGACGGACGGACGGACGGACGGACGCTCGGACGGACGGACGGACGGACGGACGGACGGACGGACGGACGGACGGACGGACGGACGGACGGACGGACGGACGGACGGAGTTGGACGGGACGGACGGACGGACGGACGGACGGACGGACGGACGGACGGACGGACGGACGGACGACGGACGGACGGACGGACGGACGGACGGACGGACGGACGGACGGTCGGACGGACGGACGGACGGACGGACGGACGGACGGACGGACGGACGGACGGACGGACGGACGGACGGACGGACGGACGGACGGACGGAGGGACGGACGGACGGACGGACGGACGGACGGACGGACAGAGAAACAGTGACAGAAGTGGTGTCCACAACAGAAGAGAGTACACTGGGTGAGCGTTGCTGAAAAGAGAGGCAGACAGATAGACTGAGAGATAAACTGAAAGATAGACTGGAGAGAGAGAGAGCGAGAGAGAGAGAGGAAGAGAGAAAGAGAGAGAGAGGGAGAGAGTGAGCGAGCGAGAGCGAGCGAGCGAGAGAGAGCGAGAGAGAGAGAAAGAGAGAGAGAAAGAGAGAGAGAGGGAGAGAGAGTGAGCGAGCGAGAGCGAGCGAGAGCGAGCGAGAGAGTGCGAGAGAGAGAGAAAGAGAGAGCGACAGAGAGAGAGAGAGACACACACACACACACACACACACACACACACACACACACACACACACACACACACACACACACACACACACACAGACAGAGACACAGAGACAGACACAGAGCGAGAGTGAGAGAGAGCGAGAGAGCAACACACACACAGAGAGACAGAGAGAGAGAGAGACAGAGAGACAGAGAGACACAGATAGAGACACAGAGACAGAGAGACACAGAGACGGACAGGGATATACAGTGAGAGAGAAATAGAGACAGAGAGAGACACAGAGAGAGAAATAGAGACAGACAGGTAGGCAGACAGACAGACAGACAGACAGACAGACAGACAGACAGACAGACAGACAGAGCGAGAGAGACATAAAGAGACAGAGAAAGAGAGAGAGAGAGAGAGAGAGAGAGAGAGAGAGAGAGAGCGAGAGAGAGAGAGAGAGAGAGAGCGAGAGAGAGACAGAGAGAGACAGTGAGACAGAGAGATAGAGAGCGAGAGAAAGACAGAGACAGAGAGAGGGAGACAGGCAGACAGAAAGAGAGAGAGAAAGAGAGAGAGAGAAAGAGAGAGAGAGCAAGAGAGAGCGAGAGAGAGCAAGAGAGAGCGAGAGAGAGAGCGAGAGAGAGCGAGAGCAAGTGAGAGAGAGCGAGAAAGAGAGCAAGAGAGAGTGAGAGAGAGACACAGACAGAGAGATAGAGAGCGAGAGAAAGACAGAGACAGGCAGACATAAACAGAGACAGAGACAGAGAGAGACAGAGACTAGTCTGTTGGCAGCTCACCATGGGTTCTCTGTTCATCTGTTTCTTCTCCTCTCAGTGGAGGAACTGAAGCACTCTCTGAGACTCCTCCTAGTCTACACCCCCTGTGTCAAACACCTCAGCCTCACCAACACTCGCTTTCATCACACCTATCTGTTATGCACAATAACTCTAACTTAGGATGGAACTATCGATTACATAAAACTATATTCATATAGGACAAACCTGTCGATTATATACAACAACACTCAGGTCAGACATGTCTGTTGTATACAAGAAAAGTCAGAGAACAAGTAATAACAGAGTATGTTGTCATCACATAATGAACTTGTACTATGCTGCAATCTACCATCACATGACGTAGTCACATTTTCCTGTATTCTACTGTCTCATTACTGTCACTGGACAATACTCATTGTCACGTTACTGTAACATTACATACTTACATTATGCCTTTCTCGACTGTCATATGCCTTACTTACATTGTGCCATATTTGACTGACTCATGCTATATTTACACTGTGCTGTACTCAATTGTCGTATGCCATACTTACATAGTGCCATACTCTATGGTCACAAGCTATAATTACACCACGCCATACTCTACTGTCACATGATGTACTTACATTGTGCCTACTCTATTGTCACATGCCCTACTTACATTGTGCTTTAATCTACACTCTCACGCTGTACTTACATTGTGTCATATGCTACTGTCACATGATGTACTTACATTGTACCTACTCTATTTTCACATGCCCTACTTACTTTGTGCTTTAATCTACACTCTCACGCTGTACTTACATTGTGTCATATGCTAATGTCAAATGCTGTACTTACATTGTGGCATATTCGACTGACTCATGCTATATTTACACTGTGCTGTACTCAATTGTCGTATGCCTTACTTACATTGTGCCATACTCTACGGTCACAAGCTATACTTACACAGTGACATACTCTACTGTCACATGACGTACTTACATTGTGCCGTACTCTATTGTCACATGCAATACTTACATTGTGCTTTAATCTATTCTATCATGCTGTACTTACATTGTGTCATACGCTACTGTCAAATGCTGTACTTACATTGTGCCATATTCGACTGATAGACTTCTTTGGTATAAACAACTTTGTCATCCTATTTGCACACAAAGAAACACACAAACTTACTTGGATCTCATCTAACCAAAGAGACAAGAAACAAATTGACCACCTTCTCATCAGTGGCAAGTGGCGACGATCCTTACAAGATGTACGTTTTAGAAGAGGAGCGGATGTTGGCAGCAATCAACCACCTTGTTGTCGCTCACATCAAACTGAAGCTTAATAGAACTGTAACACCGACTAGGCTGTTGAAATGGTTCGATGTCTCCAAGTTGAAAGATGCTGGCATCAGATCAGTAGTGCAGTACTAGGACAGAAAGAGGAAACACAATGACTGGACAACAACAAAATATCTCATCAGTTTACTTAACAAACTTAACACATCAGTACAATTAATGATATAACAATTCTTGAATGAGTGATTGAGTGATTGAGTGATTGAGGGAATGAGTGAATGAGTGAATGAGTGAATGAGTGAATGAGTGAATGAGTGAATGAGTGAATGAGTGAATGAGTGAATGAGTGAATGAGTGAATGAGTGAATGAGTGAATGAGTGAATGAATGAATGAATGAATGAATGAATGAATGAATGAATGAATGAATGAATGAATGAATGAATGAATGAATGAATGAATGAATGAATGAATGAATGAATGAATGAATGAATGAATGAATGAATGAATGAATGAATGAATGAATGAATGAATGAATGAATGAATGAATGAATGAATGAATGAATGAATGAATGAATGAATGAATGAATGAATGAATGAATGAATGAAGCAAAACCATTCACAGGAGGCGTCAAAGTTAGAAAGTAAGAGAGAAACGACACATTATTAAAGAGATACGAACCCAAAGCCCCTACATAACATTAGCCTATAGTCGGCCACCACATTCCTCACGCTACTCTCCCAAACCTGCTGACAAAGACCATGACAAACACCAACATGTACTCACTTATTCTGATGAAACAATGAATAAACATCCCTACCTTAACATAGATGATGTGGCATTGGCGTTCAACCAGTAACTTCACAACGTGTAACGTTGCGTATTACAATTTATAAATTCACCATAGGAAGTGGAATGTTCCCAGTGCAAAATCCACTAGATTAATTGTTTTGGTTACAATGAGGATTACAGGGGGACAAACGCTTGGAGGAAAGTCGAAAGGGTGAAGAGAGATAGACGTATATCACGGAAACGAAAAGGAAATGTGCTCAGTTCGTGTGTTACCCCGGCACACGAATGCACTAGTGACGATGCCACTAGCAGAGATACAACAGAAGGTCCAGGATTGCGAGAAAAAACCTGGAAAGAATAATCATGGGAGCTAAGAGAGCTTATACAGAAAACGGATGAGATGATAGTATGGGATGGAGTGAAGGAAAGTTCTAAAAAGAAATTGGTGAGGAGTACATGGGTTGGTCATGTGGAAAAAATTGGGAGATGACAAACTGGCAAAGAGAGCAGGTGCCCAGAAAGTGGAAGGGAAGTGGAGGCAAGGAAGAGCGAAATTGCGATGGGGGATTGCGTCAAAGGTACCTAGAAAGAGTAGGAGAAGAATGGAAAAAATATAGATAGAAGGAATGGGAGAATGCTAAAAGAGAACGTAGTATAAGAGAAAAGCGAGAGGAAGAAAAAAGACACTGGAAAAGGAAATAATGTCAACTTACCTCTGACGGCTGTGATGCCAAGAAAATAATAACAACAATTTGACCCTAGTCTATTAACCGGGCAACTATTATTTTGAATCCTTAATAGCCATTAGCCATCATGCACATTGAGAATAATGACATTTCAGTGCTCTGTCAACTCTTATGCTGCAGCCAGCGATAGAAATGGAGAATTCCTAACATATACCTATTTGAATTATGGCAATTATGTTTGTGAAAGGGTAGGACTGGAAAGAAAAATCTTACACAGTCATCCTGAAACCCATTGTACTTTGTGATTCTTATGAATTAGGCAGCCAGTTATTGGTCCTCCGTTCCCCACCATCCTAATTTTTTTCCGGGATTGGGGCCCATAGCCCCCTGGCCCCCTCTCACTATGCCACTTGCAAGCAGTTATGGGTCCAAAGTCTACCATTTTCAGTATGTGTGTGATTGGGGCGGGCTATTCAAATACGTGTAGCCAACATAAATATTTTAAATAGCATAACATCTTTGTTTATTTTAGAATTAGGACCAGGCCAACCATAAATTGTGTTTTGTATTTACTAAAACATTTATATAATATGTATTTCAGGCCACACACACACACCCACACACACACACACACAAAAAAAAACAAAAAAAAAAAAAAACACACACACACACACACACACACACACCACACACACACACACACACCACACACACACACACACACACACACACACACACACACACACACACACACACACACACACACACACACACACACACACACACACACACACACACACACACACACACACACAGTCTTTCAATAATAACATACGTGTAATAAGCAAATTTAACTACAGTACTATAAGTTAGCATATACAATGTTTGAAAGGCGAAATAACAATTCTTGGATTTGTTGTTTGTTTTTATTTTCACCAACACAGTAAATATTCTTAATTCTTAGTATTATTATTTCACTTACAACAATTATATATATATATATATATGTATATATATATATATATATATATATATATATATATATATATATATATATATATATATATATATATATATATTTGTGTGTAATACAATGTATATACCATATGTATACCATGTTAACAAATAACACCACTAGAAGCGACAATATACACCTTTTACCTTACCAAAAAGGTAAGGTAAAGGTTTTTACCTTAAAAAACATGCAAATAAAATATAATAACAGTATTGGCAAAATAAACTCATAAATCAGTCTTTTCATTGAAATACCGTAGCACCAAACATGAGAAGATAGTAAAATAACTAGTGATAATAACAAGGGTAATAACATTCATGATTTTTATTGAAATTTTGTAGGCATTTTACTAAGGTATTTTGCATTGATAAGAGCTGCAAAACCATTGAGTTTTTACGTTATATGGAAATTCACAACATCTGTGATGGTACGACTTGCGACATCTGTCACAAGCCACCATGTCTCCAAACACTTCAAGAAGGTCACAAGGGCATAAAAGCTCTATTGCAAATCTGTCCATGTCAATTTCCTTTTCGTATTGTAGAGACACTTTTGGAAAAGGGAGTAACTTTTTTGATTTGACTGAGCGAATTCTCGTAGAGTTATTTAGTAAGGCCTAACATTTTAATTTATTTCTAGGATTGTATAAATACAAGTAATACCATTCGCTATTACATTTAGAATTGTTAGTACAACACAATAATAAAAGTCTCCAATATTTACGATCGGACACGCAAACAACAACAAAGCTTGAAAACATGGAGCGTACCGATCGGTGGCATTTTGTGAATGTGGTCTGCCGTTTCCGCACGGTCTGCCAATTGTGGCCCGCCTTTTAGTGTGCCCCCTAGGTTCGGCCTTGTTTGCAGAGCGGAAGCGGAAGTTGACGTCTGATAACCTGTCATGGAAGGATGTCTCCTCTGATAAACAATTTTAACAAATTGTTTATTATTCATAGCACAAGCACAACACTGATATAAAACAGTTTCCGTGTGTGGTTATTAGTAAGGAGAAAATGGTTTGATATTAGGTAATGGTATTTAGCAAGAGTTTCATTTCTCCCGCGTAAGCCGTATGACTAGCCGCGACAGTCTGTCGTTTCCACAATCTGCCGCCGGGGATGTTGACAGGGTATCCACACCTGGACTGGGTACAGAAGACCAATGTTCAGCGCAGTCGGATGTAGCTCCGCGCTTTTGTAGTGGTTACGAGGCCATTAAACATGGTAATGATTGTGGTATGTCGCCTGCTAAAAGGAAACCGACGTCACTGTCAACAAAATCGCAGACTTGCAGCTCCCCAGCTAGAGGTTAGTGTTTGCCTGTTGTAATGTTATGTAGGTAGATACATCAGAATCCGTTAGATGGCGTATTTAAGTTTCGCGGTCATTTTTGTTCCAAAAGTTGTGATCAAGATGTCTTCCTGTGTCAGCCGCCGTCAGAAATTACATGGTCGTGCTATTTGCTATGCCGCTGAATATTAATTAGGAAAACAGTGCTTCCTGATGGTGGAATCGACCAATGGATAATCCTTTTACATCTGGAGCCATTTTTTTAGTTACGTCAACTCCGATCGCTTTTGTGTGCAGGTATGTGAAGTTTGATATTGTCTTTACTTGCAAAATAAACACATAACACAGCTAGTCTACGAAAGGTGGTAGCTAGTCTAGTACAATATATTACCTTTAAAATGATATATGTAGCATTATTGTGTGTGTTTGGCCAGCGGCACAGTGCGATGGGGAACTTTGCCACTCTTTGGCGTTATGTGCGTATATTACCAACAGCCTACGCCGCATCATGCCTGGTGCTCGCCGGCAGCCGAGCCATCAGTGATGGCGTCATTAGGCGCTTCCCAGCATTAATTAAATCCACTTCCATCATAATCATCGAGTATTGTTGAGCACTGTTATGGTACACTTGTTTGTATTACAATATATGTATACATATAATTACTGTTTAGCCGTTTCTGGTTTATATAAATTAATCTATTTTTAGAATGTCATTATAACATATTTGAAGGAATTTTTTTACAAACTTTGCGTGTGCTGTTTGCATTGTAACTGTTATTGACATTGGCGATGCCATTGATAATCACGTCTCATGGTGTCATTATTAAAATTGGAAAGCATCTGAAAGTTAAACAGGAGTTTATTTGACCGTGTACTTATTTATATATTTATAAGTATATCTTGATTGCTTAACCAACATTAGTATTTATTATAACAAATTAATTGTTGTTTGCATTGTGTGAATTGTGTATTTTTTTCACTTCTCACAAGTGAAACAGTGTTGGAAAATCCAAAGGGTAGTCCAAGTTAACTTGTAGTATAAATAAGTTGTTTTGTTAAAATAAAATATAATTTGTAGTTTGTAAGTAAAAAAATTTAAGTTGTTGTTTACACTTAGTTTTTTCTTAATTCATAATTTTTTTCATTCCTAGAATTTTTTTAATAAATAAAACATCTGCAATTGTTGAAGTAATAAAAATTCTTGTTAACAAAGTTATGTCATTTCTCTAGACATTGTTGTAAGGTGATGGAAATTAGTTTGTGAAATGATTGCTTGAATATAACTGTAATTGAAAGTGTTTACCATTTGTTACAAAAGTGTTGTTATTGAATATCCATTGCATTAACTGTTCATTATTTCAGGTGTACTATGAAGATTATGGTTGATGCTCTTGCAACTTCACTCAAAGATACACTGATCAACTGAACATGACAGCTCATCACAAGTTCTGAATTGGCAATCAGTGTTGCTATCAAAACATCAAACGAATATTGTGTGAAGCTTGAGTGGATCCTCTCTCTGCCGTCTCTGTTCTGCTGTGACTCCTCATGAACGCTGCCTGGTTACAGGTTACTACTACACACCGGGTGTTCAACTGAAAGCTACATACATACATAATACAACTATGCCTGCTTACTTCAAGAACTTTGTGACCTTGCCTCGCAGTTGCACATGTTTCATCACCTGTAGGACTATAAACTTGGCTGCAGTGCCTTGGCTATATGTAATGCTACCAAAACGTTGCTATATACCATCATGCTACAGTAAAACAGAATTCAGCATGTTCCCTATGCAGAACTTTTCAAACAATGTTATTAATTCCTTGGACATGCAATATATGGAGTGAATATGAACATTTATACAGTACACCTACAAGGACTTACCTCGTATATGCAGCCAGTATTTTATGAAATGATTATTATTCATGCTGGAATATGTTAAATAATAAATGTTCTTATCATTGACACAATTATAATATTTAACCATTGCCTAATTTATTTACCTGCTATGCCCTACTAATTACAGAACCATTGACCCCTAAGGGTATGTAATCTACTTGAATGTTTTCCACTAAAAGTAATATTTAATTGTGGAATTTAATTGTTAATCACTGCGTGGGCCAAATGTTAAAAAAGTAGGTCATTTATAAAAATCGGGCCAAAAAGGTCATAATCAAATTGTTTAAGTCTTAAAAAATGTATATCCACACCAGAGATGGAGTGAGTACAATACAAATGTACTCGATTACGAGTACGATTACTTTGAACATGCATGAGTACGAGTACAAGTACTCAGAAAACAAATGTACTCGAATACGAGTACGATTACTTTACAATATACTCGAGTACGAGTACGATTACTTTAGTCTGTAAGCATGATTACTTTCATGATTACTTGATTACTTTCATGAATATCCTGTTTCTAACATAAAGGCGACTTTCATGGAATCCCTAGGTGTCATTCTTGTTCTGTTGTTGTGTCACTAATGTTCTAACTGATTACTGCTATCCACTATCCTAGTGTTATTATTATTAATAATTAGACGCCTTTCTCGGGTATTGGATGAATCATTTAATACTGGATTAATAATTTAATTTATGGTTTCTGAATCAAATACAAATAGGAGGCATTTAAAATTTCAAATACACATGATCAAATACATTACAATAACAACACTTCAAAACCGGGGGGCATATTCAAAAGAGTAGTATATCAGATGGGTCCAGACGTCGGGTCAAATACATTTGTATTTGAAGGTATTTAAATCCTTTTTAAAGTATTTGTATTTGATGTTTAGGAATTAAAAGTATTTGTATTTAAATACTTTCCTAAAGTATTTGACTTGTTCAAATATTTTTTTGAAATACATTGTCAGTATCAACATTTCTTTTTCACTGCCAAATTGATTACCTTAATGCACTGCAACTTCACCCAACAGTGCTAATTACTGATGAAGACACTTAACAGCAGGCTTCACCCTGGCCCTGCAGTGACCACAACTTGTGTTTGCTCAGAGCCAGAGGATGGACCTAACAGTGACCATAGGTCAATATCCCCTTTTGTTCTTTTAGTCAGGCTTCAATTTGGCACCAGGTTATTCTGGTTTCCTGGCTGACTTTGAAGTTGAGCCTTCCTCACAACATGGTAGCAATGATTAACAGTGTCTCTTCTGAGGGCAACATAGGCGTTATATTATTATGGACTTCCTGGCGTAACATACAAACAATATATTTTGGCCTTTACCTCTTTCAGTCAGTTGTCACTGTGATGCAGTTAGCAATAACAATACTCCCTAGCACTGGTCTGCCTGTCATCATATGAGCAAAACACTAATTATGCCAAAAAACTAGATGTCTCAATATGTGTTGCTTTTCTTTTACCTAATACAAAATGAAAAGTATTTGAAAAATATATGAACAAGTATTTGAAATACTTTTCAATGTATTCCTATTTAAATACATTTATATTTAAAAAGTATTTGTAATCCCTCAAGAATATTTGTATTTAAATACATTTCAATGTATTTGACCCCATGTCTGGATGGGACAAACACAGAATGGTTGTGGATTTAGACAGGTTTACAGTTTGCACTTAATTAAACATAATAGACAGGGATTTAGCAGCTAACCGCCCAGACCCAGTCAGGATTCTGGATGTTGGAAATATGACCAGTCATTCACACCATACTGACAGAGCAAACAGTACAGGTGGGGCTGTGGCCTGGCTTCTAAAATTACAAAGCAAGATGTTAGGGGATGCTTATCTCCTGCAGTGCTTCCCAGGGACTGTCACAATATAACTTGTACTTTGTACCAAGCAGGAGGGTGAGGAGATGTTGCTTTTCTGGGAAGAGAAGGTATTAATTAGGGAAATCTGACTGAATATTTATTTAACTGAAATGCTCAACAGTAATAGAAAATGAATACCTTGATTATTATTACATTTATTAGATTACTTCTAATATTGCCATTTTTATCTGTCTAATATATTTGCTTGCAACTGTTCATATGAAAAAAATGTAATCGTGAGAAGCAATCGTGAGTATGATTACTTTGGTAATGTACTCGAGTACGAGTACGATTACTTTCCTTCGTACTCGAGTACGAGTACTCAAAAAGTACTCGTACACGAGTACTCGTACACGAGTACGATTACTCCATCTCTGATCCACACCTTAATTAATCATGGCTCAATTGTATGGCTTAAGCATTGTAAATATGGCAGATATTAAATGTAGGTCAACTAATTAGGTCATCAGCAAACTAGATTTTACAAGATGGCAATCAGTATATTTAGTCGTTATATATTCAACCCATGTATAATTTAATTGCCATTTTACTAATTATGTACACCCATTTTATGTACTTAATCCTGATAAATAGGTCAAATGTTAAATATAGGTCAAACAATTAGGTCATAAAAAATGTCATAGTTTACAAGGTGACAATTAGTATAATTAGCATGGCATAATTAGTTGAGCTATAATTAACATTTGGCCTAATTACATTTTCTGAGCACAAAAAGTGGAATTACTTCAGAAATAATAAATATATCAAAATAATTCAAAAAGTGTTGTAAACTGCATAATTAACTCGATCTTGTGGTATAATTTGAATGATATTGAACGTATTTGAATTTTTTCCTAATGTAGGCCTTTTTATATAAAAAAATTACTGTTAACAAACTGGGACAGAATCTGGGCTAATTAAATTATTCGCCTAGCTATGCCTAAATGCAACCAGTGATGACTGTTCAGAATAAACTTGCAAATTTATTATAGCAACTTCTATTTTCTTATGATGACACTTTTTATGATATTACTTTTTCTTCTGCCAGATGATTTCACAAAGAAGAAGAAAATAGCAGCGATCCACCGGGCCCTGCGGACTGAGCCAGTGGATGTGTTGACGCTGCGCCAACTGTGCATCAGCAGAGGTGGTTTGCTGCAAGATGATCTACGCAAGGAAGCCTGGGCTAAACTACTTTTTGTCGATGTTAACAAAATACCAAGTAAACCCGGTAGGTTCCCAGGGGTGTCACTTATAAAACACGGCATGCAGAAAATTGACCAAAAAAATTACCAAGATTTTAATAAGTATTTTGTAACTTCAATTTTATACAACAATCTTTTTATGGTTACGTGAAATTGTAAGAATGAGTTGGGCTGTTGCAAATAAACCTATCTATTTTTAGCATAATTGTGTTGCATTGGTATATGTCTATGAAGTGTATTATAAATAGCATTTTAGGCAGTTACATATACATTATGTTGAAGCTGTGACTTTACTGGACTCAGGCTTCTTACAATAATTAGTTGAATATATTTTATCAATGCATGTATCTATTTATTTTATATGGATGTTGATTGTTTGAAATAAAACATATTTATTTTTCATTTTATGGTATTAAATCCATTATGGTTGAGCTGTCACCATTTCTTTAGCTGCAGAAATATGAGTTAAAGCCTTAAAAAATGAATAAATTAAGGACATATTTTGTAGTTGCTCTCATTTTAACAGTTCTAAGAAAATTGCAAACACTGTTGTTTTGCTATTTTTGGTCTTTTTATTACAAGCTTGTATGGTGTAAAAGTTGGAAGTCAGCTTTCAGTGTCAACTTGTTTCAGACATAGAGACACTGCACGGTCATGCTGACTACAACCAGGTAGTGCTTGATGTGAACAGGTCCCTCAAGAGGTTCCCACCAGGTGAGCTGCAGTTATATATATTTTTTCTCAAATGTTCTTTTTATGAACTTTATGTTAAACGTTATTAGAAGAAATGGTAATGTATTACTGATTATAATTTAAATACACTTAACACATAAATCAGTCCACAGGGATGTAGAATACTGCCAAAATTTATTAGTTAAATAAATAATACCTTTTAACAGCTATTATCATTAACACTAAAAAAAATTTGTATAAATAAAATATGTAGATGAATAAATAATGTCAAGGCTGGACACGTTAATTAGATAAATACTATTAATAATTTTCAGATGACACATGTATTGGTGTTTGTATGGTGGTAATGCATTTGGTTGTGATGTGTTGATGATGTCATGATATTGTTTACACACCTGTGTGTGATGTGTTGATGATGTCATAATGGTGTTAACACACCTGTGTGTGATGTGTTGATGATGTCATCATGGTGTTAACACACCTGCATGTGATGTGTTGACGATGTCATTATGGTGTTAACACACCTGTATGTTACAGGTTGATTATGTCATTATGGTGTTAACGCACCTGTATGTCACGTGTTGATGATGTCATGATGGTGTTAACATACCTGTGTGTGATGTGTTGATGATGTCATTGTGTTAACACACCTATGTGTGACGTGTTGAGGGATGGAGACTGAGGTGAGACTGGGACTCCAGGATCAGCTCACTGATGTCATCATGTGGGTTCTTGTCTCCCATCCTGAGCTTCACTACTACCAGGTAGGGACCCACACAATGTCAACTCAGTATGATGTCATCGTGTGAGTGACAAATTGGACATTTGTTGTTCTGCATTTATAAGTAATTTCCTAAAAAGTTGAGTTGTTTTCACAACTCTGATTAACCCATTAGCACTCAGTTGATTTGACCTAGATTTAAAAGTTTGCGCCAGTTTTTTTTGCTCTGGCGTCTTTATTATTCAATTCTCCCAATTGCATGTTGTATATATGTTGTAGATAATAAAAGTACCTACACAGTGGTGTCAAAACTTGTTGTAACTTTAAAATATGCTGACCATTTCTTGATTGACACTAAGACATATTGAAAATTTATATAAAACAATTCTTTGTTGCGGTGTAGCTTTTTTATGCTTGTTTTTAGTGCTACAAATTGTGTTTATTTAAAAGAACATTAAATTATCTATACACTGGTATATAATTTGTTATAATATGTTACACATTTTAGCAGTATCATCTGTAATAACAGTGAGTGCTAATGGTTTAAAGGGATTATTTAAAAAAAATTAAACTCTGTAATGTATGCAATTTTTAAAAGTAATTCTGTTAATAATTAGTTCATGTAATTCTATGCCTAACTTTCATTACAAATGGTTTTTATTAATCACTTATAATCGTGACCACATAAAAAACTGTATACAAAGTTTCTAATTTGTGCTCCAACTATACTCTCCATACAATGCATGGTCATCAATATTTGGTTCAGTTCACTATGGTTTTATTCAACAGCAACAGACTCAATGTGTCCAATGTCATTGTGTGGTTAATTGGAATCACTGCACATGTATAATATTAATTTCATTGTAATCGGGCTGCATAATTAACCGTTCATGTAATAATCATTACAATTGGGCTGTATAATTAATCGTTCATGTAATATTCATTACAATTGGGCTGTATAATTAACCGTTCATGTAATATTAATTACAATTGGGCTGTATAATTAATCGTTTATGTAATATTCATTACAATTGGGCTGTATAATTAATCGTTCCTGTAATATTCATTACAATTGGGCTGTACAAGTAATCATCAATGTGGCAGCATTATTTGCAGAAATACAATTATTTATCAGCTTTTTGCACATATAACACCCAAATAATGCATACATATGCAAGAAGTAAGTAGCACAGGAAGTACTTATACTGATATGGTACGTCAAGAATAATGTGTATAAGCATCTACATAATCCCTTTAAATACATATTAGAAATGTCATACATTATTGTGTTGTGGAAAAGCTAGTTCAGGTTTTTGCTAAAACAGCAAATTTTAATAGGACATGCACAATTGACTGTCCCGCTAATGTAGGCGTATTCTCTTGGATTCAAGAGATCCTTAATCATATTTTGGTTTTGTGGCATGTTGTTGTAGAGCTACATTTGTTTCTTTTGATATGTTGTAAGACTGTACTTATAGTTTTGTGACATGTTTTTGGGACTGCATTTGTGGCTTTGTGACATGTTTTCCGGCTACATTTATAGTTTTGTTGCATGTTGTAGGGCAACATTTGTGAGTTTCATGTTTGTGACATGTTGTAGGGCAACATTTGTGGGTTTCATGTTTGTGACATGTTGTAGGGCAACATTTGTGGGTTTCATGTTTGTGACATGTTGTAGGGCAACATTTGTGGGTTTCATGTTTGTGACATGTTGTAGGGCAACATTTGTGGGTTTCATGTTTGTGACATGTTGTAGGGCAACATTTGTGGGTTTCATGTTTGTGACATGTTGTAGGGCAACATTTGTGGGTTTCATGTTTGTGACATGTTGTAGGGCAACATTTGTGGGTTTCATGTTTGTGACATGTTGTAGGGCTACATTTGTGGGTTTCATGTTTGTGACATGTTGTAGGGCAACATTTGTGGGTTTCATGTTTGTGACATGTTGTAGGGCAACATTTGTGGGTTTCATGTTTGTGACATGTTGTAGGGCAACATTTGTGGGTTTCATGTTTGTGACATGTTGTAGGGCAACATTTGTGGGTTTCATGTTTGTGACATGTTGTAGGGCAACATTTGTGGGTTTCATGTTTGTGACATGTTGTAGGGCAACATTTGTGGGTTTCATGTTTGTGACATGTTGTAGGGCTACATTTGTGGGTTTCATGTTTATGACATGTTGTAGGGCAACATTTGTGGGTTTCATGTTTGTGACATGTTGTAGGGCTACATTTGTGGGTTTCATGTTTGTGACATGTTGTAGGGCAACATTTGTGGGTTTCATGTTTGTGACATGTTGTAGGGGAACATTTGTGGGTATCATGTTTGTGACATGTTGTAGGGCAACATTTGTGGTTTTGCAACATATTGTTGGACTGCATTTGTGGCTTTGTGATATGTTGTATGGCTGGTTGTTTTGGCTACATTTATGGTTTTATGACATGTTGTAGGGCTGCATTATCATGTGCTATTAGAAAAATATTCTAACATTTGTAGTAATATAGAGCTAAATGTAGAGACATATATTTAGATGCTATACCTCAAAGTACTACAGTATACGTTGACATGTGTCAGTTGTTGACCTACATTACAACTGTGTGACATTCCTTGTCTGTCGTAGGGCTACCATGACATCTGTGTGACATTCCTGCTAGTGGTGGGTGAAGATCTCACGTTTGCGCTCATGGACAAGCTGTCTGTCAACCACTTCCGGTGAGTTCCCGTCATAGATGATGCATACTTATGGTGTTATGTGACACTTGCATTGTGATACTGTGACACTAATGTTGTGTTCTTGAAGACTTATAGTAGTCCTTCTGTTTGAAGTAATCCCTCTCACCAATGGCCACCTGTCAACAGCAGCCAGATTTCCAACTTATTGCTATCATTACAACTCCTCGTGGTCTACGGCTTCTCTGGTAACTACACCCAACAACTACAGCCTTGTGGTGTTTCTTGATCGTACATATAATGGATACAAAACATGAAGTGGGTACATTTCTTCCTAATGACTTACCAACTTCTTCTGTTTGCTTGCGACCTTATCAACTTTGTGGTCAATACTGTGTGGAGAGCTTGAGGTTATGAAATTCACGTGCTTGTAAGTAATTGAACTAGTAGTCTTGCAGAAGAATGAATTAATGCACTGTCTTGGTAAGTAGTCAAGTGTTCGTTTATTTGGTAATTTAATATGATTGTGTGAATTATGTTGTATGTAACGGATTAAGTCCTCTCATATGGCCAGTAGACATTTCCAGAGAGGATCACTGTATATGATCATGATATGGCAGACGTTAAATAGCAGTGCATTTTAATAACATGGCTCAGGATGCATTGGTATAATTGTATATTACAGAGACTTCATGGATCAGAACATGAACAAGACAAACCATATGCTCAACTATCTATACCCCATTGTGGGGCGAGCCAGTCCTCAGCTGCAGGAATTTATGATCAGGTAGGTCATTTATATATATATATATATATATATATATATATATATATATATATATATATATATATATATATATATATATCATACCTCTAAATCTGTGTACGGTATCAACCCCCAAACACCATAACACATTTCTTTCAACAAGTGAATCAACTCACCCACATTGTATACTAAGCCTGTGTACACACATGAGTAATATCTTTCAATATATATGTGAAGTTGACAATTTAATGTACATTTATTGACACTAAATTGAAACAGAAAATAATATGTCACTATACCACAACTTTTGTGATATTATACTAGTGAAATAGGGATGTACCTGACTTTGTACACGCTTGTTTCAGGTTTGAAGTAGGGACCTGACTGTATATGATTATTTCAGGTCTGAAGTAGGGACCTGACTGTGAACATGATTATTTCAGATTTGATATAGGGACCTGACTGTGTACATGATTATTTCAGATTTGATATAGGGACCTGACTGTGTACATGATTATTTCAGAAGGGAGCTGACTGTACATGTACATGATTATTTCAGGTTTGAAGAGGGACCTGACTGTGTACATGATTGCTTCTGGTCTGAAGTAGGGACCTGATTGTGTACATGATTAGTTCACGTTTGAAGTAGGGACTTGACTGTGAACATGATTATTTCACGTTTGAAGTAGGGACCTGACTGTGTACATGATTATTTAATGTTTGAAGTAGGGACCTGACTGTGTACATGTTTGTTTCAGGTCTGAAGTAGGGACCTGATTGTGTACATGGTTGTTTCAGGTCTGAAGTAGGGACCTGACTGTGTACATGTTTGTTTCAGGTCTGAAGTAGGGACCTGACTGTGTACATGGTTGTTTCAGGTCTGAAGTAGAGACCTGATTGTGTACATGGTTGTTTCAGGTCTGAAGTAGAGACCTGACTGTGTACATGGTTGTTTCAGGTCTGAAGTAGGGACCTGATTGTGTACATGGTTGTTTCAGGTCTGAAGTAGAAACCTGACTGTGTACATGGTTGTTTCAGGTCTGAAGTAGGGACCTGACTGTGTACATGTTTGTTTCAGGTCTGAAGTAGGGACCTGACTGTGTACATGGTTGTTTCAGGTCTGAAGTAGAGACCTGATTGTGTACATGGTTGTTTCAGGTCTGAAGTAGAGACCTCACTGTGTACATGGTTGTTTCAGGTCTGAAGTAGGGACCTGACTGTGTACATGTTTGTTTCAGGTCTGAAGTAGGGACCTGACTGTGTACATGGTTGTTTCAGGTCTGAAGTAGAGACCTGACTGTGTACATGGTTGTTTCAGGTCTGAAGTAGGGACCTGACTGTGTACATGTTTGTTTCAGGTCTGAAGTAGAGACCTGATTGTGTACATGGTTGTTTCAGGTCTGAAGTAGGGACCTGACTGTGTACATGTTTGTTTCAGGTCTGAAGTAGGGACCTGACTGTGTACATGGTTGTTTCAGGTCTGAAGTAGAGACCTGACTGTGTACATGGTTGTTTCAGGTCTGAAGTAGGGACCTGACTGTGTACATGGTTGTTTCAGGTCTGAAGTAGAGACCTGATTGTGTACATGGTTGTTTCAGGTCTGAAGTAGAAACCTGACTGTGTACATGGTTGTTTCAGGTCTGAAGTAGGGACCTGACTGTGTACATGTTTGTTTCAGGTCTGAAGTAGGGACCTGACTGTGTACATGGTTGTTTCAGGTCTGAAGTAGAGACCTGATTGTGTACATGGTTGTTTCAGGTCTGAAGTAGAGACCTGACTGTGTACATGGTTGTTTCAGGTCTGAAGTAGGGACCTGATTGTGTACATGGTTGTTTCAGGTCTGAAGTAGAAACCTGACTGTGTACATGGTTGTTTCAGGTCTGAAGTAGGGACCTGATTGTGTACATGGTTGTTTCAGGTCTGAAGTAGGGACCTGACTGTGTACATGTTTGTTTCAGGTCTGAAGTAGGGACCTGACTGTGTACATGTTTGTTTCAGGTCTGAAGTAGGGACCTGACTGTGTACATGGTTGTTTCAGGTCTGAAGTAGAGACCTGATTGTGTACATGATTGTTTCAGGTCTGAAGTAGGGACCTGACTGTGTACATGATTGTTTCAGGTCTGAAGTAGGGACCTGACTGTGTACATGATTGTTTCATGTCTGAAGTAGGGACCTGACTGTGTACATGATTGTTTCATGTCTGAAGTAGGGACCTGACTGTGTACATGATTGTTTCAGGTCTGAAGTAGGGACCATATTCTCGCTGAGTTGGCTCATCACATGGTACGGCCACGTACTCAGTGAGTTCCCACACATCGTGCGACTCTACGACTTCTTCATCGCCTGCCACCCACTGATGCCCATCTACCTGGCAGCAGCCGTGAGTGTGGAACATGTACAGAACACACACACACGCACGCACGCACGCACGCACGCACGCACGCACGCACGCACGCACGCACGCACACACACACACACACACACACACACACACACACACACACTTGAGTACACTAGCTGAATTATCAAGAGATGCTTGCTAATATAATTCACAATGATTTTACATAGTTTCATTGTGTTTCAGAAATTAGTTGAATGCTCATGATGCACAATGTAGCAAATGTTAACACGTGGTAGGCAAAGTTGGTGTCTGTGTTACATGATGATTTTCAAATGCTAATAATTTAAAGTGTGCACAATTGTTTTCCTACAATCAGCGATATAGTTGCAGACAGTGTAATTATCTTGTGTAGAAATGTGATGTAGAAAACTTGAAACTCTACAGACAGAACTCCACTAAAAGTGTTTTGAAATATTTTGACATGTTGAGCCCGACCACGTTCTTCAACCATGTGGACAATTTTGATGAGTTGAGAATCCATGCACCGTCCCAGTGGCCTGCTAGGTCACATGCACCATCCCAGTGGCCCGCTAGGTCACATGCACCATCCCAATGGCCCGCTAGGTCACATGCACCATCCCAGTGGCCCGCTAGGTCACATGCACCGTCCCAGTGGTCCGCTAGGTCACATGCACCGTCCGAGTGGCCCGCTAGGTCACATGCACCATCCCAGTGGCCCGCTAGGTCACATGCACCATCCCAGTGGCCCGCTAGGTCACATGCACCATCCCAGTGGCCCGCTAGGTCACATGCAAAATGTCAGCGCAAAACTGACAGAGACGTGGGTTTACAAATATTGAAACAAACAACCAAACAAACACTGTTTTATAATACACGTACCCACACAAACACATTTGTTGTAGATTGTGCTGTACCGCGAGAGTGAAGTGCTGGCGACGGACTGTGAGATGTGCATGGTTCACAGTCTTCTCTCCAAGATCCCCCTCGACCTACCTCTGGAGCAGCTGATAACACAAGCGGGGGACCTGTATGTCCAGTACCCTCCAGACGTTCTCGAGAGTGAGGCTCGCATGCATTATGAAATGTAAGTCAATTTTTTGCCAAGATGTGTACATTTCCGGTTGCTTCTTAAAGTGATGGAATAAACCGAGTGATGACGTCGACTATCTGCAATTACCAGTCGATTATGGTGTCTAACTGTAGTGCTAAATTGACCTTTACAAATATTAAGCTTTGTGTCATTCCATAAGTTTTTTTAGCTTGTTTTGAAGTGAATGTTTTATTAAAACATTTGAAAACAAACTATTAATTTGTGTTTGTTTATTGATATGCGACTGCAGAATATACCAAAAACAGCATTTTATTTCGTTTTGAGAAACAAGCTTATAATAGTCATTGTCACATTAGAGTCTGGATCCTTGAATTGTGATATAATGGCAGATTCCGTTGCGGACACAATCACACCACATTTCTCATATTGCCTTTTTATCCTGTACAATATACTGCTTTGACATTTGTTTGAGAGAAACCTTGTGTCTGTTTCCCAGAGCGCAACAGAAGTATGAAGACAACAGAAAGGTGGTGGCAGCGCATCGAGCTCTGAATAACTCGCGGGGGACAAGGAATGCCAATGGGCTTCTGGTGAAACTGACAGTTTGGAGTCTGACAGCTGCTCTCAGTGCAGCCGTACTTGCCGTCTTCAGGTCCACGCCGCAGTGGGAGTGGCTGTGGCGCAGTTGAGTCAGGCTGCAGTGGTAGATTGAGTCGGGCCAGTGGTTGGTTGAGTCAGGCCATTGTGGTGGGTTGAGTCGGGCCATTGTGGTGGGTTGAGTCGGGCCACAATGGTGGGTTGAGTCGGGCCACAATGGTGGGTTGAGTCAGGCCACAATGGTGGGTTGAGTCAGGCCGCAATGGTGGATTGAGTCAGGCCACAATGGTGGGTTGGTCAGGCCTCAGTGGTGGGTTGAGTAGGGCCACCTTGGTGGGTTGAGTCAGGCCTCAGTGGTGGGTTGAGTAGGGCCACCTTGGTGGGTTGAGTCAGGCCTCAGTGCTGGATGGATTTGGCCACAGTGATGGATTAAGTGAATTGTCACCTGCGGATTGAGTTGGGCCACATTAGCAGATTGAATGAGGCCATGGTGGTGGGCTGAGTCAGGCCACAGTGACAGCTTGAGTCAAGCCGCAATGGGCTGAGTCAGGCCACTAAGTTGACTCAGGCCAAGTGAGACAACAGAAGGGGCCCGACTATCTTGTCTCACTTGTCCATTCTGCTAGTCAGTAGCCAACTGTAGCATTTCTACAAAGTATTTTCCAATTTTGAATAATTATGCTTCCCTAAATCTGCAAATGTGATGCATTTACATATAATATTTTATGGTGATATCTCAAATAGATTGAGCAGGTTTCAAGTTGAGGAATTTATCATTAGAATGATTGTGATTTCACTGGTGAAGTCGGTTGGGTTGCTAGTCAAAAGTGAAACACAGAGAAACCAACAGTTAAATTCAACTTTGAACCAAGAGTAAACTGATGTTAGCTGTTACTTGGGTGGTTTCAACAAAGTCGGCAGGTCGTAGATTAGATCATCTGATTAATATATTTATTAATATGAATGAAGAAATCGTTATGAAGTTTGTAGCGATATAATCATGGGGAAAGATCTTAATTAACACAGGCTGCAGTGGATTAGCAAACGAAGGTATAACTGAGTGTTTTGTGCCCTTGTGTTAATAATGTTGTCTTGTTCATGCTTAAGTAATTTATTGTTGAACACGTGCAATGGAACCTTTCTGTACAAAATGCCAGTGGTATTGACTGTTTTATAGATTCAAACACATTTACACTGTAATTGTATGTATTATGGACTTTTCCCCAGATATAGTAACATGTTGACATGATCTTTATAGGAAGCAACTAACTGAGTCTGCACAAAAAGCGGAACAAGCCTGGTTTGAGATGACTCAGTTTTTCAAAAAATTGTCACATGTAAGGCAGTCTCTGAAATAATGTCTTGACTGTGCAGCCATCTTGTGTTATGTACAAACAGTAGCAGGTTTGGCAAGTAACAGTTAAGTCAAATAGTGTTGCACAGTTATTTGTTGTTGAACTCATTTGCAACCATTATTGTTTAATAACAATATGATATATATATATGTACATATGTACACAATTGTCTGAAGGTAGTATACACAGCTGTGTCCATCTGTGGATGTGCACATTCAAATGTTGTAAGGTTTGCAGGAGAAGAAAAGGCAGTTTATGACCAATGAATATAACGATGCATCAGTTAATGTTTCAGAATTGTTGCCGCAATAGGGACCAGAATGGATATTGAGATATGACACCGATGTGACACCCCAGCTGTAAGGAGAATGCTTTTGTTTGTCTGTTTGGCAGCTATTCGTGCTATTTCCCATGTTTTGTACATTAGCTGTGATGATAGATAACTTAGTTCCAGCCAAATCGTGAAAATTAGCATATGGAGATCTGTGAATCTTCTTGTTATTGCCGCAGTGGAACAGAAACTAAAGCAGGCGGATGTTCTTTATGATAATGCTCTGCTGTCTCCCCGTTAAATCAGTTGCTTTCAAAATGTGTGATGTTATTTCTTGTGTGTTGTAATTGCCAACGTGTGTGATTAATGTCTTCGCTTAGCAGCATTGTGAAATATGACAAATCGCCGTCTTTTAAACAGTTCTCTCTGAGAAACTAGCATACGTGCACCTAATTACAAATTAACTCAAGTTCTGACTTCAGACTTACTGGTTTATAGAAATAAGACTATGTATATCAAAAAGAAGCATTTTGGCCGTAATTGTGTACATTTGCGAAGTTAAAATTTATACCATGTGTTGTAATGGTGATTGGTCAATGCGTTCAGTTTTTAGTCGGTCTCTCTTTCTCTCACTCTGTCTTTCTCTCACTCTCCCTCCCCCCTCTCTCGCTCTCGCAGGAGAAACATTACTCTGTGGTGACTTGTGATACAAAAGAAAGAACTCACGCAATAAATGAACAAGTCATGTATCTCTCAAAGAAATTATGGGAATACATCATGTTGAAAACACTGCTGCATTTGTGGTAGGAAGTCAGACTGACTGTTGTTATTATGATATGTTGGCACCAGTGAGACTTGAATGTGAATTCACAAATTAACAGTGTCTTTTACACGGTTGTGCTTAATCTGATGGTTCAGTGGCATCGTAGTGGAGACTTTTGAATATTAATTTGGCATATATTAATCTTGCACATGATACAACGGAGGTCAGAAAGGCATTCTAAATGAGTTTGTTCTGCTTCATGTGTGTGATGGCCTTGATTGATGCAGTCAGTCATCTGAAGTAGTGATTAACTCCACCTGCATCTGTGTCACTGTGTCACTGTGCCAACTGTTTGAATATTTTGGATTCATTTTTTATGTTTTGTGGGTGCAACAACTATCAAATTGTGAATGCAGTTTCGACAACAATACACTGAATATACTTTATTCCAGTATCAGGAACATTATATTTAAATGTGAGAAACTGATGGTTTGAACTTTGGGTTAACGTGGTGACAACTTGGTAAGCTTTCTTGTCATGGAAAAAGTATTACAGTTTCAAAGTGTTTGTCTTGAAAGTGGCCAGCCCTTTGCTCTGACAAATGTCATGTCAGTTTTTTTGATTTACGATAAGCTATCGTGCTTTCATGTGCTTTCAGTGACCATGTTTGGTTGTTCTTTTAGTTTATAGGGTGAAGTATTTAATGGTCTATTTGACACATCATGACCACTGCAGGATTTGTAGAGGTGAACATGCATTTATTTTGACATGAACACAAAGATGTATTATAGCTGTTTATGTGATACTTTGGTTAATTAATAATGTCAGTAGCATTTACATGTGACATGGACTATGTGGTTTCTTTTAGAGGTGAACAGATCCATTATTCGACAATTCTCAGTACACGCACTGATGTCTGATAAACATTTAACAAGATTTAACAAGATACCACCTAGAGAATCAACTCTAGATGGCAGGTGGACAAGGAAGCCCTTTGGCTTATCGAGAGTCCAACCTATCTATCTAAATGTACCCCGGCCTTCTTAGGTATATGTCGATTTTATTTTTAAACATTAGCACTACTAACACCTACACTATCAGCTGATAATCTGTCCCATTCATTTACCCTTCTTAATTGTAAGTACTGGTAGGTTTTGTTCAAAAGTACTTTGAATAGATCTTCGCTGCGATCATTTGTTCTACCACGTGCACAGGAAAACCAGGATGTTTAAAGTGGATTTATATAGCACAATTTTTGAAGACAGCAATGCAGAATTATCTCACAATGCTAAGTCTGAACTATGCCAGTAACTGCCAGTAAAAACATTCTGAAAGAAACTCTTTTTAGCTCCACTATTTGAAGTCCATTTATAAGGTAAAACAACTGTAGACTTGTCAGAGATAATTTCACTAGCAGTAGTATTACTAAAAATTGGTTCTGTTCACCTTTAAATGTGGCAATTTGGGAGGATTGTGTATCACACATGTGTAGAACTTGTGCCAGTTAACACAAGTGCTTTTGTGTAAAATGAGTATGTTTTTGCTGATGATTTATAATGTAATTTGCGTTATGTTGTTTATTATGCACTTGTGCAATGAGTTATATACATATGTATTATGTATAAATGTACATTGGTGAATGCAAGCAAGTAATGTACAGATGTGTATAAGTTAACATTGTTGTGGCTGAAGAGTTGTTGTACGTGCTGAATAAAAAGGTGTATATCGGTTCAAATATTTGCGAGATATTGACTGAATTAGTCATGTCTAAATGTTGAGAAAAGTTGTAGCGTTTTCCATTTCTTATAATTATAGACTTTGCAATAAATGATACAGACATCAGACAACAGTAGGGGAAATGAAGGACATATTGCCATTTCGAAATTTGAGTAATTTCTTTCGCCCCAAGGAAAGATCACAGGCAGGAAATGAAAAAAGCTGTTGTGGATTCATAAGATTTACAAAGCCCATATATATGTATAAGGTTGCTGTGTCAGCTGCTGACAAATCACTGGTTGTAATAATGGGCTGAGCACCACAAGTGTAGGTTTAGGGAGACGCCACCGGTATACACCATGCTACATGTCTAGAATGTTGTGTGTATATATTTTATATATATTATATATATATATATATATATATATATATATACATGACAAGGGTGGCATTGATTAAACAAATTGCTAGACTTATAATAAACCACTTGCCAACTGAAGCATATTGCTTTGTGTAAGAACGGTGTTCAGTCCTGCGACTGAACCTAATCTTGTGATTGGTAAATCAAAATCTGTCTTCTTGTAACTTTCACAGTGCACCGAAGGCTGGTGTATATTAGCTCACATTAGAGAGGAGGTTAATTCGATTACGAACTTGGGTTGGAAAGACCATAGTTTCTGACGATTCAACTGTAAGCGTAATAGACAGTTTGACAGAGACAAAGTAAAGACAAAATTGAACTGAATTTATTGTGCTTAAATGATCTGATATAGCTAACAATAATCCAGACTATAACCCAGTTTTACCATTCAATGAAGGCTCGTTTAAAAAATGGTGAATTAGTTGTCATTAATTGATCACACAGAAACAGTACAGTGGTGGTGAAATGCAGCTCTTGCATAAACAGTCACACCTTATAGCTGTCCTTTGAAGGAGTCCTGACCATGTTTCTATGACAATGTACAGCCATGTCTTGTCTATCAGGTCTTTGATAATTTGGTTGTTTTGTTATCCACACATCTTCTGTGGGAACCATCTTAATTAGCATCTAGTCTTGCTAATGTGCATGTTTTGTTTATTTAACCAAAAGCCTTCGGAACCAAAGTGTGTAGATAAGGAAGACATGACTAGTACAGTACTATTTCAAAAACATAAATCAACTGTATATCTATTTTTAAACATTTAGCTAACAAAACACATCTATAATGTGCGACATCCAATATTTGTCGTTAGTGTTTAAAGGTGAAGTAAACTGGATATGATGACAGGTGTGGTGTGTGTGTGTGTGTGTGTGTGTGTGTGTGTGTGTGTGCACGTGCGCGTGCGTGCGTGTATATACTGGTGTGTGTGTGTGTGTGTGTGTGTGTGTGTGTGTGTGTGTGCTTGTGCATGTGCATGCAAAAGTGTGTTTAAAGATCAAACATATGTATACACTACCAACATGGAACATTACCTGACTATCCAGCTAAATGCAATTTACAATAAATACAAATGCTGTATGAAGTGAAACGTTTACAATGTTTATATTTTCTACATACGGTATTTAAGGAAACCCGGTACACGGTACTATTATCACCATTAAACATGTCATTACCAAGTTAACATTTATCAAGACGTATAATATCAAACCAATCAACGTAGGCGTAGAAATATTCAAAACTGTCCATGTTGACCTGTGTACAGTTGTATTATAAGTACCAACTATCTTGCACATTACAAATGGATACTGGTAAGTATTCAAGATATTACTACTTGTCGACGAATGTGTATTTTCTACATACGGTATTTAAGGAAACCCGATACACGGTACTATTATCACCATTAAACATGTCATTACCAAGCTGACTAGAAAGTTAACATTTATCAAGACGTATAATATCAAACCAATCAACGTAGGCGTAGAAATATTCAAAACTGTCCATGTTGACCTGTGTACAGTTGTATTATAAGCACCAACTATCTTGCACATTACAAATGGATACTGGTAAGTATTCAAGATATTACTATTTGTCGACGAATGCTCTTTATTGTCATTTTCATTAAAAAAAATGATGTAGATGCTATGATGTCTACATTTTATGTAGTTGAAGAATCGTGTACGGTTTACTTATAAAAACAAAAGAATGAAATTAAAAGTGGCTCCAGATGTGGCGTTGACAAGGTGTTGTGTTTTTAATAGCGTCGTCCAAACCAGCGATTGATGGTCGCTAGAGAGATGTGGATCTCCAGCGTTGTGATGTGATAGCATTTGTTCTCCTCATCCTTCAAAGAAACACAAATTCGACTATAGCAAATCATGACTTGACATTGAGATAAACTATTGAATTTGTAGAGCGCAGTGGCTCAGGGGTAGAAGTTTGGACTCTCGATTAAGAGGACCCGGGTTTGAACCCTATGTTGCAGTGTTAAAACCTAGCTTGCGCAAGTTTTTTCATTCTACATTGTTCCAGTTCACTCGGCTGTATAAATGAGTGCCTGGCTGTAGACAGTGGTGGATATGTGTACGAGCAGCCTTCGCGAATTAATTGTAGCATATGGCTGGATGCTTCCCAGATAAGTTCATATGGTGTCTGATTGAACAGGTCTTTCAGGGAAGTAAAGTGATAAGCACTTTGAGCAGTCCTGAGGACTGGATACTGCGCTATATAAGAACCTACCTTTTTATTTTATTGTTATATGTGGATGTCTTAGCTCATTTCTGCTGAAAACATTACATAAATAAGATAAGCTAAATCAACGATCAGATTGTTTATTGTCGTTTAAGTTTTCTCATTGATTTGGACCAAAACGTTTTGTGAAGATACACTGCCTGGCAGATTAGCTACAAATTCTCTGTACTTGCTGGGAAATGAAATCATCCTGGAGAAGGAGCCTTAGAATAATGAACATATTTAAATTGGAAGAACTGTCGTGAGCATAAACACGTGAAACCCACCCAGACTAACACCATGCGTAGTTTGCCTGTGTTGTCTGCCAGGTTGATCTCGTGTGGTTCACCTTCGGTAGCGTAATTCACTGCATACAGAAAAAAACAGTATTTAGCTTTAAGATGGTCATCTCATATAAAGAAGCTAAATTAAAAAATCTACGGATATCATTCAACATATAATTATGTAACTCTACATGTGACACATTGTGTTATGTTTTAACTTAAATCAAAATGTGTAGAAAGAACATAATATTTTTATTATTAGTTTTATTGAATGCTTATTTCAAATGACATAATGATGTTATAGTGTTACAACCACAACTGTTGCTGAGGTATAGTTTCATGAACACAAATGTTGTTGACTTTGTGAATCTGTGTGAATCTATAGCCCATTTCTCGTGGAATGTATCTTCACTAAAAGCTTTACAGTTTGTTGTTGACTGTGAGATATATACTAACAAATGTTGTCAGTGAGGTAGTGCGGTAAACACAGATGTTGTCAGTGTGACATGGTGCCATAAATACAGATGTTGTCAGTGTGACATGGCGTCATGAACACATATGTTGTCAGTGAGACAAAGTTGTAAACACAACTGTTGTTTTTAGACAGCTGTATGTATGTAATGTGTGCTATAGTCGACACACAAGGTCATTACCACAACTGTATGGAGCCAAGCACGATCAACAGCAATAATTTGACAACATACCATTGTCTTTTGAAGCTGCTGCTAATGATGTCCCATTGCTGAAAAATACATATACTATATTAACCAAGTTACACGGCTTTGTCTGGGGAAAGCCAGTCACCACAATTGAAACTGTCTTGAAATTGCAAAACATAAAATGATTTGGAGATAAGTGCATTTCTAAAATTGTATGATACTAACACATGGACAAGTTTTGATAAAATTAACATATATTATCTTCCACTGTGGGCCTGTATATCACATACAACATTTCAACTATAACAACAGATTGAGGTAATTTAAGTGCCAGTTAAATCATCACATTCGAAAAGATTTATAAAATACACTATGTAAATCAACAAACTATCATAATGGGGCCTCTAGCTCTTATTCAAAATGGCCGTCTCGTACAACAAAAGTATAGGATATGGGTCAGCAGTCAAAAACACAAAGAAAAAGGACTGTATTGTTTATAACAATAGACAATAATGCACATTTTATGACATTAACGTTACATTTAGTGATATGTCAGTGACCCATTTCCGTACTTATCCAATCAATATTTACTTTGTTTACAATGTTCATGCACTAAGTGAGTGTTTCACCTGAAGCACCAGATTGGATATTTGTGCTCATCCAACATTGTCAAGTCCACGACGCAAAAGTCCTGTAAAACAAACAAGATTTCAACAAAGGTTAACAGGGGCTGGGCAGACAGAACCTAGAACCACATGAGAAGTCACTTCTTAAAAATGCAAGTTGACATATAAATACCTTGAAAAAGGTGTGTCTGATGCAGTTTAATATTTAATTCTCTGTGTGTAAAATTATAACTTTAATCTGGGAAGCTATATAATTATATATATATATATATATATATATATATATATATATATATATATATATATATATATAATATAGCATATAATATACATACAGTGTATATATTATATGTATATTATATGCATAAGTATATAATTATATATATATATATATATACATAATATATATATATATATATATATATATATATATTATGTATATATATATATATATATAATTATCTACATATGCATATAATATACATATAATATATATACACTGTATGTATATTATATGCTATATATTTTATATATATATATAATATATGTATAGCACATTCTTCAGATTAAATTTATAATTTTACACACAGAGAATTAAATATTAAACTGCATCAGAATATATGGAAGTATATATATATATATATATATATATATATATATATATTTATATATATATTTATATATATATACTTTATTCCAGAAATGTCTGTATTAAGAATATTATATCTCAAAATGAAAAACAGAAAGTTTGAAATTTTGGAAAAACCAGCCAACGAACAGGGTACGTGTAGGCCGAGAACTAAAATTGTTTAATGTATAGTACATAATGTAAAAAGACTGAAATAAGATATCAAACTATATTTAATCAAACAAGACTTAATCTACAGATATTATTGCAAAACTGAAATTGTTTGATATGATTCTCATAACTACAAATGTCTAAATAAAGTCTAAACAATGGTAAATCTTCACATTCAAGAAACATATGTGAGAAAATGAAGTATTAAAAACTCATCCAGTGTCTTAATTATAAAGAGCCAAAAGGTAAATTATCGCTGGATATGTTAACAATATTCATTAACATTTCAGTGATGAAATACCCAAACGTTCAAAACATTACAATCTCAATAAATTAATAATGTTGCACTTAATGTCTTAGTTTTTATTATGACAATACATTTGTAAAAACATTACATTTCATCTCCAAAGGTAAACAGTTATTGGTTAGTGTTTTGTTGGGGGAAAGAAGCCTGGGTATAACAGGCATGTCAAAAAATAACATATTTCATTTTCATAATTTAATAATGTACTTTTGAAAACAGCAATAAGGGAAAGATAATGGCACATTCAATTTTTTATGAAAATATTTGTAACTATATCTTGATGCAATAAATAAATTCAGTTGTGTTGTTGTGTTGTTGTGTTGTTGTGTTGTTGTGTTGTTGTGTTGTTGTGTTGTTGTGTTGTTGTGTTGTTGTGTTGTCCCAAGAAAGTCACTCAAAGTTGGTCAAAATCATTGGCTTCCGAGAGGAAGAGGAAGAGAGACAAAACATCTTACTGAGATGACCCCTTGCAATGCATCTGTCTTCCATCGCAGAGACAGGCGTTTGTCAACCGATGGATGACTGTACGTGTCG
>JAODUO010000275.1:85000-97500 GCA_025642075.2 Ridgeia piscesae
TACAAAGATGATGTTACCTTACTTTTTATATCAAATTTTATATGTAGTGAAATCTAGATACTGCTGCAAGCAATGGCAAGCACACAACTAACCTGTTATGCATGCCCTGGCCTTTCTCGTCATAGTAAATTGGATTTGTGGCGTAGAAATACACTTGTTTGATCTTAACACCTTCTGGAAACACGACGCTGTACCAACGGACACAGAGTGACATCGGAAAGAAGAAAAGGTCACTTTGCTTGAACTTAATTTCTTTGTTGCTTTCATCCACAAATACAGCATACCATTGGATGTCAGACTTTCTGAAACATACAAACATCGAGTCTATATCTGCCAATTACACCAACCTCAGTTCCTCTTGGCAAAATGTCATATCAAAATGTAGAAGTATGACTGACCCATTAACCAATCATTTTATTGCTTCATAATTTTGGCCAAATATAGCTTATAACACGCTATATTCAGGAAGTAGAATTATTTGAATACATACTACACTGAACCAGTGTTGGGTCTCTCTGACAGTCAGAAAAGTATTTCTGACGTGATAATTTAAAAAAAACTGTGCTCAGAAACTGTCAAATATTAGTCACAACTACTGACTGCACTCATCCATACAGCTGAGTGAATTGAAACAATGTAGGGTGAAAAACCTTGCTCAGTGTTTTATATGGCAGCACAGTATGTTAACATGGGTTATCGTAGTTGAGTGTCCAAAGCTCTACCGCTGAGCTCTACTCTACTGTCATATCAACCTACGAGTATGCTCATTATCTAACCTATTAAATGGGAAAATATACATTATTTGACTCATATAATAAGTCATTGCTCACTGTAAGATTTGCTTGGTGGCTGACGGTAGGCCAGTGAACGGGTGAATCTTCTTCAGGGCACTTGTTACATTCTGGTGCTGTGCATTGCCTCCGCTAAACACAACATATATAACTTAAGCATTGACATGATCTATAGGGCTTGAATTTTTTTACATGTGTTCTGGTTAGGCATTATGGTTTAAACTGGGGCTGAAATTTAATTTTACTTTTTTATTTTGTACAAGTATTCAACTGATTTGTTAATATATATAATGTCTACCATATATAGTATGGCACCATATTTTTGTTATACATATATATATATAATATATTATATATATATTATAAATATATAATAGCTTAATAGATATGGACACATGCAGAGAATGCAAGAAAACAACGAAGTGAGAGCAGTTGTTGACACGAGAGTGCCAGGAACAAGACCAAGGGGAGACCAAGAGGGAGGTGGATGGATTGCGTCCGAAGGGATATGCAGGCGCTGGGGATCACCCCAGAGGATGTCCAGGACAGAACATTCTGGAAATCAAGAATTTGGGCCGCTGACCCCACCTAGTGGGAAAAGGCGAAGAAGAAGAAAAGATAATAGCTTAATAGGATGTGTGTAATTTTTTTAATTCTAGAGACTAGATGCCCTGACAATTTCATGGATGTAATTTCCAAATTAACTAAGTTCAATTACATACAAAGCTGTCACTGTGATAAGCATGTTAAAGCGAAACAAATAATGCATACAACATTGATGTGCACACGTTAATTAAGATGTAGTTTGTCATATAACATTCACCTGCGAAGGCAGACAGACTTCCAGTATAATGGCGGAGGTCTTGAGACAACTGGCAGTGCCATGTGACCTTTCATCTTTCGCACTTGTCGCATGTATATGTGTTGCCAAAGCAAGCTGTGGAACCAACAGTTGCTACAGTAATTATGAATTCCTTTATATTTAACATTATGCATGTTGCATAAAAATACATTTATTGAAAGCAATTTAATGTATTGCATTTAAAATGTTCTTATGTATGACAGTATCCAGTCCTTTGGAATGCTCAGAGAGCTTTACACTTGACGGCCAGGTGAGCCTGTTCAGTTGAAAACCATCTTGACTTTTGTGGGAAGCATATAAGCAAGTTACAATTAATGCTCAAAGACAATACATGCACAAATATCCACCAGTGGTTGTAGCCATGTACTCATTCAAGCAGCTGAGATTCAAAATGATGATTAACAATTTCAACCTGGGTTCTCTCAATTTTGAGTCTGATCATAATGTTACAACGATATGCCATGTTTATAATTTTATTATGTTAATACATTTGTACTAGTGTGTATAACAAAATACATTTTGATAGGGATGTTAATAACTAGCCAATGTGAATATATATTTAATGCAATATGAAGTAACAGTATTGTTCATCATCAAATAATTTACATACTTGTCATCAGCAATAGTATGCCAGAGACTGCATACTTGGCCAACAGCAAGTAGATCTGGCACACTGAGATAACCAAATATTCCCAGGAGTAGTTCCAACGGCATGCTGCAACAGCAGAGGCAAATGATCTTGATCAAAATACATGTCACACGTCTATAATAATAGTAGATTTTATTTAACATCCATGGCACTTTACTGGATTCAAAACACAAATTTGATCCCATGATATATAAAAATGCTAAATACACATACATGTCCACTGTAAAAAGAAACACAAATATGAATAGATATATGTTGAAACATTAAAGACTCATAAAACATCTGATTTTGTATTGGTTTAAATTCATATAATCTTGCAATGTCAAAATGTATACCTTTTCATTTTATGATATTATTATATTGCAAGAAAAAGGGAAAGCAGAGAAAAATATATTGTCCCACATAAATAATATCAGCGACAACTATAATAATTCGGGAGTCTTTCAATTGTTGTCCCAGGTTTCACTTACTTGCTTATTGTCATCTTAATTTTGGTTCGTTTCGATCGTATTATGTTTGACTTCTTCAGATGGCATGGTTTCTGTGATGTACTACTTGTAGGAGGTGGCTTGCTGTTTGGGCCTTGATGATATCTTTGTGATATGTCACTCAGGCTGGTGGTGGGTGACTTCCTTCGCAACCTAAGGTTTAGTGTATCTTCGCTTTTCTTCCTGTTGGCTTTCGGCATCGGAATGCTAGGCTTTCTGCTATCCCCATGTTGTAAGGGGGATGTACAGCCTTGGTCAAGCCTGATAAATTAAATTAAATGTGCTATATACACAAGTTACTTAATACATCATCACGGACATGGTATGTATATAGGACCTATGCAAGTTAAAAATAATTTAAACTATACGCCAACAAGTATAGGTAATGTTCTGCCTGGCATAAGCATATCATATAACTTTTAATTTGGTGATAACCATGTAGTTATTGTAGCTGGCGTTTGATCTTCCATTTTCATAACAGGGTTTACGTATACCCATGTAAACACGCCAATTTGACATTTTTCTGGAATTCAACGACGTGACAAAACATTGTGGGCGATAATAAAATAGATATCCACACTCTTGTAAAGGTACTCACCGATGCAGCGTTTCCTTTGCATTTACATTCTTATGATCGTCCATGTATTGCTTGAGATGGTTTCTATGCCGTTGGTTTGACATTTAACTACATACATACATACATGTAAATGCACATTTGTTGCGTTGCGAAGGGCAGGAATGGGTTGCGAATGTAAATACGGTGGGGGCGGTGTTGATTGAAATGTTTTCCACTGTTTTTATCCGCACTAGTGATGTAAATACGACCATTTTCAATCTTTGTCTGATCCAGATAGACACATTGATTTATTTTATTTACATTTTGACTTAGATTAATCCATCGTGGGAGATTGCAAAAATAAACGAAAAAGACATAAATTATAACTTTCCACTACAACCTGTTTCCGTGGTAACAGAAAATGGCCGCTGTGATTATGTTCAAGTACCATCTGTCCAACGTACGTTCCAAAAACTCGGTGGCCAATTGTTCTAAACCTTTGTATTCACTAACGACCAAACTGGTAGGCAGCATAACACTGTGCATGGCTAGTTTGTCTGTCTGTTTGTATGCGTCTCTGTGGACTGTTGAGAAGAGTCGAGGGGCTGAAATGAAACGTGCTGCCACCTCACGGAGTCTGAATGCAATGACATTTATTCAATTAATCTAAATTTCCAGGTCTTCTAAATTATCATAGTGTTATACATACATACATACATACATACATACATACATACATACATACATACATACATACATACATACATACATACATACGGACGCACACGCACGCACGCACGCACGCACGCACGCACGCACGCACGCACGCACGCACGCACGCACGCACGCACGCACGCACGCACGCACGCACGCACGCACGCACGCACGCACGCACGCACGCACGCACGCACGCACGCACGCACGCACAGCACAGCACGCACACCGCACACACACACGCACACATACACACACACATGGGAAGGACGGTTAAAATGGGCCCCTCGACCAAAGTGGGTCCCCGGCCACTCTCATAGCATTCCTGGTATGCAATTATGCAGTCAAAGCAACTGTAAACCCGTTAGGGGACACAACTTAACGTCGTAGAACTTTGTTTGTTTGGCTCGAATTCAAAATGATCATTAACAAATTTTTGTTTTACGTACTTTTCTTAGAATAATTGATGTGCCTCATAAACACCCCATTTTTATAAATGACCAGGATATAATATAACTGTAAATTTGGTCCACGAAGCAATGGTCAATAATTAGTTGAATGAGCAATTTCAGTTTGACGTGAATAAACGCATTAATCTCAAAATGGCGCCCGACCAATAATGTATGGCAGAGACCAAAGAGGGCCCCACGGGTGACGGGGCAACAGTGCGAAAAGCTACAAACAGAGGGAAGACTTGCATTATTACAAGACAGGAGCCGTGTCCATGGCAAGACACACCGTGGGGGTCTATGTCCGAGATTTGCGCCAACGATTAAATGGCATCGCATGTCGTTGTGAGGGGACTCACTTTGGCCTCCACATGTTGCAAAATAATAAAATGGGTATGTTGTAACCTTCGATATTAGGCTTTATTCAACTTAAAAGTCAGTTAGACATTACGAGAGTCCTGGAAACAAAATGACAGAAATGTCACATATAATTTGTAAAATTAAATATTCATGTCATTCTTCCTTCCTAGAAGAATAATTGTCACTGGAAACGTTTAATTCAAAATTTATGTAATTGTCTTCTATCCTAGAAGATACAGGTCACCAACCATAGCGAGATGGTGGTTTGACTTCACGAGTAGAACGTCGAGTTTCGCGCACTGGAGTTGGTGAGCATGGTTCAGGATCTGGATGAGCATCAGGTGTAAGGATTGACGCATTTGCTTCTACAGTTTCACTGGGATCTGCTTGCGAATACTTTGTAGCATCCATTGGGATCGACAGATGGGCAAGGAGCCAGGTCACGAAGAGAAACTGTGGAATCCCGACCGTCCATGTACCGCACATTTGCATATATCGGATGACAGCTCGTAGCTCTACTTGGTGCACAAGAGGATAATTGTTGCTTGTTCGGACGAATCTCCGGAGCAGGACGGGTCCTGGGGAATGCAGCCATGAGGGCATCGATGTGCCACAGGATGAGCGACGCTGGAAGCTGACTAATCTCATGCGGGCTTGTGTTTGTCGATGTCGAGAGGAGCGATCGGATGGAATGCAAAGCATCTGAAAGGACAACCTCCCATTGGGAGTCAGGCAGATTCGTGGACTTGAGAGAAAAACGGACAGTTTTCCAAATGATACCATTGTATCTTTCCACCTGCCCGTTACCAATTAGGGTGGTAGGGTGTGGATTTGCTTTTTGCTATGCCTCGTTGAGACAGGTATTCCTTGAGTTCTTGTGAAAGAAATGATGTACCACGGTCAGAGTGAATGTAGCTAGGCATGCCGCACAGAGTAAATATTTGGTCTAGGCATTTGATCACCGTTGATGAGTGCATGTTTGGACATGGAAATGCAAAAGGGGAACGTGAATACTCATCCACCACTGTGAGCATGTACGCATTCCGTGATGGTGTAGGCAGCGGTCCTTTGAAGTCAATACTGAGTCGCTCCATTGGCTGTGTAGACTTTGTCAGTGTTCCAGGAGTTGGACGATAGAACTGTGGTTTTAGCTCAGCTCAGATTCTGCATATGGAACAAGTTTTCTTGACATCTTCTGTTGAAAATGGCATGTTCTTTGACCTCACAAAGTGTAACATTCGAGTTACACCTGGGTGACCCAACCCATTGTGGATCTCTGAGAGGCTTGATGTTGACATGGAAGCAATGAATGCACGTGTGAATGAGTCCGGTGCCACGTTGTCCTTGCCTGGTCAATACTTCACTGTGTAGCTGAATGAAGCCAGTTCCAGTCGCCATGGTGGATCTTGTTGTTCTTAGTCTTTGAACGTTTTCTGTTGTCAATCGTGAAGGCCAATGAGCGTTGATCTGTCACTAGAGTGAAATGGCGACCAGCAAGGAAATGGTGCCATTTACGAACAGCTTCTATGATAGCTGTTGCTTCCTTCTCAACGGGTGGGTAATGGAGTTCACTACCTTGGAGTGTTCTTGACATGAATGCAACAGGTCGTCCACATTGGTTTAGTGTTGCAGAGACACAAACCTCTGATGCATCACATTCAACCACAAACGGTTGGCTATCATCAATGGATTGGAGTTTAGCTCTCTCAAGTTCCTTCTTCAGTAGGCCAAAGGCAGATAGGGCAGATTATCCAGTGGGAAGGATGTAGCACTCACAAGAGGCTGTATCTTGTCAGAGAAGTTTGGTATCCACTTCGCATAGTAAGCAAACATGTCCACTACTCTACGGAGAGAGCCGACATTTGTAGGAGGAGGATAGTCCTGGAGGGGGCGAAGTCGCTCCTGATCTGGTTTGATGATGCCATCACCCACACAGTAACCAAATATGTTGATAGATGCCTTAGATTCCACAGACTTGGTTTCGTTGAGGGTAAGACTTCTCAGCTGAATTGTTGCATGGAACTCCTTCACATTTTCATCATGTTCCTGTTGGTTTCGCCCTGCTACTGTAATGTTGTCCAGATATGGGAAGGTGTCCTTGAGTCCTTCCTCTTCGACCATCTTGTCCATCGCTCTCTGGAACACGGCAACTCCATTGGTCACACCAAAAGGTATACGACAGAACTGGTAGAGTCTCCCATTGGCTTCAAAACCTGTGTACTTCCGATCAGATTATTTTATTGGCACCTGGTGTTAAGCACTTTTGAGGTCAAATGTTGAGTTCACTTTGTAGGCTGCCAGATCGTTTACCAGATCGTCAATTCGAGGAAGAGGGTAAGCATCAAGGTCTGTGTATTGATTGATAGTCTGAGAATAATCTATACAAAGCCTCTTTTTGTGCCGATTCAATGGGTCTTTAGCCACAACCACTTGTGCACGCCAAGGCGATGAACTGATCTCAACAATACCCTCGGAGAGAAGCTTAGAAACCTCTTGTTGAATGACATCCTGGTCATCCTTGCTGAAAGGCCTGGATTTACTGGATTTACTGGATTTACTGGATTTACTGGATTTACTGGATTTACTGGATTTACTGGATTTACTGGATTTACTGGATTTACTGGATTTACTGGATTTACTGGATTTACTGGCTTGCAGTCAGGAAGTAGATTTGAGATTTGAGTATACATACATATCAGTCTATATACTGACAACAAACAAACAATCCCATTAATTAAGATGCAGCTCTGGTATGGCATACCAGGTACATAACAGAGCAAGACAGGAAGAAATCCTGTCTCCTATTCATTTATCCATAATCTTACATGGACGGCTTATTTGAACGATTATCCAAAAAGAGTGATGTGGACTGCTACAAAGGCAGCCACTATACATCATCATATAATAAATTAATACATATATACATACATATGCATGCATGCATGCATGCATGCATCATCATACATACATACATACATACATACATACATGCATACATACATACATACATACATACATACATACATACATACATACATACATACATACATACATACATACATACATACATTACCTTGAAAAAGACTATTCAGTCGAAACCGGTCGGTAAATTTGAGAGAGAAATCAGAATTGTTAGCATGGCGCCTAAGCGCCAATATAAGGGCACTAGGAAAATGATAGACGGTCAGATTGGTATTAGTGCCAATTTGACTAAACTATTATTCCAGTTGCTCCAAATGATCCATCATATTTCAATCATGAGAACACAAGCAGAAGGATCTCCTGTAAATGCCTTCCTGCATAAAATAGCTGAGTTAGACCGTTTCATCAGGCCAGCTAGACCGAATTCGGATGTTATCAAACGTATTCAAACCCTAAATCGATCTTGGGCTAAACAGGTAGGAGTGATTGTCCACAATCACTACCTAACCAATCTAAATTCCATCATTTCGACGCTCGGCATATACGGCGCTCAGTTGGCCTCGAGACAATTTTGGTCGGAAATTGCAAAATTCTACCGTTTCGGAATTCGGAACGATTTTGAGGAATTTATTGCTAGGCAGGAGGGGGAGGGAACCGACACGGCCTTTCTCTGTGACGTCAGCCGCTCCGTTGCATAGAAACCAGCCGGTCCATACCACGTCAGCCGTCCCGGTCCAGCGGACATTCGAGGGTCACACCCAGACCCAATCGAAAACTGACGCCCAGCTTAGACAACATTCGGCACACGGTACAAATAGCCACTCTGGCAATGGGGCAAAGTTCAGTGGTAAACCCCTTGTTTTCACAAACTCAAATGGTAGGAATGTTCGGTCACAAAATGTCAGAGGGGTTGGTATCACGCCAGCACCCCCACTTAGGTCACGGCCTCCAAATTCGGGTATGGTCGCCGCGTTTGAACAAAACAACCCAACCACTAGGGTTGGCACAACCAAGGCAGGACCATCTAAAGTGATGTTTCAGAAACATCGGGCGGCCCCCCAAAATTATGAAAAAGAATTCCTTCCTTCCTCTGTCGACGTGATAGGGGATATCAGACGATGGAACGACCCGGTTAGCAATAGTTTTCCCTGTCATGTCTGCTTCCGGGACGCCTTCGGCGGCGCCTGCTTCCCGTCCGGGACACACGCACTGATGTACGCGACGGCTGTATATTACGACATGCCAACAGCCGCCGACGCCATTTTCGCTGCTGGTACAACGGCGGAGATCAACAAGATAGCGAGGAATTTCCCTGCCTATGACAAGAAGTGGAATGATAGAGCTGAAGAACTGCAGTGGGAGATCTTCCAGTGGAAATTCGACCACGTCCCTTCCTTCACGAGAAGACTTGACAAATCGGAAGGAGTGAACTTCATAAGTCATACCTATGATAACTACTGGGGCACCGGACACAACGGACACGGCAGGAACATGTACGGGAAACTACTGACGCAATTTCGCGACTATGCCCATGGCGAAGGACGACTTGGCTACCCTCCCGGGAAAAACGTTACGACCCTGTCAACACAGCCGTCTACGAGAGACACACCTGACGAGAACAACCTAGATACGGACGGTGAGTACTCAGGGTGTGAAATAGAGATAACACCCTCGCCAAGCAGTGCTACGCCTATGTCAACAAAGCCACCACGTAAACAGCCAAGGAAGAGGGTAATTATCAGCTCGTCGTCTTCACTGCCAACTAGACCAAGCTCAGGTATGTCAACAACCCCTCTCATATCGGCATGCACGCCCACGTGTTTCACGCAAGCACCGCTCTACTCAACCGTCCTATCTAGTCCACCAACATCACCTCTCTCCGTGTCCGCCGACAACACACCAGCGACCAGGGCTGCACGTACCTCGACTAGAGTTCGTAAGCGACAGACTGCGTCTTTATCACCGGGATCCCCACCCTTATCATCAACTACTATCACCACTCCATCTTCAGCTGCTACAACAACCACACCTTGCCGTGATCAGATTACACGTGAACTTTCCAGCGTCTCTGCAACATCTTCTCCATATTTTTCTCCCAACGCCTTCCCGCCACTAAGGGGACAGTTGTGTTCCCCGGAGATCACATCTCTCTCCCAATCTCGTTCTTCCCAACCTGTCTCCAGACCACGGTTGGACCGCACCATAATTCACAGGCTAACGCCTACGCCTAATACAGCACGTCGATTCTCCACTGTACCCTCCGTGCATAAAGGCACAAATTGCAAGAAATCCGGCTGGAGATTACCAAATATCTCTAAACGTGTGGTCATTCTGGGTGACTCAAATGTTTCCAAGATTACAGAATCGACGGAACGAGACATCCAATTGGAGAGCTACCCCGGAGCTAAGATAAGGAACCTCGAACATATGATGGTACACCCCACAGAGACCGACGGTACACATCCAGAAATCGTGATTTTATCGGTGGGAATCAACGACAGAGCGAACAAGCCAGGGGTGACGACCATCCCTAATTTGCGAAGGATGGCGGTACGAGCAGGCAAGTGCTTTCCTAACTCCGTTATCGCCATACCAGAAATAAACTGTTCGGATAGATTACCTGTGGTAGAACAAGATCACATTATGAGTACTTCGAAAAGCTTACTAGGCATCAGGGGCATTGTGGTAATACCTAAATTAGAAGAGTCGTCGTTCGAGACAAACGTATCGGACAATATCCATTGGACGCCGGAAACGGCAAATAAAATGCTAACACATTGGCTTGACCATTTAAACTAGGTGACATAGAGGGCAATCATACCCCACAAAACGAGTCAAATGGGCTTCGCAACCCTACGATTGTTAACTTAAGTCATCTAGTATTATCTGAAACCCAAGCGGAAATCTTGGATTTTGGACTACAATTTATACCAACACCACAAACCAATGATTTAGAAGACATGCATGCATCCATCAAGCGTTTTGCTAGACATATCCATCTACGATATTTTTTCACGGCACCAGATCAACCAAACCCAAAGAAAACTTTACTGCCAAATCTACCTGGAATCCACCGTGCCAAAATGAGGATATAAATAAAATATTGGAACAATTGGAAGACGTTAGCTCGATAACTAATAAGCACCGTGACAGTATGGGTAATTTGTCGGAATCGCAATTGGTGGCGATTTAGACGCTCAAGAGAAACCCGTTTATCATTATTAAACCTGCTGATAAAGGTTCGGCGACAGTGATCATGTCCAAAAAGAACTATATAGCAGAAGCGGAACGACAACTCTCTAACCAAAAACATTACGCTAAATTAGACACACCAGTCTACCCACAAGCTGCGGTCCGCATTTCGGCAACACTAGATAAACTACGACGAACAGGATATATATCCAAGAAGCAACGCGAATACTTAGAACAACCTGACACCCCTCGACCACGTTTACTTTACCTATTACCCAAGATTCATAAAGCTAAAGACAAGTGGCCTCAACCTCAAATGCCTCCAGGACGACCGATCATATCCGATTGCAACAGTGAATCATATAAAATAGCCGAGTACATCGACCATTTTTTAGCCCCATTGGCAGTCACACATGATTCTTATGTTAAAAACACTACAGACTTCATTGATAAAGTGACTGGAATCGAAATACCTAGGGATGCCCTACTGTTCTCCATGGATGTAGAAAGCCTCTATACCAATATTGACAATAATTCGGGGATTGAAGCAGTAAAACAAGCTTTTCTACGGAACCCGGACTTTGACCGCCCAGACGTAGACATTTTAGAACTACTTAAAATCTCATTGGAACACAACGATTTTTTATTCGCATCCAACTGGTACCTTCAAATCTTTGGCACTGCAATGGAAAAACGATTTGCCCCCAACTATGCCAACCTTTTCATGGCCGAATGGGAAAAACAATAAGCACTAAGGAAATGCAATAAATTACCTTTGATTTATCTACGATATTTGGACGATATTTTTGGTATCTGGACCCACGGTGATGATGAATATCGGGTCTTCCTGAACATTCTAAACAGCCATCAAAATTGTGTTAAACTAACGTCGGTAACGAGTAAATAATCCATTGATTTCCTGGACACTACGATCTTTAAAGGGAAACGCTTTAATTCGAATGGACACCTTGACAGCAAGGTTTACTTTAAACCAACAGATACACATCAACTACTGTACAAAGACTCGTTCCATCCCAAACATACCTTCTCTGGTATACTCAAGTCGCAACTACTACGATTTCACAGGATATGCAACAATAAATCAGACTTCGAGGAAGCCGTTCAAATACTTTTCCATAGTCTGAGGCAAAGGAATTACACACCACGTTTTTTAAGGCACATTAAAAACACAACCCTAGCGGACATTAAAAATAGGAGTAGGAAAGAACAAGCCGCGAAATGCCAGGTTAAAAGATGTCAAGCCTGTACGGTATTTGTAGATTTCACTCCTATTAATAACACAAAGGTGACACAACGGGACAAAATCAACAATTGTGGTACATCCAATGTGGTGTACCTAATTACATGCAACGCTTGTTCAGTTAGTTACGTGGGTGAGACGGGCAATCAACTCAGGACACGCCTGAATAACCATAGGTCGGACATAAGACATAACAACGACACACAAGTGGCCAGACATTTTAACGAAGCCGGTCACTCATATGCCGATTTGCGAA
>JAODUO010000275.1:102500-147500 GCA_025642075.2 Ridgeia piscesae
ATAATTAATGTGGGAATGTCTTAATAATTATGGACATTAAGGCATTTTATTCATGTGTAAGTCTATACGAAGTATATTATTAATATTACATAACTGTTTAATGTGTATAAGTAAGGTGGTTCTACAAATTCATGTTTATAATAATATTATAAACATATTCATGGACATTGTGGCATTTTACAAAAAAGTTTCTGTCTGTTGAGGTTGCCTGCTAATTATCGCCTATTAACTAATTAATAAATTTTATTACATGACTAGTTAATATATATTTATTCTCATAATCAATGTGGTTATGCACACTGCATAATATGTATAAATATCTTCATATTTATGGACTCTGCTGGTCTTGATTAGAATGTGTTGGTCTGTTACTACTGTGCACTACTTAACTAATATTAACTAATTAACTGAATTAATTAGTGCCAAAAAATATAGCAAATTTATTACTCCATTCAATGCATTTCAAAACACTGCAAAAAGTATTTAATAGTCATATAAATAACAAAGTTATGCCATTTTAAAGTCACTTTTATTCAAATATTTATCAACAGAAAACACAACAATTTGCTCATTTTACCATTATAAGAGATACACAAATTTCGCGCAATTTATCCATCTTAAATTGCAGTAACTTTGGATCTAATAAAAATATCGTAATAAAATTAAGTTATGTGATCTGTAACTTATTACCTTTCATGTGAGCCTATTTCCAACATCCTATGATGATTTTGAATTTTTTTAAGTGCCTAGTAGGCACTTCAACAAAATCTGCTGCGGCGGTGATTTTGCGTACGCGTAGCTGCAACGTCGTTCCTTTCACTTAGATCTGGGTACCGTTTTGGTTAACTCTCTGATTCGCGCGCATTTTTTATGATTGACGTCATCGGATGGCGGTCTGGTGGTGTGGTGGTCCCAGATTCGACCAGCCCAGGATTCGTCTAAACGCATATCGCGCATGCGCGCGCATGCGCAATGATCGCTTTTAGCTGTTCTGACGCGCTCTGACGTAGTGGCAACGGGATACGTCATGCCCGGGCCGAGATTCGTCTAAATAACTCAACACGTTCGAATGAGTGAAAATGATCACATAAGTTAATCCATTTTTATTTAAGATGTGTGTGATAACAATATTATTTCAATACTTGATGTATTACTAACGGAAACTACGTTAGTAACAAAGGCGAATCCTGGCCCGGGTCGAATCTGGGACCGATACCGTCGCGGTCCCAGAATACGGGGGGTCATCGGGACTTCCATCGATACACGAATCTGGGATTCGGTCCCATTCGAGATTCGCTTTTTACTAACGTAGTTTCGTTAGATCATCATTGATCATTGTTATTCCACATCTTTAATAAAAAAGGTTAACTTATGTGATCATTTTCACTCATCGAACGTGTTATTTATTTAGAGCGTTGTTTTTCGCCAGTCGAGGTTATAATTAGTATCGAGGCTACAGCAATAGGTGACGCGTGGCGCTGTCTATATGCACAGCCGCGGTGTCCTGCTTCGTTTTATTGGGAGATGGCTATTTGTTACCCCTCCACGAACAAATGCATGTAAACGCCTGATATCAATCTTGTCAAAAGTACCTTCATTTCAGTGGTGTAGCCAGGATTTTGCATTGGAGGGGCCATCCGACAATCAAACAAACTCGGTGTGTGTGAATATATATAATTATTATATATATATATATGTATATATATATATATATATATATATATATATATATATATATATATATATATATATATATATATATATATATATATAATATATATATATATATATATATATATATATTATATTATATATTATATATATATATATATATATATACATATAAAATATATATATATATATATATATATATTTATATATATATATAATATATATATATATATATATATATATATATATATATATATATATAATGTCTATACTTACTTTGATGAAACAATAATTAAACATTCATAATTTAAGATTGATTACAAGGTTTTGGCATTTAACGGGTAACATCACAACATGTTACATTGTTGTTTATTAAAATCGACCGACCGACCGACCGACCGACCGACCGACCAACCGAATTCCTGTTGCCAACTTGCTTAAGTCTCTCTTCAACATAGTTCCTGTAGCCGGACGCCTGGGCTTGACCCATGATACCAACTGGCACCCCCTTCATCAAAGCCTCGGCATTAGGCAGTAATATAATTCTTTACACCTTTCCAGTAGAACCGCTGGGTTATCTTATCAACACCACTGTGGCCAGCATGAGGTGCTGAAAGCATTTGCCAAAGAATTTTCTGTCTTTCGTTGCGATCTGTCACAATGCGCTGGCGTATATTTGTGTTCGGTGGTTTATACACCAAAGCTCCAGTATCTAAAAAATAGTAAACAATTCATGAGACATTATTTATAAAAGTACAGTAATGCAAGTGAAATAATATTTAATGACAACATGGGTGTATGTCAACAATAATTACTTTATCTCAGAAAATTGCATTATTTAATAATGTTGGAATGTAATAATTGTCAAGTCTTGTTTTGTTCCAAAACACCAAAGAATATATGATAATTTCCTTCAAAGTCTTTAAACACACACATATATTTAGTCGATTTTCCTCTGGGTAGTGGGAATTTCATATCATGAGTTTATTATTTTTAGCTACTAGACCTATGTAGGGGCTTATGAGATAGGTGAGAGGGAGACAGATGTTTTTCTGGACTGAAGAGGTGAAGGGGACATTTCCTATGCAGTCCCACTCAAGCTAAAAAGTGGGGGACACGTCACCCTCATCCCACACCGATCAATGCCCATGCATGCTTAATGATATAACATATATAGATGCTGCCATGGTGTACCATGCACAAGAGGTATTTGTAATCTGTTAGTATAACAGATTCCACCCTACAGGACGAAAACCCCCTTTTGGGTATCCCATTAAATGCTGCTATTAATAATAGTAAATAGTATATAACTGCTATTGTGCCAACATCCTTAGAAATCATGCTGAGAGTTGGTCAATATCAAAATCGATAAGACACATAATTTGTCAACAGATATATGTATACGCCAGGGAGCTATGGTGGTTATGAAGGCGTGAATTTAACATTCCATGTCAAATCAATCACTCAAAACATCACCCGACTCCAATTTTCAGGAAATTTAGTACAGTTGTTGGCTCATGCGAAATATCAAAATAAAAAATCAAATAAAAATGTAGGTCAAGTATCATTGAAGATATAGGTCACTGAACTTTGACCCAAATCGCTGACTGCTACATTAATGCCTGTAACTCTAGCTTTATTAATAGCAGAGTTACAGGCATTACTCTAGCGGTCAGTATGCAAATCGGGTCAAAGTTCAGTGACCTATATCTTCAATGATACTTGACCTAGATATTTTTATTTTATTTTGATATACTCATGTGAACCAACAACTGTACTAAATTTTATTAAATTTGGAGTCGGGTGAAGCAAAAATGGCCAAAAAGTGATTGATTTGACCTGGAATGACCCAATGGCGGAATTTGGCTACAGTTGTTATTGATCTGATACAACTCACATGAATATTAGCATAATTACAAGGGTAAATGCAATGTTTCGGTCAATAAGCCCATATGTATTTGTTTCACAAAGGCATACCAGTTGGAATTGAACCAACAACTGAAACCGAGACATTAGTATTTACCCTTAATTACAAAGCAAATTTAAAAAGTTAATTATCTTTATAAAACTACATAATTTGGTGAATGCATGTCAACTTCTCTCTTGGATCTCCAATGTCCAGGCTGGTGAAACAGTACTGGTGACTTACAACAGGTAGAAGATCTAATGAAGAAACAAGTTAACAACTACATATGTTCTCATAAGGAAGTCCAACAGACAAGGAAACAACAAGTTGCTAAAATAAGAACATTCACAACATAGCATTTTCATTCCTTTATTATTAAAGCCAATAAAGCATCAACACACTTATTTTTCACAATTTCACAACACAATTACCAATTAACAGTTTCCTGTTTTTAATAGGTGAAACATACATCCAGACAAAGATGACAAAATTATGAATCTGTTCATGACATTTAATTTAATTTAATAAAGTATTTACTAATACAGTGTCTGGTTTTGAACAGGGTTGGTGGGGGGGGGCAAGTACTTGTTAGTACTACTAGTACTCGTGGTTAACCGAGAACAAGCTATTGTTGTCCAGCTGCTCAAGGTCAGCCTGCCTTGGCGCTGTTCATCCTGTTGAAGCTTTGCCTTGTCCACCCTTGCCTGGAGAAACATACATTTAATTTTTAAATACAAGAACCCACATTGTTAAGCCTCCTAAGCATACTAATCTGCAAATGATATTATGTAAAGTCGACATCAAATAATATGATGAAATGCAATTGTCTGTTATACAATGTACTGACTATATATTTTGTTTGCGCCTTCTACATAAACTAGCAATGTTAGGGATAATATGAACTACAGCAACAAAATAAGACAGCTAGCAATTATAAACATTGTTGTGTTGGTATGGTAGGGCTTATTATAAATTATCAGGTTATGAATTAGTTAGCGAGTAGGTGTTTAGACCAGAGATGAGCTAAGTAGTGGTAGAGGAACCAGAAACCACATGTTTTGAATGTGTAGTCAGGCTAGCCTACATATAGAAGATTGTGAGAATAAAGTTGAGGGAGTTGGTCAGCAGGAGCTGAGCATGCAGGGTGTCTGTCTGTGTGTGGTCACACTAAAAAGTATTGTGTTGTAACTGGCTGGACATCTATGTAGATGTGATTAGTGCAGTGGGTCGTAGTTTGAGGATATAATAAAGTGGATTGTAGTACAGTGTACAGTGTATTTAATCTTGTTTGGACTTCTTTTAATTGGTACCTCCCCTCTTGGCACTGTATATCTAGGTCATTAACATGGCTGTGCATCTCTTTTACTACCCTATAGTGGACATGTGTTTTCTATTAACCCAAGTGAAACCCAGCAGGCCAGTCACTGTCACAAACACAGTGCGGGTACGTTTCAAAAGTCTGGTGGGCACGATCCCGGTACGCACGACTCCCGTACACCTACATATCGCTCCTTAAATGGGGGCATACTAAAAGGCGGGCCACAATTGGCAGACCGCGCGGAAACGGCACACCACATTCACAAAGATGCCACCGATCGGTATGCTCCATGTTTACGAGCTTTGTTGTTGTTTGCGCGTCCGATCGTAAATATTGGAGACTTTATTATTGTGTTGTACTAACAATTCTAAATGTAATACCGAATGGTATTACTTGTATTTATAAAATTCTAGAAATAAATTAAAGTGTTAGGCCTTACTAATTAACTCTACGAGTATTCGCTCAGTCAAAAAATAGAAGTCCCACATAGTCATAGATGATAGACGGCAGCTGCATACTATCGGTTTATTTAACTCGTTTGATGTAATGACTCGCCTAAGGGTACATGTGTTCATAGGGCACTAATTCCCGTTATTGAATACCGAAACGGTCACCTGGCAGGTGAGGAATTCTGAGGCTCCAGCCATCTTTTGGTGTTCTTTGATCTACTGTGAAAGGGCATATATGTGGATTTATCTCGGATTGCATTGATAGCTGAATATTCGTTAGTGGGTGGGTGAGTAGTTCGTGTTATTGAGGGTTATTTAATAGAATGTACTTCACTAAGATCATGGACGTTATATCTGAGGCTAGCTGTCTTTTGATGTAACAACTCGCCTAACGGTACATGTTTTCATAGGACATTATACACTTGTTATTGGATGCCGGCATTTGGTGAGGACATCTGAATTTTGATGGACATTATCTCTTCACAAGTGTACGTTAATTGTAGGTATAGTTATTACTAGCACTGAGACTCATTAGTATTTATGTTACTTATTACAATCATACTCGTTTTATCACCCCCATCAAAATTATAACACTGATATGACCTATATATATTAATTAAACAATTATAAAATAAAATCAAAATATAAAACAATATCTAAAAAGTAAGGCATTTGGTGAGGACATCTGAATTCAATTTCAATTCAATTAAATAACTTAATTCCGGAACATTACATCCATATATAAAAGTATATAAATAAAGCATTTAATAACATAAAAAATATTAATAAAAGTTTAATAAAATACAACATATTTAAATAAATTTTATAACATTAAACTTTTAAGATTTATTATATAAATGTTATATATGCAGTACATGATGGTATATACATTGTATTACACACACACACACACACACACACACACACACACACACACACACACACACACACACACAACACACACACACACACACACACACACACACACACACACACACACACACACACACACACACACACACACACACACACAACATATATATATATATAAGATGTCATTGTTGAAGTGAAATAGTAATACTAAGAATACTTACTGGTTTGGTGAAAATATTGTACATACATGCTAACTTGTAGTACTGTAGTTAAATTTGCTTATTACATGTATGTTATTATTGAAAGACATCGCAACATCACAAGAACACCGTAAAAACAGCACCTATAAGGCGCCAACTAGAACAACGCACGTAAAGGGCCCCCGACGTAAACATGGAGCGTACCGATCGGTGGCATCTTTGTGAATGTGGTGAATGTGGTCTGCCGTTTCCGCGCGGTCTGCCAATTGTGGCCCGCCATTTAGTATGCCCCCTTAAATGTTCTATGCACATCATACATACAGGATCATAGTACATTAGGAGGTCTAGTAGCGCGCGGTATTATCGTTCGTAGAACATGTTTATTAATTTTGCTCAAGTTGTATTTTGTCGACTGTAAACCAATTATTATATCACATATATAGCAGTGCACACGCATAATGACAGAAATCAAAGTCGTTCCGTTGGGTAAGTTAACCCGTTCCATTAAACGTGCTCTAATGTTACAATAATTGGCATTGTTGACATGCGACGTTGGGAAATCACGACCAGATCCGAAGTTTGCGGGAAGCTAGGCCCAGAACATAGTCTGTGACTGAAACGTTTATGGAAATGGATGTTGAAAGACCACAAGCAGTGATTTTCGCAACTGAATATGTGACTTTGAGTTTTAGTTCTAGGATTTTGCTGTCAATGCTTAGACTTAGAGTTAGTCGTAAACATTCTGCCTCGGCTGAGTTAGTCTAGGCTATGCCCAGCCCCAGGGGGGCCAGGGATTGCTTGATCGGGTGACTTGAAATGATGACACTCACTATCACAAATATACGCGCAAATATTATAGGGCACAAGGCTGCCTCGTCCACTCGCCATCTGGAGCATGACGCTGTCGGTGGCAGTCTTGCTCAGTCTTGTACATGTAACACATGACATTGTAATATTTTGCTTTCTTCACAGTCACTGTGCCATGGCACTGCCACAGGGCTATATCAATCATCATCAAGTGACTACCACTTGTCTAGAGGCTCTACTAGAAGCGACACAGTAGTGCATACACATTACCCTGAAAAATACTGTCCCTGATGTGGCCTGGTTGACTCCAGGAGATCATTGTAGATATGTGAGAAACATTTCAATGCATGCTGATTTTTTTCTGATCCAAATCCCACTTTGATACCCTCTCAATTTTTTTTACTCCCCTACAACATGATTCTGTTATATCACACCATGTGATGTGTGACAATATATTTGTTCCATCCTTTTTTCCAAAGTTTTTTTACTTCAAATTGATCTGTGTCTTTGTGAGTATCGCCATCTCCAATGATCTCGTGATTACCTGATGAAGAGATCAGTCAAAATATTAAGAGATATAAGGTGAATTGACTGAATGTTTTTAATTATTAGACGTTTTAAAGTCATTTGGTGTATTACGCTACCCAGTGGCAGTGTGATAAACAGCTTCAATCACAAATAACATTTAGTTTGTGTAGTTAATGAGTGATTGTCTTGTAATAATAGAGGATATACAGGATACATTTTATTCAAATCCAAACAGGCAATCAGCAATACGCACGAGAAAGAAGCAAATTGTTTATAGCTGCTTTTTTAAATTAAAAATAACACATTGTCCACTGCGAATTTATGGTGAATTGATGAAATTATTCTGATGCAAGCAAGTCACAGTTGTTCAATCAATAAAAGTGATAAAAACGTTTTTAGAATTTGTACTAACTATGCCATTCGCAAATACTAAAATATATGCATCCTGATAGAATGGAATTGTCTCGTTTGGTTCCCCAAATGTAATGATTCTTGTGTTTGTTGCAGGAGCGGGACAAGGTGAGCTGGGTGCTGGCCGACTGCAGGAGGCTGATTTAGGCAACGTTTCCTGTTCATTTTTTATCATAAAATCGTGTTACGCAGATTGTGTATTTTAACAATCATGCATATCGGGAGGGAATGTTTGTTCACACAGCAAAATGCCTCTTTAGGCATTCGTTAGGTCTGGTTCTAATAAGACGGATAGGTGTATTAATCACTACTCTTACAAAGTAATACGGGAAGCAGCTATATATACATATATATATATATATATAATACACACACAACACACACACACACACACACACACACACACACACACACACACACACACACACACACACACACACACACACACACACAACAAACAAACACACACACAACAAACACACATACACACACGTTACTTATAAATGGTTTAACCAATAGATATTATACATAATAAATGTTTTAACAGATATGTTAGGCATTAGAAATAGCTATAAGCCATATGTCATGTTGCAGACAATCATGACGTCAATCATTAATATTATGGAAGTTACTTTTTTTAAGTTCTATAATTGCCATTTTGATATGCGACAATAATGTCTTTTTATTATTTATAATACACAAAGTAGTCATGTTGGCCTTAGGTCATGACATTTAGAACTATAGGATTGTGTCCAGCACAATTTGCTGATACTTGAGTCTAACATATATTAGAACTTTACAGATTAGTGTTTGACAGTAATATACAAAGTTCAAAAGTAGCTTGTAAATGTAAATTTAAAAGTAATCTGTTGGTTTTGTCTGATTTTATAAATTGCAAGTAAGACTGTTGTGTTTCTGTTTGAGATGTTGGACGGAGCTGTGTGTTGATCAGCATTGGTGGTAAGAACATCATGATGGACTGCGGAATGCACATGGGCTACAATGACGAGGTGAGTGGCTTGTGGACTAGATACTTGGCTCCAATGCGAGGTGAGTGGCTTGTGGACTAGACACTTGGCTCCATTGATGAGGTGAGTGGCTTGGGGACTAGACACTTGGCTCCAATGATGAGGTGAGTGGCTTGTAGAATAAACACTTGGCTCCAATGGCGAGGTGAGTGGCTTGTGGACTAGACACTTGGCTACCATGACGAGGTGAGTGGCTTGTGGACTAGATACTTGGCTCCAATGACGAGGTGAGTGGCTTGTGGACTAAACACTTGGCTACAATGGTGAGGTGTGTGGCTTTTGGACTAGACACCTGGCTACAATGGCAAGGTGAATGGTCCATGGACCAGATACTAGAGTATCACTAGATTGTCATTAACTAATCTTTTCACTATATATATATATATATATATTTATATTTTTATATATATATATAAAAAAAAAAAAGGGTGCTAGCAATGTTATAATAATTGTGATGTATCTGGAATGGGTGTTGTAATTGCTGGCGTATCTGTGATTGTTGATTAGTTTGTAAATAGTCAGTGATAAAATGCATGATTTTGAATGCAATGTGACTTGGCGTAGGTTGAAGCAGTTGTGTTACCGCGGTTGTTGTTTCTTCCAGCGAAGATTCCCTGATTTCTCTTACATTACTCGCAATGGAAAACTTACAGACCATCTGGACTGCGTGATTATTACGTAAGTAAACCTGAGGTCGATTATCTACAATATATTTAACACATAACAGTACATTAATTCATGCTATATTCAATGTGCTAGAGTCAGTAAATTCATTACACATTTTATGTTATAGTAGTGCAAATTAGTTTTTTTCTAAAGAGAAGATCTTGAGTATTAAAATTATGGCAATTTAGACTTATGACTGGGGTTACATGTAATATTCGGGAAGTAATATTAAGGTGACTTCTAAAGTTCTAATGCATCTAAATTCTTTGAAACCAAACTCTGAGGTGCTTTGTAACAAAACGGTTACTCCAGGTAGTTAATCTCAGAATCAATAAAAAGTGCCCTAGTTTAATAGACTGCACTACAGTATACCATTGGGTGAATTAATATATACATCACGGTCTGAAGTATAACTGATTTAGCAAACTTCCATTTATTGCGTAGAATATCTGCCAGGTATATCTTGAGGGTGACATGTTTGTTTGTTTTAATAATAATATTTTTTTTGGTTGAGCGCCACATCCAGTGCTCTTCACATTGAACAGCATACAGTGTTTGTAAGAAAAACACAACTACATTAACTAAATAAATAAATAAAATAATACATTTGAATAAAAACAATGGTATATATATATATATATATATATGTTTTGTTATATATATGGTGTTATATATATATATATATATATATATTATATATATATATATTGTGTTTATATATATATATATATATATATATATATATATATATATATATATATATATATACATATAAATATACCAAACACTTAACTAAATTTAACCAAATAAATAAATAATACATTTGAATAAAAACAATGGGTTTTTATATATATACATATATACATATACCAAACACTTAACTACCTTTTTCATTAACTAAATAAATGAATAAAATAAAAAAAATGATAATATATATATATATATATATATATATATGTGTGTGTGTGTTATATATATATATATATATATATATATATATATTTTTTGATCAGCTATTGTAAAAGAGTGTGGTAATCACCCGGTTTGAAAATTTTAAGTGTTTTTAAATTATTTAAATAAAATCTGTGATGTTTTGCAGGTAACACTTATGACATGTGTGTTTGTACATGTGTGTTTGTTTGTGTGTTTTCGCTCGGGCGCACATAGTCACTTCCACCTGGACCACTGTGGCGCTCTACCCTACATGTCTGAGATGGTAGGCTTTGATGGCCCCATCTACATGACTCACCCCACCAAGGCTATTTGTCCCATTCTTCTGGTGAGTCTGGTCATGGTCCAGTGATTTTGGTTGAAATATTCCCATGACCACAATACATAAAGTATATACTTACATGTGTCTAATTCAGACTGTTCAAGGCACATTACATTAAAACATAAACATAATGTTGATAATAAATAAAGTAATAATAAAGCTGTAAGTGTAATAGTGTAGTTTCTCTATCTAATATCCATGCTTTATTTTATAAAAATGTCGACATTATTAATGGTTCTAAATCAATGTCACGTTACTTTTGAAGGAAAACAAAATTTTTTTGTTTGTGTTAAAAACCCCTTTAAACCATCTGTGTACAATTTGTGTATTCCCTGGAGGCAGTCATTGTTTGTGTAACCTAAACCCATCTGTGTACAATTGTGTGTATTCACTGGAGGCAATCATTGTTTGTGTAACCTAAACCCATCTGTGTACAATTGTGTGTATTCACTGGAGGCAGTCATTGTTTGTGTAACCTAAAACCCCCCTGTGTACAATTGTGTGTATTCACTGGAGGCAGTCATTGTTTGTGTAACCTAAACCCATCTGTGTACAATTGTGTGTATTCCCTGGAGGCAGTCATTGTTTGTGTAACCTAAACCCATCTGTGTACAATTGTGTGTATTCCCTGGAGGCAGTCATTGTTTGTGTAACCTAAACCCATCTGTGTACAATTGTGTGTATTCCTGGAGGCAGTCATTGTTTGTGTAACCTAAACCCATCTGTGTACAATTGTGTGTATTCCCTGGAGGCAGTCATTGTTTGTGTAACCTAAACCCATCTGTGTACAATTGTGTGTATTCCTGGAGGCAGTCATTGTTTGTGTAACCTAAACCCATCTGTGTACAATTGTGTGTATTCACTGGAGGCAGTCATTGTTTGTGTAACCTAAACCCATCTGTGTACAATTGTGTGTATTCACTGGAGGCAGTCATTGTTTGTGTAACCTAAACCCATCTGTGTACAATTGTGTGTATTCACTGGAGGCAGTCATTGTTTGTGTAACCTAAACCCATCTGTGTACAATTGTGTGTATTCACTGGAGGCAGTCATTGTTTGTGTAACCTAAACCCATCTGTGTACAATTGTGTGTATTCACTGGAGGCAGTCATTGTTTGTGTAACCTAAAACCCCCCTGTGTACAATTGTGTGTATTCACTGGAGGCAGTCATTGTTTGTGTAACCTAAACCCATCTGTGTACAATTGTGTGTATTCACTGGAGGCAGTCATTGTTTGTGTAACCTAAACCCATCTGTGTACAATTGTGTGTATTCACTGGAGGCAGTCATTGTTTGTGTAACCTAAAACCCATCTGTGTACAATTGTGTGTATTCACTGGAGGCAGTCATTGTTTGTGTAACCTAAACCCATCTGTGTACAATTGTGTGTATTCACTGGAGGCAGTCATTGTTTGTGTAACCTAAACCCATCTGTGTACAATTGTGTGTATTCACTGGAGGCAGTCATTGTTTGTGTAACCTAACCTATCTGTGTACAATTGTGTGTATTCACTGGAGGCAGTCATTGTTTGTGTAACCTAAACCCATCTGTGTACAATTGTGTGTATTCACTGGAGGCAGTCATTGTTTGTGTAACCTAAACCATCTGTGTACAATTGTGTGTATTCACTGGAGGCAGTCATTGTTTGTGTAACCTAAACCCATCTGTGTACAATTGTGTGTATTCACTGGAGGCAGTCATTGTTTGTGTAACCTAAACCCATCTGTGTACAATTGTGTGTATTCACTGGAGGCAGTCATTGTTTGTGTAACCTAAACCCATCTGTGTACAATTGTGTGTATTCACTGGAGGCAGTCATTGTTTGTGTAACCTAAACCCATCTGTGTACAATTGTGTGTATTCACTGGAGGCAGTCATTGTTTGTGTAACCTAAACCCATCTGTGTACAATTGTGTGTATTCACTGGAGGCAGTCATTGTTTGTGTAACCTAAACCCATCTGTGTACAATTGTGTGTATTCACTGGAGGCAGTCATTGTTTGTGTAACCTAAACCCATCTGTGTACAATTGTGTGTATTCACTGGAGGCAGTCATTGTTTGTGTAACCTAAACCCATCTGTGTACAATTGTGTGTATTCCCTGGAGGCAGTCATTGTTTGTGTAACCTAAATCCATCTGTGTACAATTGTGTGTATTCACTGGAGGCAGTCATTGTTTGTGTAACCTAAACCCATCTGTGTACAATTGTGTGTATTCCCTGGAGGCAGTCATTGTTTGTGTAACCTAAACCCATCTGTGTACAATTGTGTGTATTCACTGGAGGCAGTCATTGTTTGTGTAACCTAAACCCATCTGTGTACAATTGTGTGTATTCACTGGAGGCAGTCATTGTTTGTGTAACCTAAACCCATCTGTGTACAATTGTGTGTATTCACTGGAGGCAGTCATTGTTTGTGTAACCTAAACCCATCTGTGTACAATTGTGTGTATTCACTGGAGGCAGTCATTGTTTGTGTAACCTAAACCCATCTGTGTACAATTGTGTGTATTCACTGGAGGCAGTCATTGTTTGTGTAACCTAAACCCATCTGTGTACAATTGTGTGTATTCACTGGAGGCAGTCATTGTTTGTGTAACCTAAACCCATCTGTGTACAATTGTGTGTATTCACTGGAGGCAGTCATTGTTTGTGTAACCTAAACCCATCTGTGTACAATTGTGTGTATTCACTGGAGGCAGTCATTGTTTGTGTAACCTAAACCCATCTGTGTACAATTGTGTGTATTCACTGGAGGCAGTCATTGTTTGTGTAACCTAAACCCATCTGTGTACAATTGTGTGTATTCACTGGAGGCAGTCATTGTTTGTGTAACCTAAATCCATCTGTGTACAATTGTGTGTATTCACTGGAGGCAGTCATTGTTTGTGTAACCTAAATCCATCTGTGTACAATTGTGTGTATTCACTGGAGGCAGTCATTGTTTGTGTAACCTAAATCCATCTGTGTACAATTGTGTGTATTCACTGGAGGCAGTCATTGTTTGTGTAACCTAAATCCATCTGTGTACAATTGTGTGTATTCACTGGAGGCAGTCATTGTTTGTGTAACCTAAACCCATCTGTGTACAATTGTGTGTATTCCTGGAGGCAGTCATTGTTTGTGTAACCTAAACCCATCTGTGTACAATTGTGTGTATTCACTGGAGGCAGTCATTGTTTGTGTAACCTAAACCCATCTGTGTACAATTGTGTGTATTCACTGGAGGCAGTCATTGTTTGTGTAACCTAAACCCATCTGTGTACAATTGTGTGTATTCCCTGGAGGCAGTCATTGTTTGTGTAACCTAAACCCATCTGTGTACAATTGTGTGTATTCCTGGAGGCAGTCATTGTTTGTGTAACCTAAACCCATCTGTGTACAATTGTGTGTATTCACTGGAGGCAGTCATTGTTTGTGTAACCTAAACCCATCTGTGTACAATTGTGTGTATTCACTGGAGGCAGTCATTGTTTGTGTAACCTAAACCCATCTGTGTACAATTGTGTGTATTCACTGGAGGCAGTCATTGTTTGTGTAACCTAAACCATCTGTGTACAATTGTGTGTATTCACTGGAGGCAGTCATTGTTTGTGTAACCTAAACCCATCTGTGTACAATTGTGTGTATTCACTGGAGGCAGTCATTGTTTGTGTAACCTAAACCCATCTGTGTACAATTGTGTGTATTCACTGGAGGCAGTCATTGTTTGTGTAACCTAAACCCATCTGTGTACAATTGTGTGTATTCACTGGAGGCAGTCATTGTTTGTGTAACCTAAACCCATCTGTGTACAATTGTGTGTATTCACTGGAGGCAGTCATTGTTTGTGTAACCTAAACCCATCTGTGTACAATTGTGTGTATTCACTGGAGGCAGTCATTGTTTGTGTAACCTAAACCCATCTGTGTACAATTGTGTGTATTCACTGGAGGCAGTCATTGTTTGTGTAACCTAAACCCATCTGTGTACAATTGTGTGTATTCCCTGGAGGCAGTCATTGTTTGTGTAACCTAAACCCATCTGTGTACAATTGTGTGTATTCACTGGAGGCAGTCATTGTTTGTGTAACCTAAACCCATCTGTGTACAATTGTGTGTATTCACTGGAGGCAGTCATTGTTTGTGTAACCTAAATCCATCTGTGTACAATTGTGTGTATTCCCTGGAGGCAGTCATTGTTTGTGTAACCTAAATCCATCTGTGTACAATTGTGTGTATTCACTGGAGGCAGTCATTGTTTGTGTAACCTAAAACCCCCCTGTGTACAATTGTGTGTATTCACTGGAGGCAGTCATTGTTTGTGTAACCTAAACCATCTGTGTACAATTGTGTGTATTCACTGGAGGCAGTCATTGTTTGTGTAACCTAAACCCCTCTGTGTACAATTGTGTGTATTCACTGGAGGCAGTCATTGTTTGTGTAACCTAAACCATCTGTGTACAATTGTGTGTATTCACTGGAGGCAGTCATTGTTTGTGTAACCTAAAACCCCCCTGTGTACAATTGTGTGTATTCACTGGAGGCAGTCATTGTTTGTGTAACCTAACCATCTGTGTACAATTGTGTGTATTCACTGGAGGCAGTCATTGTTTGTGTAACCTAACCTATCTGTGTACAATTGTGTGTATTCACTGGAGGCAGTCATTGTTTGTGTAACCTAACCTATCTGTGTACAATTGTGTGTATTCACTGGAGGCAGTCATTGTTTGTGTAACCTAACCTATCTGTGTACAATTGTGTGTATTCACTGGAGGCAGTCATTGTTTGTGTAACCTAAACCCATCTGTGTACAATTGTGTGTATTCCCTGGAGGCAGTCATTGTTTGTGTAACCTAAACCCATCTGTGTACAATTGTGTGTATTCACTGGAGGCAGTCATTGTTTGTGTAACCTAACCTATCTGTGTACAATTGTGTGTATTCACTGGAGGCAGTCATTGTTTGTGTAACCTAAAACCCCCCTGTGTACAATTGTGTGTATTCCTGGAGGCAGTCATTGTTTGTGTAACCTAAACCCATCTGTGTACAATTGTGTGTATTCACTGGAGGCAGTCATTGTTTGTGTAACCTAAACCCATCTGTGTACAATTGTGTGTATTCACTGGAGGCAGTCATTGTTTGTGTAACCTAAACCCATCTGTGTACAATTGTGTGTATTCACTGGAGGCAGTCATTGTTTGTGTAACCTAAAACCCCCCTGTGTACAATTGTGTGTATTCACTGGAGGCAGTCATTGTTTGTGTAACCTAAACCCATCTGTGTACAATTGTGTGTATTCACTGGAGGCAGTCATTGTTTGTGTAACCTAAACCCATCTGTGTACAATTGTGTGTATTCACTGGAGGCAGTCATTGTTTGTGTAACCTAAACCCATCTGTGTACAATTGTGTGTATTCACTGGAGGCAGTCATTGTTTGTGTAACCTAAACCATCTGTGTACAATTGTGTGTATTCACTGGAGGCAGTCATTGTTTGTGTAACCTAAACCATCTGTGTACAATTGTGTGTATTCACTGGAGGCAGTCATTGTTTGTGTAACCTAAACCATCTGTGTACAATTGTGTGTATTCACTGGAGGCAGTCATTGTTTGTGTAACCTAAATCCATCTGTGTACAATTGTGTGTATTCACTGGAGGCAGTCATTGTTTGTGTAACCTAAACCCATCTGTGTACAATTGTGTGTATTCCCTGGAGGCAGTCATTGTTTGTGTAACCTAAACCCATCTGTGTACAATTGTGTGTATTCACTGGAGGCAGTCATTGTTTGTGTAACCTAAACCCATGTGTGTACAATTGTGTGTATTCACTGGAGGCAGTCATTGTTTGTGTAACCTAAACCCATCTGTGTACAATTGTGTGTATTCACTGGAGGCAGTCATTGTTTGTGTAACCTAAACCCATCTGCAGGATGCAGCATCTATTAGTAGCCAGTCTAATGGTTTGTACTGTCCTATAACCTCATTTTTAAGTCGTGTCAGTGCAAAAAGTAATTAATCCTAATCTGCTTACTGTTGAGACAGTCTATCAGTTTAAATAAGTAATTATTTTCTGGTGCAATTTACTGCACTCAGCAATGAGGTTTTAGTCACTTTTTAAGTGAAAATAATTTTCCTATATACTTTATGATTACTTTAGGGATTACCAGTGGTGTTAAGATCTTTTCACAAAGATGCTGTAAGATGTTGTGATGTATTAATTAGAGTTTCCCTGCAGGAGGACTACAGAAAGATCACTGTTGAACGGAAAGGAGAAACTAATTTCTTCACGTCTGATATGATCAAGTCTTGCATGAAGAAAACAGTGGCAGTGAGTTTACATCAGACTGTTCAGGTAAGTTCACAACGTTTTGCAGTTTTGTTCTATTCAACCGTTGAGAGTCAGATGGCATCGTCTCATTTTCATAAAGCAAAATGGTGTCTAGTGAGAAAATATGTCACTCCCAAGTTCTTTTCAGAGATGTATTAGTCAAGCACTTGTGGTGACCACATGTTTAAGCTACTTACAAATCAAACTTTGGAGACACTTTAATGGTAGTATCTATCCTGTCAATGTAGTATCTATCATGTCAATGTAGTATCTATCATGTCAATGTAGTATCTATCATGTCAATGTAGTATCTATCCTGTCAATGTAGTATCTATCCTGTCAATGTAGTATCTATCATGTCAATGTAGTATCTATCATGTCAATGTAGTATCTATCCTGTCAATGTAGTATCTATCCTGTCAATGTAGTATCTATCCTGTCATCTGATGCTGCTGTCGCTTAGTCACATTGGTATTAATAAGTGGACAAATGGCATAGACAAAAGTCATGGACTTTATGTAAAAAAAACAGGGTGCGGCTTTAATTACAGTTGTGGCTATAAGTGCAGAATTTACGGTAATACCCAATTAGTGGACAGTTCATTGCTGTTACATGTTGACAACAGCTGTGTGTGTTACAGGTGGACAGTGAACTGGAGATCAAGCCTTACTACGCAGGACATGTGCTTGGAGCAGCCATGTTTCATGTCAAGGTTGGCTCGCAGTCCGTCATATACACAGTAAGTACTGAACTTCACTCACTCTCTCACACACTCATTCACTCACTCATGTCGGCCACTGGAGTCGAATATTTATGGCTTCAACAATCCTTCTCCATGTCTTTAGGTCTACATCGTCCTTCAAGCTGTGTATATAGGTTGCTTCTGGTCTTCCTTTCTTGTACGTTCCATGGGCCGGTAGCCACAAGATTCTTCTAAATGCCATTTCGTCTTTATGTCTGCTGCAATATCCAGTAAATCTCAGACTTTCTGAGAAGAAGACTTCATACTCTAATATCATTATTAATTATTTAATAATTAATTATTAGTACCCGGGTAATCTCATAATTAATACTTGTTTTACTGATATTAATCACTTCCTAAGTAATTCTTACTTGAATATGACTCCCAATGTATATTTTAATTATTTAACTACCAATGGTACTTGAGGTGTTATGCATTATACATGTGGTTTAGCCAATCTGCTTCAGTTTGTTTATTCAAATTTTGAATATTCTGTTTGATTTATTTAAAGTAATTAATGGTCAACAAACTTGTAGATTTTATATTTTGAAATTTATGTGGTCATGACAGTCGTGAAAAGTGTATTAAACATAAACAGTGACTAACTAACACTGATTGTTGACTGTGTCGCTGCGAGGGTGACTACAATATGACACCAGATCGTCATCTTGGGGCCGCGTGGGTGGACAAGTGTCAGCCAGATTTACTCATTACAGAGTCAACGTATGCGACCACAATCAGGGACTCTAAGCGGTGTCGAGAACGAGACTTTCTCAAGAAAGTGCACGACAGTGTTGATAAAGGCGGAAAGGTTAGTGGCATATCTGTCATATGTATCAGTAAAGCAGCAGTGTTTTGTCTCGATAGGTGGCATTTTGTCAGATTCAACTTGAGCATTTTAAAACGTATTTAATCTGGATTGACTTGAGACATCTTCAGATATGAATAGTTTTCATTGTTTTTTTGTGTTTGATGTTTAAGTACTGATCCCTGTGTTTAATATTTTGGAGCTTATTCCCGTGTTTAATTTTCAAGTGCTGATCTCTGTCTGTGTTTAATGTTTCAGGTGATGATCCCTGTGTGTAATGTTTCAGGTGCTGATCCCTGTGTTTGCTCTGGGTCGAGCACAAGAACTGTGCATTCTGCTAGAGACATACTGGGAGCGAATGAACCTGAAAGTGCCCATTTACTTCAGCCTCGGACTCACAGAGAAGGTATTAAAACCTGAGCACTTTGTGCTCCACCTACTGCACCTTGCAGAGAATACTTATAAAAGTGGAAATACTATAACAATATTCACACACGGCGGTCTTATTAAAGGTCATCTTGCAATCTGGTATCCAAACTAAGATTGTTTCTGTTTTAGCACACGCCTTCCTAACAAGTCGTGTATTTAAAACGTTTTCTTTTCCTGCAGGCCAATCATTATTACAAGCTGTTTATCACGTGGACCAATCAGAAGATCAAGAATACTTTTGTGCAGAGAAACATGTTTGAATTCAAACACATAAAGGTGGGTAGTCGTTCATGTAATGCTGTGTGTGGTATAAGACGTATACATGTATGTGAATTTTTTTACAATAAGCAATGCAGCATATGTTTATATTTGTTAGATAAATGTGTGATTTGGAATAGTTCTCTTCTTGTCAGATTAATTGCTTCATGCATGACTGCATCTGCTGCATAATTAATCAGACAAACACATCTGTATCATAAACAAATATTTTCAGATCACTAATATAGACGCAGTATTGTCAAGGTATTATTATATTTGTGATTAAATGACGTTGCTGTTCCTACTGTGAACATGATTGAACTACTTAGAATGAATGTAATTGTCAGGTGCAGTGGATTGTGAAAACCTGGGTGCTCACCCTCCTGCTGGCATTATGAATCAGGAACAATCTTGTTCACCCCACATTGCCTCAGTTAACCCAGCTTTAAAAATGGGTTCCTGAAAACAGTTAGACTTTTCACAGTAACCGGGTGAAAGGGAGTAAAGTGTAAAGTGCCTTGAGCAGCCTTGACGGTTGGGTGCTGTGCTATATAAGAACTTGCCTTTTTTGTGATGCTCATTTGAACAGGTCTGTCAAGGAGTGAAATGTCAAAATGTGAAGTGTAAAGTCTGTCAATGAGTGGATTGTAAATTCTGTCAAGGTGTGAAGTGTAAAGTCTGTCAAGGTGTGAAGTGTAAAGTCTGTAAAGGAGTGAAGTGTAAAGTCTGTCAAGGTGTGAAGTGTAAAGTCTGTCAAGGAATGAAGTGTAAAGTCTGTCAATGTGTGAAGTGTAAAGTCTGTCAAGGTATGAAGTGTAAAGTCTGTCAAGGAGTGAAGTGTAAAGTCTGTCAAGGAGTGAAGTGTAAAGTCTGTCAAGGTGTGAACTGTAAAGTCTGTCAAGGTGTGAACTGTAAAGTCTGTCAAGGAGTGAAGTTGTAAAGTTCTGTCAAGGTGTGAAGTGTAATGTCTGTCAAGGTGTGAAGTGTAAAGTCTGTCAAGGAGTGAATTGTAAATTCTGTCAAGGCGTAAAGTGTAGAGTCTGTCAAGGAGTAAAATCTGTCAAGGAGTGAAGTGTAAAGTATGTCAACACGTAAAGTGTAATGTCTGTCAAGGAGTAAAGTCTGTCAAGGAGTGAAGTGTAAAGTATGTCAACACGTAAAATGTAATGTCTGTCAAGGCGTAAAGTGTAGTCTGTCAAGGAGTAAAGTCTGTCAAGGAGTGAAGTGTAAAGTATGTCAACACGTAAAGTGTAATGTCTGTCAAGGCGTAAAGTGTAGAATCTGTCAAGGAGTAAAGTCTGTCAAGGAGTGAAGTGTAAAGTATGTCAACACGTAAAGTGTAATGTCTGTCAAGGAGTAAAGTCTGTCAAGGAGTGAAGTGTAAAGTATGTCAATACGTAAAGTGTAATGTCTGTCAAGGCGTAAAGTGTAGAGTCTGTCAAGGAGTGAAGTGTAAAGTATGTCAACACGTAAAGTGTAATGTCTGTCAAGGCGTAAAGTGTAGAGTTTGTCAAGGCATGAAGTGTAAAGTCTGTCAAGGCATGAAGTGTAAAGTCTGTCAAGGCATGAAGTGTAAAGTCTGTCAAGAAGTAAAGTGTAAAGTCTGTCAAGAAGTAAAGTGTAAAGTCTGTCAAGAAGTAAAGTCTGTCAAGGAGTGAAGTTTAAAGTCTGTCAAGGTATGAAATGTAAAGTCTGTCAAGGCGTAAAGTGTAAAGTCTGTCAAGAAGTAAAGTGTAAAGTCTATCAAGAAGTAAAGTCTGTCAAGGAGTGAAGTGTAAAGTCTGTCAAGAAGTAAAGTGTAAAGTCTGTCAAGAAGTAGTCTGTCAAGGAGTGAAGTGTAAAGTCTGTCAAGGTGTGAAGTGTAAAGTCTGTCAAGGTGTGAAGTGTAAAGTATGTCAAGGCGTAAAGTGTAAAGTCTGTCAAGGCGTAAAGTGTAAAGTCTGTCAAGGCGTAAAGTGTAAAGTCTGTCAAGAAGTAAAGTGTAAAGTCTGTCAAGAAGTAAAGTGTAAAGTCTGTCAAGAAGTAAAGTGTAAAGTCTGTCAGTAGTCCTACGAAGGATTGGATATAGAGCTGTGTAAGAACTTAACTGTACTTTACCCTTTCCAGGCGTTTGAACGTATTTACGCTGACAACCCGGGTCCGATGGTTGTGTTTGCAACCCCGGGCATGTTGCATGGCGGACTGTCATTGCAGATCTTCAAGAAATGGTGCACAAGTGAAAACAACATGGTGTGTACAACTTGCATAAAGGATGGGCTTGAACTGTGTTATTTATACTATCATGTTTAATACTGTAATACAAGTACAAAAACTTTCAACTCTCACCATATATTTTCTATGTATAAATAACGAATAATTTTCAAGTAAAACTTGGAATGGATATGCTTGAAGCTGGTTATTTTATGAGACAACACACTTATTTTTAACAAGACACAATACATTTTATAGCAATACAAAGTGATATTCGCTTATAAAGCACAGCATTTTGCAGCAACATTCTTTTGATCCATGCATGGCAAGAAATTGCATGAAGTGATGTTTATGATATGATAAGTATCTAAATATTCATGTAATGATATAAGAAAACATTATATCTCTATTGAACTGCACCGTGGAGTGGAAACATGTACGTAATCGTATTTGCTATACTTTTCTAGTGTTTTGTCATAATTTTAATTTTTAGGAAAGTGTTATAATACTGTAGTATTGAACAAAATTGCAATACCTTTTTAAAATATTGCCCCCTTCTTTGGCCCTGTAGGTGATCATGCCTGGCTACTGCGTGGCCGGCACGATTGGCTGGAAGATTCTCAATGGACACAGGAAGATAGAGTTTGAGAACAGACAAACAGTGAGTAATCTGCCAGGCGGCCATCTTTCTTGCCCACTTTTGTAAGTCTGTTGTAAATTGGAAAAAGTTCTTTCACATTTTGACCTCGAGTGAAATTTATTTAAATCAAATTGTCTTAGTATCATAACTAAGCTGACGCTCACACCCACATTTTGATTAGTATATTTTAAAAAGATACCAGATGTTTTTTCAGGACGGTTTATGTACATATACACTTATGGTGGACTTTTGATATGTTTAGGTTTTCCTTTTCTATCTCATTTTTCTATATGGATATCTTGCTAACGGTCTTATGATTAATGTGCTAACGATCTTGTTATAAAAGTTAGGGACGGGATTGTTTTTGTCAACACCACATCACTCGTTTGTAGAGGATTTTACATACCTGGGTAGTCTCATCAGTCGAGACAATGGAGCTCAGAAAGACATCAAAACAAGACTAGGGAAAGCCCTGTAGTGCTTTTGCCAAATTTTAGACCATTTGGAAGTCAAAGCTGTATAGCTTGAAATCAAAGATAAGACTTTGTAACACTAACATCAAGTCTGTCTTATGTTACGACTCAAAGGCTGGCGAGTGGTGAAGGTGAAATGGCAAAGATCAAAGCTTTACACAATGGATGTTTGAGAAAGATATTCTGGCCTAACATAGTGCAGACCTCTCTAAGAAGACCGGGAACAACAAAGTGGTCTGAAAGATCCAACGCTTGGATATACCCTTAGAATGGACCAAGACTGACCGTATTCCAAAGTCGTTCTGAGCTGGACACAACTTGGGAAAATGAAGTGTGGATGCTGAGAGACAAGAGACCACCAAGGTGCGAGACAGTGACGACTGACGACAGAACTAGTTGAGTGGGGGCTTTCATGGGGCGAGGCACAATCTGCTTTGAAAGACCAGACCCGGTGGAGAAATATTGTCGAAGGCTTATGTTCCATCAGAGACGAAGAGGATAAGTAACATCAGTTTAATGGGATGAGGGATAATTTGAACTGTTGCCAGACGTTAATGTCTGTGAACTATAGTTTCACATTGACCCTGCAGGTCGAAGTGAAGATGTCGGTGCAGTACATGTCGTTCAGCGCACATGCGGATGCGAAGGGCATCATGCAGCTGGTGCGGCAGTGTGAGCCACGTCACGTGATGCTCGTCCACGGAGAGGAGAAGAAGATGGAGTTTCTCAGTAAGAAGATACGTGACGAATTTGGTGAGTTTTGAGCCTCGTCATTCCTTCGGCGTCCATGTAATCCTTTGAATTGGGGCTTTTTTTGTTCCTGCAAACGGGGCCTGCTTTATGAAGCTGCAAAGATCATTCTTATTACTAATATGATTGTTTTAGTAAAGTATAAAAGTGTAAAAATAAGTATTTGCGTAATTTTAAGTCCGCTTTGTGAAACCAGCCCTGCTCTTTGGCATTACTATTGAATAGTTGAAAATAATACACAATTCTGATTTTCTGTAGTGCATCACACACACACACACACACACACACACACACACACACACACACACACACACACACACACACACACACACACCACACCACACACACACACACACACACACACCACCCACCCACCACCCACCCACCCACCCACACCCACCCACCCACACCCACCCACACACAACACACACACACACACACACACACACACACACACACACACACACACACACTAGTAGGGGATTCTGCCATCATTTAGAAACTTGTCTTTGCAACCTTGCTTGTCAACATAACTCATGACATGTCCACCCATCTGTTGACAATTTGTATACGGCTTATCAGTTTTGAGACCGACCAACCCCTTTTTCTCTTGACGTGGTAGTAAGCTTGGTTTAGGCATAAAACATTAGTCCTAAACGGAGGCCATGTTTGCAGGAGTGAAGTGTTTCATGCCAGCCAATGGTGAGACGGTGACAATTCCAATCCTACACCCGATTCCCATTGACGTCTCACTCAACCTGCTCAAGCATGACACAGTCAGTCAAGGTATGTTAGTGCCTGCTTGCTCTGTCGTCACATCTTGGAAGGTGTCATCCCACGCAAAACTAAGCACTTATACAAGATTGTTTGTTTACTGGACATTATGGATGTTTTTTAATCATATACTTAATTTTTGTATTTTAGCATACTGATAACTAATGAGTAATGTAACGACTGTGTTATTTTATTTTACTGTTTCATGTATAGGCTTATATTTAAAATGTTTATATATATATATATTTATTTTAATAATAATTTATCATTCAATTTTAGCTACTATTTGTACATTTATGTAAAGCGCCTGAGAGCAATACTAGTGATTCGGATGGTATATAAATAAATTGTATTATTATTATATGATCTGTTTAAGTTTTATGAATACAGGGCAGCACGCTGTACACTTTGTTCACCAGTTCAATTTGCTCGACATAAAATGCCAGAAATATATTGATATTTGTGCACGTGTAATAAAATTATTATGTGTGACAAAATCTCACTTCTGTGCCTTGTTCTCAGAACATAAATGGAACTTATCATTATATTGTAATATCATCAGAGTAAAATATAAGAATAATCCACACAGAGCCAAGATATGTTTTGGATATTTCAGTGGTAAAACAGTGCTCATTCACAAATGACATTCAAATTGATGGTTTTTGCTCCAAAATGCTTATGTATAATTAAACTTAACATGTTTTAAAAACAAGTTGAATGTTAGGAAAATAATTATTTCTTTAATGGATTTATTAGCTATACAGTGGTGTTCAGTAATTAAAATGTACAGTGTATTAAAATATATATTTCATCAAACCTGCAGTGCAAAAACTATTCACGACTTAGCTGTTGTGTGTAGACCTGATATGTTATGATTGGCACCGATATAATCAATTAAAACATTTGGCAGTTTGACTGTTCTATGCAATTTACTCTTGTTTATTGTTTTTAAAGCTGTGGAACATTGTTTATGTAGCAGTTACGCATGTTGTTTTTCTCAACAGCCCAGGACAGTCCCGCTCCGAAAAGGTCCAAGGTTATTCATGGAGCACTAGTGATGCGAGACAGTGTAAGTTGCGATGTCGTTCTTCTCTTCTGTTTTGTCACATTTTACCCATCTTAGTGGGGATTTGTTTGAAATAGCAAACTTTTGATGAAATTGAATGACCCACTTGAAGAATGCTAACGACAAACTATGGCAATTTCTCTATTCAAGTCACCCCCAGGGCAGGGTAAGTGGTGTGAATGGCAAGGTGACCAGGAGACAAATGTTTTGCCAAAATAAGTTGTAACTGGGATACCAGGGTGTCCTTAATTGTAAGGTGACTGTATTGCTGGTGTGACCTTAATTGTGAGGTCGCTGTATTACTGAGGTAACACTAATTGTCAGGTGGCTGCATTACTGAGCTAACTGTTAAGCAAGATTTGACAGTACATTTGAATTTAGGCAGATTTCAAACAGAGCCCGGGTGATTTCGTGACAATTCCACAGCCGGATAGATGAACGCCAGTCTGAATAAGGGTGCTGAAGACTGGTTGTCCACTTTATACAGAATTCCAAGTAGAAAATACGGACAAATGCAGCAGTAAGTGTTTACATTTGTGTTGCTCCAGGCCCTGCGGCTGATGGAGCCGAGACAAGCCATGAAGGAGCTGGGCCTGCCGGAGCACGAGATCCGCTTCACCTCCACGCTCACTCTGGAGGACGACGGACAACCGACCAAGACCGCTGACAAGATCTACCAACTCATCAAACGGTATGTTCACCGGTATGTCCTTCATGAATATGGGGCAAGGATCGGTGTGGTTTGATGGTTATGACACTGGCGTGTCGTTTGAGACGGTTTCAAACCTGCTGCTGTTTCAAAATCTGGGCAGTTTTGTTTTGTCCTGTCTTTCAAAAAGAGACGCTATACACTCATCCATGCGGAGTAAAAGGCCAAACTCAGGGAAACGAAGAGGTGGTCTCTACTTACTATAAATTTTATATCCACAATGGTAAATTGCATACAAAGCATTAAAGATGTGTCGTTGTTTGTTTCATCCATATTTGCTGTAATTTAATAGTATGGTCATGTGAAACACTATTTTCCCTTAGTCTGCAATGAAACATAATGAAAAGTAAATGTATATGGCCATTGACTGATCAGGTAAATGTAGGATATAGGTTACTTTATACAGTGCCATATAAATATATGTGCTATATAAATGTATTATATGTGGTTAGTTTTATATTTTCAAATATGATTACACCGGCTCTGTGTACATTCAATGGCATGTCTCGCATTGTGTGACACATTTTGAAATCCAGCCAATTGCATCGACACATAAAACAAAACAGTACTGATAACATTGCGTCTTGCGTTCTAGACATTTCGGTCGACACAGCATCCAGCAAAGCTCTGATGGAAACATCTCATTGTCAGAGTCTGTCCTTGTCAAGGTGTCAGGCGTCGATGATGACATCGAGAAAGAAATCCTTGTGTCGTGGTCACTTCAGGTCAGTTTGTGTCATCTTGTCAAATTGAACTCAATGTCACTGGTTGCTATGTCCTCCAACAATATTGGGTCCAACATTTTATCAGTTTAGCACAACGTTGAGATTTAGGCATGTTATTGTCTTAGTGTTTGTTACATCCTGTGTAGTTACAATGTAACATTCACTGTATGTTGTATCTATGCATCTGTTGGCATGGTAACCGAGTAAACATTGATAAGTGGGATCAAACGTGTTGTCTTGCTGCAAGTGAAAGAAATGGACTCTTATTTTCATAACTAGGCTCTGGCCGCTCTGCGAATATCCTCGTTCAATATGTTAAGAGTTGAGACAGGTCATTCCACACTGACAGATCCTGTTTTAACATGAAATATCTTACTATACTGTTTGTTGATAAGTCCTGTAATAATAATAATGCCCCGTTCCTAGATGTTTACAACTTTGGTATACAGTGTAAATCTAAAACACATAAAATCACATACAAGACAGTTGATAAATTACATATTGAAAAGTAACAGCTAATATGAAAAAATCTTAGTATAAATTAACTTAAGTATAGTAAAATGATTGCCAAATGAAATGATAAAGCAGATGATTATCAACTTAGTCAAATACATTAAAATGTGTTTGTTTGTTTGTTTTAGGATGAAGACCTTGGCAGTAGTCTACACAGACTTCTGCAGCGAGGACTTGGCAGTGGCACGTGACAGCAGTGGCACATGACAGCAGTGGCACGTGACAGCAGTGGCACGTGACAGCAGTGGCACGTGACAGCAGTGGCACGTGACAGCAGTGGCACGTGACAGCAGTGGAGGAGTCCTTCAGAGACTGACAGCTACGATTCAACCATCCTCTGTCAGTTGCCAATCATTGGGAGAACTTTGTGTGATCACTGGGAAATGTTGAGAGGTACCCATTACCTGAAGATGTAATCTTCAGGTCAATCCGACTTTTTGCAGACAAATGCAGAGGCTTTCTTGTCGTGCAAACTTGGGACTGGAATCGCTGCATTTACTAGAGGTCTGAATGTCAAACATTCACAAAAGGAGACATTACACAGAGTCACGTACGGAATAATGTCCGCCTGTATTTTTGTTGTACTGTTTGTGAAAAGTAAAGTGGTTAGTTTATCAATTCTTCTCTTGCAGTCACTGCTTACGCAAACAGTATATTCTTGCAAGATCATTGTTTCCTACAAATCTCGCAGAAAGTTTTGGACAATTACTGCACATTTCTGTCATTGTTTTTTAGTCTCAAATTTCCACAGATGCATGGATTAGTTCATAGTACATCCAGTTCTCCATATTGACAAGAAGTGATTGCAATACATCAAACACGTGTCCACAGAACAGGTATAAGGAATAACTGTACTTAACCAAGTCCCAACAGACGGAGGGAATGATTCCTACATGTGACCACGTAATACGCAAATAAGGAGTACATATTTTTTTTTTTTCCAAAATGTCAGGAGTGATTCTAACACATTTCCAGTTAAAAACTGCGTGTAGAGCGCTCAGGGGTAGAGCTTCGGACTCTCCACTAAGAGGACCTGGGTTCGAATCCTGTGCTGCGGTGTTAAAACATAGGGCAAGTCTTTTCATTCTACATTGCCCCTAGTTCACTCAGCTGTATCAACAAGTATCTGGCTATAGACAGTGGTGGATAAGTGTACGAGCAGCCTTCGTGCATTAATTGTCACATATATAGCTGGATGCTTCCCAGAGTGGCCGAGATGGTGTCTGATTGAACAGGTTTGTCAGGGAAGTAGTGTAAAGTGCTTTGAGCAGTGTGGAGGACTGGATACTGCACTAAATAATATTTGTTTACCTTTAAAAGGTTTTATCAGTATATGTAGCCACATGCAGAATAATTCCAGCATGTCTACAAATTTTGGGGGTGATTCTTGAAGTCGCCACAAATGTAGTATGCATATCTCAAGTGGCTTTTAGTCTGAACCATCACATTATGGGGTTATTTCTGTATATCTTAAAAATATCGATCTATGCTTTCGACTTTTTCTCAGATAAGAAAACAAAAATCACATCTGAATGGGATACGTCGTAAGAAGCCAATATTGGCTATTATATACGACGGGGGTGTGTGCACATGTTATTGAGTGTTTGAGCCGCAGATCAGGCGACTGAAATCAGTTATGGTTTCAGCCTGGACCTGCGACTCGTTAAGTTGGTTCCAGTCGGCTATTGTATTTGTACAAAAAATGAATTCTTAAATTGTTCAGTGTGGGCTGTGGGTACTATAAAACTAAAAAATCTGTTGTTGTTGGTTGTTAGTTGTTGGACAAAATTTGAGGATACATGGTCTGGGAAGTGCTTAATGTGTCTTTTGTTTCTTTTTTGGGGCCGGAAGAATGTTTCAGTGGGGAGGGCTGGGATAGATCCTCTAACAGTTCGGTACATAAATTTTAGTCTTTGGTCACGTCGTCTATTGTCTAATGTGTCGAGGTTAAGGTTGGTGAGCATGGTTGTGACAGATCCTGTGTGTCTAGAGCGGTAGTCTCCAGTGATGAAGCGAGCTGCACGGTGTTGGATTTGTTCTAATTTGTCTATGTCCCCCCGATGGTATGGGTCCCACACTATGGCTCCGTATTCTAAGACAGCGCGCATAAGGGCAATGTATGCCGTCCGTTTGCTGTTAATTGGACATCTGCGTATATTTCGTCTTAGGAAGCCAAGTGTGCTATTTGCTTTTTTTGTTATTGTAGAAATGTGTGAGTGCCACTTTAAGTCATTAGATATGGTGATGCCAAGGTACGGGTTGGTGGTTACATATTCCAGAGTTTCATTATTTTAGGCTATAGAAGAATTTGTTTTGTTTTTTATGCTTAGGATGTGACATTTGATTTTATTAAAATTCACCCCCCAGGTATTTGCCCACTTCCCAAGTTGTGTTAATTCCTTCTGTAGCAAAATATGGTCGTTGAATGTCTGTATTTTATTGTATAATAGGCAATCGTCTGCAAAGAGGTGGACTTGAGATTTGACAGATGTTGGTAAGTCATTTATGTGACACAGGAAGAGCAAAGGGCCTAGGACTGCATTGTGGGACACCAGAGTCAACGGGCATTTCTCTCGACATTTTACAGTCGAGTGCGACTTTCATTGTTCTTCCAGTCAGGAATTTGTTTAGCCATTTAAGTATTGTGCCTCCGAGTCCATAATGGGATTAATTTGTAAGGAGTTTTGAGTGGGGAACGAACGGTGTCAAATGCCTTGCTAAAATCTAACACTGCCACGTCTGTCTGGGTTCCGGTGTCGAAGGAAGAGAAAAGGTCATGCATGGTGGTTAGAAGTTGTGTTTCACATGAGAAGCCTGCTCTGAAGCTGTGGTTAAGGTCTGTTAGGATGTTGTGTTCTTCAAGGTAAGTCATAAGGTGGCGGGAGATGATGTGTTCAAGGATTTTACATGGAAGAGATGTAAGGGAGATGGGACAATAGTTTTCTGGTAGGTGTTTATCTCCTTTTTTGAAGACGGCCGACATGTTTGCAGTCCGCCAGTCTGAGGGTAAGATGGCTATGTCCAATGACCGTTGGAAGATGTCCCTGAGTGTTGGGGCTAGGGTGTCAGCACAGTTCTTCAAAATGATATTGGGGATTTGGTCAGGCCCACATGCTTTGTGGGGATTGATGGCTTTGAGTAACTTGCATACTCCGGCTGTGTTAATGTTAATATCACTTATAATTGGGTGTTGTGGAGGGTCAAGGTGTGGGGGAGCAGATCCACCATCTCTGGTGAAGACACTCTGGAACTGGTCCAGGAGGATTTCAGCCTTCTTCTTGTTGTCACACACCAGTGAACCATTCTTTTTCAGGGGGGCTACTCCAATGTTGTCTTGTTTTCTGCTTTTAATGTATTTCCTGAAGGGTTTTTAGTTGTTTGTCTGGAGTCCTTGGGTTATTATATTATTGATGTATTCCAATTCGGCTTTACGCATACTTCTCCTACATGTTTTTTTCTATATCTAATATATATATCAACATATATATACATACATCTAATACATATATATATATTATATATATATACTATAATTATACATAATTTGTATATATATATATAGGTCTACTGTATATAATCATTGTATATAATTAAATTTATATATATATATATATATTGTATAATATAGTAGTATTTAAATTGTACTTCTACTGTACGTGTGTATGTGCGTGTGTGTGTACATGTGTGCGTGTGTGTGACTGTGTGTGTGTGTGTGTGTGTGGCTATTTTATATTCAGTATTGAGGAAACGGTGACTCCTTGTTTTGTCACAGCCCGAACGAGACACGTTCTTTTGCAGTCGACGCTGACGGCACGAACGTCTGCCACCATCGCCCGGCATCGGCACTAGGTGTAATGGCAGTCTTATAAACGACTCGAAATCCATTGACTGTTAGCACAATTAGTGTTATATTTATGGGATAATATCGCACACACGTGCATCTTCATAACCGATAAGTCAGTGACATAAAAATATTGAATCAGTACCAATAAAGCGCCCATCACATTGGCATCACGTTTATCATTGCGCGTACGTACGACTGACGTCGCCATGTTCGTGAGTGGAGTACATGACGGGCGAACCCTCCGCGTGACGTCATTATTCTGGAGGAATCCCGGCGAAGTTGACCGAGTCACGTTGACTTTCGGCAGTAGTATTTAAGTGGCGAAGCGTGCGTTGTGTACATATTTTCATGTAGGTCATTCGACGTATTCACGTCTCAGGTAAACGTAACAATGGCGCAACGTTTAGGACAAACTGTGAGGACTATGGCTTGCTCGTCGTGTGCAACGCAGGTAAGAGACATCCTGTGACTGTCAAAGTGTCAGTGACAAGTGTTTACGCCATTTGCCCTAACGCATATACCCAGTTCTCGCTGATTTATCGCCCACCGCCCATGGCCATATACTTGTGTCTGCTCGTTTGTTAAAACCGAAACAACAACTAACACTTTAAAGTCCGCTCCCGGTGAAATAATACGTAAATCAGAATTCGAGTTTCGATCACATTAATGCAGTTACTAGTCGACGTGAACTTGGTGACTTCTGATGGTCTCATTACCTGACTGACCCGATCGATTCGGTGCTGCACAGCCAGACATCCGTGCCGTTAGTCATTTAGTGACCCGCGTATCCACGACACGTTTCTTTCCAATCTCAATATTGCGCGTTACAAACTACTCCAAGTTACAAACTATTCCAAGCATTATTTGATTTTGTGCTAGTAGGGTCTAAGTTAATCATTTTTATTTTGAACCTTTTTTAAAACAAATTCTTTATTATGTTTATACTGCCTTACTGGTTTGGTGTTAATGCTGGGAGTAAAATTCATGGTATCTAATTATGATGTGCGTATGCCATCAGAAAGAACACATTCTTCCGCATGTTTCTACCTGCTAAATTTGGTCTACATATATCTTAAAGAATACAGAGCACAATACATGTAGTGAGGTTAGCACATTCTTAGGCTGAGTTCTAAGCCCAGACCTGGCTCTCAGCATTACACACTGTGTATCCTATATGGTTGCTACCTATCCCTTGCAGAATGTGCCATAATTATGAGGTAAATATTGCGTCCTTTATAAAGGGAATGGGGTTTGTCCCTTATTTTTGTTGTAGAAGGTAGCAACTCTAGTGTATCCTCTATAATGCTGAGGCATGTTAATGTCGACCATGTCTGAATTTGGGACATAACAAATTTATCTGAGGACAACAAGCACCCTGGTAGTGACCGCCTCAGTGCCAGCATAGAAAGGTCATTCTGATGATAATATCATATGGAAAAGGCTGAATAATTTGATGAGACCTCATGACAGAAAACATATCTACAATACACACCATAGTCAGTTAATATAATATTGCCAAGTACTATAAAAAAAACTAGAATGTATACAATTTATACAAGCTGTTAAACATGTGTTCTGAATGATTATGAAGTAGTTATGAATATAAACTGACACTTTAAATTACATCGAACTTGTGGTCTTTGTGGTCCTGTTCCATAATGTGGCCAGATTTTTACTTCAATTACATGAAAACCTGTATATAGCCAATGTTGTACTATTCAGTAAGTATAAATCAAATGACAAAAATTAATAAGCCTTCTTTCTGACAGATGCGTACTGGTGTGCAGTGTGGAGCTGCCACTAGGGGGCGTTTGCTGCAAGCCGACTCGACGGGTTCCTGTCGCATCTTCAGACGAACTGTCGTTGAAAGGCCAGACAGCATGAGGACTCCACACATCAAGAAACAAGACCCTCTCAAGGGGCCGGTACGAATTGTTTTACTTAATTCATTTCTGAAGACATTCAAAAAGTTCCCAATCTCTGAATACTGCTAATTTTCACTTATGTGTCAACACTGAATTGTTTTGAACTTGTGGACAGTTCTGCTGTTTACAAATGTTCTTATTGAAAATGTGGATATTCATTCATTCATAAACAGATAACCATCAAATTGTTATGTTGTTCGATAATGGGAGAATTCTACCTGTATTGTTCAGTTTATGCTATTATATGAATATTAGAAATAAATAATAACAGCGATTTTACAAAACAAAAAAACCAAATGGTAACAAGAAAATATAAGTCTACAGCAGTATACTAGATAATATCACTACAAGCTCAATGAGGGAATGCACTTCATGTGTCCACCCTTGGTTTGCAGCCAGTCACATGGAAGACAGTAGCAGTAACTCTAGGTGTGGGAGCAGTTCTCTATGGTGGCATGGAGTACATGAAGAAAGAGAAGGAACTGAGTAAGTTGGCCTTTGTACATTACACATCAAACACACTGGATAATACTGTCGCTGCTACCGATCACTTCATGAAATGTTTATTTGTAGTTTTGACAAAGAATACATTGGGGTGTCCGTCATGTGACTTATTGTCTAGCAACAAGGTTTGTCAAGTCATCAAACATGGATGCCCAATATATGGAGCATTTGGAAAATCTGTTGTACGTGTGCAGCCTAATGTTTCCACGGTGACACAAAGTTGCTTAAATGAGAAGTGGAAAACTTTGTTTTAACTGATATCATGCTGCGGTAGTAATATAAAAATGCTTTATAGATATGTATTACTTATGTAAACGCTCTTGGTGGGGTAGAACTTGATGGTGGTTGTATATCATTCTTTCGATTGTGATCGTGTGTCATTGGGAAACATCATCCTCACAAATCAAGGTCACTGCACTGCTACAGTACCCCTGGCTTATCACCTCCAGCAACCATGCAAGTGAGAGGTGTTGAACTATAACATTATAACAATTGATTATGCCAGTCGCTACTGAGGCAGCCTTAGGAACAGCACAAATACATACCCAATTTGAAGACGGATTCACGACTGGTGGAAACCCCAATACATCCTAAACATTGCATGCAACGCGAGCAGCGTCAGGCTGAAATTACCCAACATTATATCACATGACCAGACTCCTTGTGAGTGAATTCATTGGCAGAGGTTAAAAGGAGAATCGTGAGCGTTTATTCGTTGGCAGTAAGGATGTAAACAGAAAACAAGCGATCAACATCAACTATGGTACTAGTGGGAATGTACAATGTTTGAAAGGGGTAAATATTGATGTGTTGAACTCGCCAGTTGATGCTGATCATTGACTTGTGTGTTTCAGAGAAAGAGAAGGAGAGGACAGCGTCCCTGGGGAAGGCGGCCATCGGTGGCCCGTGGGAGTTGGTTGATCACACCGGCAAAACGGTCACAAACAAGGACTTCTATGGCAAATGGCTGCTTATGTATTTCGGTTTCACGCACTGTCCAGACATCTGCCCAGATGAACTTGAGAAAATCGTCGAGGTTGTCGACAAAATTGGTAAGCTTCCATGTGAGTCTTTCATTGTTCATGTTGCCAGTGTCTCCTGTCGTCATTCTGTTACACACCACAGATTTGTTTATAGAGAGGGGACGTTTGCTGATTTGATTGGCTGACTTACGGGCAGGCCAGAAAACACAGTAGAGCAGCATTAGTACAAGGGTGTGTATTTAAAAACTGAAGCAGGTGACAGATCACAGTATGAGCAGGATTAATATAAGACAACAAATCAAGAGCAGAAGATATCAGTCAGCAGCGGTGGTCTTGTGGTAGAGCTCCAGGCAATCGAGGTGATGGTGGTTCAATCCCACCTACCACTGTTTCGAAACTTAGGCAATTTCATTCACCCCATTGGCTTTCAGTGTCTCTGTTTTGGGAGAGACATTAAAAGCCGGTGGTCCCTTCTATCTGGTGTCTATGCCAATGGATAACCTGTAGTGGACTCACTAATTCTAGAGAAGAACAACTGCGTTTGCACAAGTTTGGGCTGTTTGGAGGAAACCACCTGAGACCAGCAGTTCAGACCGACTACTCAGTTTGTAGAAAATAGCAGTCTCTTTTTTTACAAATACATAGCCAGTATGTAGATGTATTTGTGATAACTTGTTTGATGTATTTTTATTGTAATATTGTAGAAGAGAATCACGACCTGCCAGACGTAGTCCCAATCTTCGTCAGTGTCGACCCCCACAGAGACACAGTGAAGGCCGTCGCAGAGTATGTCAAAGGTCAGTGGTAGCCACCGTCTGATTGGTCGGTAAAGTGGGCGGACAGAATGATGTATTTCCTACAATAACTTATTTAAAATTAATCTGCTGTAATCTGCTGATATTTTTACAGCTGGTTTCTTAATTTGTTTTATGTATGCCGTCTTTATATTAATAGAACTGAAAACAATTATTGACATGATGATTTATAAATAAATACTAAACCTCCACAGGGGCAAAATCTGAATAAACTTATTCATCTGACTTATATGTGCTTGCCTTTGGTTGAGTAATGTGGCCATTCATCCTCATGTTAGTATTCAGTGTAAATAAGTAAGTCCTTTTTTATTTCCAACCACAATTGATAATTACATAATCCGTTATTTTAAATTAAAAAAAATTCAACATATATACAAGTAGCCATGAGTGTTGATGGAAAGAGGTTGAACGGAATGTAATACTACCTGTTGAATAAATACAATGTGTTAAATAAAAACAATTATAATTCCAACAAAAGATTCATTAAACAGTATCTACATGATGTAGTGTCTAGCCAGAATTATTGTGATTTTTTTCTAATATATAGATAGAAAATGATGTAACTTATTACTTTTTTTTTTTTTATTTATGTCTTATTTGTCGTTGTTTCTTGTAGAGTTTTCGCCCAAGATGGTGGGGCTGACAGGTTCGGAGGAACAGGTGAAGGTCGCCGCCAAAAACTACCGCGTTTACTTCTCCACGGGTCCCAAAGATGATGATGACGACTACATTGTGAGTCTTCAAGAAGACCATTATTGCAAATACGATTTGTTTAATAAAAAATTTTTATTCATATTCTGATCAAATGCAGCCATCTATCAATCTGATTAATATACATAAACTAAATCTGTAAACTTATTTATTTGTATTTGGCACAAAAACATAGCAAGTATAAGAACATTATGTACTTATAATGTTTGTATTTAAGACAAAGGGATGTGACCCATTTCTTCCCCATATAACAAATTGTACTGTATAAGTTTATGGTAAGTAAATTAGCATTGTGTTAAAATGTCCTTAGTTTTTTGGAAAACAGTAATGGTCAAACCTATATTTTTAGGTATAATTGAGTGTAAATTAGAAAATGTGTATCATTAGTAATACAGTTTTAGTTTAATGTTGCCACAATAATGAGATGGTTTATGAGTCGTGATTCTCATTGTGTTACTGTTTCTACAGGTTGACCACAGCGTAGTCACCTATTTGCTGAATCCAGACGGCGAATTTGTTGACTACTACGCTCAGAATAAGACGGTGCCTGAGTGCGTAGGAAGTATCAGCACACATATGCTCAAGTTCAAGATGTTAAACAAACAGTGATCGCCATCCATCAAACATCATCTGTGGCACGGAAACACGCTTCAGAATGTGTTATTACCAATCTCAGAGACGGTTGCCATGGAGACGTTGAATTCAGAATCGGGACTTTGCTGCCAAGGCAACCAGTTGTCCGTGAACAGAATTGTTGTCCGTAACGAGTTCTCAAGGAGCTTGTGTGAGATTCTCTGTGTTTATTGTCACTTATGACAAGAACCAGAGTCGATGTTAAATGTTCGTTAGATCTCTAAAAAATGTTTGCTATTAAGCACAAATGTTTTCACTGACTTGAGCATGCCATGCATTGCTGTGTGATGGGAGAAACTGCCTGCGCAGTGTTTGTGGTGGCACAATGTATTGTGAACTACACACAGAATAAGAATGTGTATATTATGTAGGTCCTCAAAAGTATAGGGCCCATTTCAAACAGGTACTGAGCTTATAAACTGTTTCATCCTTTCAATTAACTAATATATGATAACACTGCAGTAAAGGAATATTATGTTATTGTTATGCTTCAGGGAACAATGTTTGATGGCTTTCGTGTAGTTTTTTCATCCGTCCGAAACTTTTTGTGAGCAACATTCAGGGTGTGATGATCATTAGATGGACATTTTTATACAGAAATGAACCCCCAGATTCTGCTAACTGTTGTCTGAAATTTGTTAAACCTGATTATGACCATTACGAGGAAGGATGTTTGAACATGCATTGACCGAGTGATTTTCTACAGAATAAATGTAGTTTGAACACGATTTTATACTTGAATGAATCATTTAACGTGCTCAGACTGTTAGAAACATTACCATAAACAAAATTGTATTTAATAGGATATCCAATGGTGTTTATTCAGTCTAGCATTCTGCATCACCTAATCACAAGTTCATCTACAGCATTTTAAAATGCTCTTACAACGACACATTCTCCTCAGTATTGTAAACTGTAATAAGTAATTATGCTTTACAATGACCATATAAGATAATTTCTGTAACATATTTCCCTATTTTGTGATGGAATTACAGGGACAAACATTTGCAGGTTTAACAACATATTCAAAATACTCACTAATGTCTGAAGGTGAGACGCACTTTAAAATATAGCTGGGTGACAAGTGGCTGCATGGCGCTACTGTTTTCTATTAATGAAACTCGACTGTTCATAATCCGCAAGGTGGCGCCATCGTCTGCTGGACGAAGACAGGCTGATGAATACGATACATTTTGTACACGAATTATGTTTGTTTATATACATTCTAGGTGTACTGCATCAAAACATGATATAACTTTACCTACCTACACACACGTAAAAAGTAAATAAGAACATTACGACTGATAGAACAATTAATTATGTATGTTATTAAAACTATATATGAAAACAACTATATATATATATATATATATATATATATATATATATATATAATTATATGTGAAATTTTTGCTAATTAGGATATCTGGAAAAATATTTAAACATAAAATAAGTTAAATGGCCTATAGTATGAATTATATATATATATATATATATATATATATATATATATATATATATATATATATATATATATATATATATATATATATATATATATATATATATATATATATATACACACACACATATATTTACTGATTAAAGTGTCAGTAAACATTTCTAAAATATTTAACAAAGTAGATTAGTAGCATCTTTTTTTATGGAATATACAATCTGAATAAGTGAAATTATAACTCAGAAATAGTATAAAATAGATCACTGAATAAATAGCTAAACAGACTCACAGTCCATAGCAAGTTTAAATACTCGTGTGTGAAATGTAATGCCCAGTTACTGCCAATTGTACATAATATTTTATGTATGACATAAAGAGAAACATTCGGTCCTATAGCGAGGAATACTCGCGAACAGAGATCTGCAAAGCGCCTCCCTCTGGTCTGGCAGCGTTGGTAGTCTTGCCATGGCGATGGCTTCGTGATAAGACATTCCACAAAATATAATGCTTTTCGAGCTGTTTATTTGTTAGGCTCGTATGTCACACCTGGCAGGCGTACTCGATGCCGGATGATATATATATATATATATATATATATATATATATATATATATATATATATATATATATACATATATACATATATACATATATATATATATATATATATATATATATATATATATATATATATATGTATTGACTAAACTTATTTGGTTTATTCTGATCGCTAGAACAGGAAGGGCCTAATGAAATACGTACGAGCATAAGGTGGAGGGTGCCGTTTAAAAGTCTAGTATAGGCATTATTGATAAAGAGACTTGCTGTTTGTAAATTCACGTCTGTCCTGTGACATCAGTGTCACAACATCCTCTCCCAGCTTTGAATGGTCTCCAATTTAATTTCAGTCTCCCTTTGATGTATTTGCCGCCTCTGTTGCCGATACTTTGTGTACATTTGTTTCATCACCCATTCTTTAAATAGGATATGATTTTTCTGATATCCCCGAAACAGCGCCAGTCTTCCTGACATAGATATCTCTATAAAACCAACACGACCTAATACGACATTGATTTCCATCAATTATCCTTTTAACTGGGTCTTCCTCATTCTGTCCGACATAATACCCCACCACCCCTCGTCCTCTACACGGTCGTTCTTTCACTATTTACTAACTTACACTTCTTTCACAATATTTGAACATGTGCTTTTCGTATTATATTTTGTTGAAATTCTGGATTCAGAAAAATATCTTTATGACAAAAACCTTAAGAAAATCATTACTGTGTCACATGTATGTTCTAATGTTGCTTTAAGAGATGTGAAATAAAATGAAATGAAAATACATTGATAGTTTGTTTAGTAATATCAGCCCTATGACTATGTAAGACAACGTAGGTCCTACAGACGCTTTAGCATATCGTTGATCCTAATAACATGTCTCTGTGATGACCAATTCGATTGAATCCGAAGGCGGATTTTTTTAAAGGCGACACATCCTCCTACAATTGTCTGTGTTCCGACTGAGGTTAATGTTGATGACGCAAGGAACGTCGTGACGGTTGACAACTTGTGACGTGTTTTCGGTATACGAGCCCTCGTTTGGGAGCGAGTGACTGGCACAGCTAAGCACACGCCAGAGCCGTTTTTTCTGACAACAGCAGCTTTTGTGCGTTCCTAGCACTCCTGTATATTGGGATCTCGCGTGACATTAGCGAGTTGAACGACAACAAGTGTTAATTTGAAGGAAGTGTGAATTAGGAGCACTGGTGGGCAGCACACACTGCGCTTGCTGTGCAAACTAGAAGACACATTAAAACAGAGTCAATCAACCACCACATCGGACGGTGACATGGCCTTTCTTATTGACAAGTTGACCATCAGTGAATATAATATAATTCGTGTTGGATACCTTTACAAAGTTTTGTTCATTTGTAGACAACATGAAACGCATTGGTGTGAAAGTAGAACAATCACGAGCAAAGAAAATGTGTTTGTAATATGTTGCGATCAACACGCGCGTATGCACGCCCGCACACCCAGATGCCCATATGTGCCTATATAACTATTTTGCTGATGTGGCCACATGCCTGATGTGGTCTTTTTGTCGTCCATGTGTGGAAAATGTAGGCACTTGAACAAAACATGTTCGCACCAGTCTAGGGAGGCGTATGTTTAAGACAGGCCCTCTTTGTATACATGTGCAGGCTTTCATACATCATGCATTATAATAAGATAAGTTCACCTAACATGTCATACTATGCACATGGATTACAGTAAGATAAGTTCACCTTACATGTCATACTATGCACATGGATTACAGTAAGATAAGTTCACCTAACATGTCACACAGCGTGTTATATGATTCACAGGACAAAGTTATCCATTAATATATGGTGCACAAGACCGATGGCATATTACCACGATCAAGACTAACGGAATCGATGTAGAACATGTCAAACTTTTAGGTGACTGGTGTTACATTTTCTTGCGATAGAAAATATCGAACACAAAAAAGTTAAAGTAATATATTAGATGCACTCGACTCTTGGTGATGTTGTGCTCGCGCTGGTAGGTTTCTGAGCACGTTTCATGAAATTGAGTAAGTTCTTTAGAGGCACTTACGTAGGGTAATTCCGCCACTTCGTCAAACTTGAGTGATTTGGTCCTAGCCTACGTTAGGCCTGTAGTTCTAGTAACAAGGCTGTCTGTGCTATATGGTCCGTCATTTGAGACGTCAGAGTCTGTTCCGCGTCGTTATGGAAGAGGCATAGATGAGGTGAATAATTGCTGGTCTTGTAATATAACTACTCGCAATGTTGAAAGCGAAACTATATACTTTGTCACTGTGTATATCGTTGCTCTTATCCATTGCCATTAATAACACCAGTAATAACAATCATCATCTATTACTACAGAATTAAACCCAGGTTCCGCTGTTATGATCGACCTAGGACCTAAATACTTTGTAAACAAACGTTGAATAATGGATTAAGTACCTTACGTCGACAGTAACAGTTGTCTATCCAGGTGTCTCGCGTGTTTCCTAAATTGTCTACGGCATTGCGCAGTCGCAGTCCAGGTTAATCCAGATACATCCCGTACTCAATTATATATCCACGCGGAAATTACGCATAGCCATAGTGACGTCATACCCATGGTAACAAGAGTCGCGTCGCGTCGCCACTGGTCTTCCTTCGCGTAATGCATGACCTCGCCGCTGAGATGCTGCCTTGGACCACTGGCTGCTGTCCACTGGCACCGCAGGAACAGTTGCATCCACTGGCAGGACATTTGGGGCACAGAACTGTTGGACAATGTAATAAATATAATAAGTTTAAACGTTTATTATTGTTATCATTACAAGCACTTCCGCGTTGGAGACATGATGTAATTCACGTATGTTTCCCATGTGCCGCTTGAAGGTAGGCAGTTTTGCAAAAGTAGCTTTATCAGGTAAATAAATCCAACAAAGCGAGTCAAGAGTAGCTAAGGCAATTAATAAGCCACATAAATCGAGGATATCGTCACCAACAAGAGCCCTGATGACGAAACGTCGATAAATGGCGGGAAACGGCGACAATAAACAACGAATAGAGTACGCAGAAATATGCAATACCATCAAAAAGAAAGCAAGAGAGGACACAAGGAAATACAATCATGAGATCATACGAGAAACGGCCATGGCATCAATGAGCCTGAAGAAAGTCCGAAGAACGCAGATGCTAGGCCAAGACAGACGGATCACACTCCTGGACAAGCAGTTAGAGAAATCCATGATCAAGATAAGATCATAGAACGGATAGAGGAATTCTACACCGAGCTATACGACAGTGAACAGAATACCATAATCCATACAAACCTAAAAGAGTTACCAGAGATAAAATCATGGGAGGTGGAAGCAGCACTACGAGATATGAAGAATGGGACAGCAACGGGCAATGACCATACAAAACACCGAGACATTGAAAGCAGGAGAAGATACCATCTCGAAGACACTTGCTAAGCTGTGCACTAAATGCTTAACAGAAAGACGAATACCCACAGCGTGGAAGAACGCTAAGATGATGCTATATAATCTTCAAGAAGGGAAATAAGAAAGACCTCAAGAATTACAAACCGATATGTCTACTATCAAACATCTATAAAGTACTCACGAAAGTACTCACGAAACGGCTAGAGAAGGCAATCGACGAAAACCAGGCACGAGAGCGAGCTGGATTCAGAAGCAGATACTCAACATCAGACCACATCAACGTCGTAAACCAACTGAAGGAGAAGTGCAGAGAACTTAATGTTCCACTCTGCATCGCATTCGTCGACTACGAGAAAGCCTTTCACTCAGTGCAAACTCAAGCAGTACTGACCTCGCTTCAAGAACAGGGAAAGAAGATGTGTACATCGAACTCCTGAAGGAAATCTACACCAACAGCTCGATGACAGTCCACCTTCAACTTCAGGAGAGGAGTACGACAGGGAGATACCATATCGCCCAAGCTGTTCACGGCAGGCTTCGAAAGCATATTCCGACGACTGACTTGGGAAACCAGAGGCTTGAAGATAGATGGCGAATATCTTAGTCATCTTCGTTTCGCCGACGACATACTCATATGCGCTAATACACCACATAAGCTACAACAAATGCTACAGGAATTAGCTGATGAAAGTGACAATTAGGGTCTGAAGATGAACAAATCGAAGACAAAGGTGATTATGGAAACCGACACACCAGTATCAACAACACTCAGATCGAGAACGCTGAAAGCTACATCTACCTGGGACAGAGACACAGCAGCGGAGACAAAAACCAAGACAAACAGTTTCAAAGAACAACCACGGCCGGATGGACAGCATTCGCCAAGCACCGCGACATCTTCAAGGGTAACACTGGAACATGCTTGAAGAGACAAATCTACAACTCATGCGCACTTCCAGCAATGACATACGGCGCGGAAACATGGGCACTCACCACCCATGCAAAGAACAAGCTAGCAGCCGCACAATCAAAGATGGAACTGAGAATGTTAAACTTCAAAACAAACATCTGGATAAGAGAAAAGACCAAGGTCACAGACGTGATTGAATAAGTCAGAAGACGGAAGTGGACCTGGGCAGGGCACGTCAGCAGGATACGAGATAACCGACGGACACTGCGTATCACCACCACCTGGATATCCTAGGAGGAAAAGACCGAGAGAAAGACCGGCGAGACGTTGGAGAGACGAACTAGACGACTATTGGAAGGGTACCATCTGGCAGAGGATAGCGCAAGATAGGCAGATGTGGAAGCACCATGCTGAGGCCTTTATCAAACCACGGGACACTGTGGCTGCACAATGATGATGATGATGTATATATATACACACACACACACACACACACACACACACACACACACACACACACACACACACACACACACACACACACACACACACACACACACACACACACACACACACACACACACACACACACACACACACACACACACACACACACACACACACACACACACACACACACACACACACACACACACACACACACACACACACACACATAAAAAAGTTTCAAAATGTGCTAGTGTCAATCAGGAAATGGTCAAGATATTTTTAAGTTACAGCAACAGTGTTGACACCACTGTGTAGGTACTTTTATTATCAGTTGTTTCTCAGCCGCTGTGGCTGCAACAGAGAATACACTTAATTATTACTATGTCTTATGGTTCCTAAGACACACTTTATTACATAACCAAGGAATTAACCCATTAGCACTCAGCCGATTTTAACGTGAAGTCTGTTCCAGATGTTTAAAAATATTGCTTGCGCCATTGTCTTTGCTCTAGCGCCTTTATTAATAAATTCTCGCAATTGCACGTTGTATGCATGTTGTAGATAATAAAAGTACCTACACAGTGGTGTCAAAACTGTTGCTGTAACTTTAAAAATATCTTGACCATTTCTTGATTGACACTAAGACATTTTGAAACTTTTTGTAAAAAAATACATTGTTGTGGTGTAACTTTTTTATGCTTGGCTTTTTACTGCTACAAGTTGGGTTTATTTAAAAGAACATTAAATTATCTACACACTGGTATATAACTTGTTATAATATGTTACACATTTTAGCTGTATATGTGGCCAACCTCCTGGTTGGAGGACATTTTTAAATGTCCAAAAACAAAACGTATTGCTGTTAAATTTTCGAAAACGCGATAAATATTTTTGAGAACGGGGTGACCGTCAATGCTCGACTTGAGTGCTAATCGGTTAATATACTAAAAACAGTATCTGTTTCCCGTTTGTATCCCTCTTAGGTGACTTCACGCACCATGTGCATACCAGTGCGTCGTGAAAGGTGACCGGCGTCTGTTTGGCGCGGGGGCAGCAGGCGGCTCTCAGTGTGGCAAAAGCGGCACGGCTCTTGGCCAATGAGATTCGGTTTCATTAGGCGCTAAAGGGCCAAGGCGCCATGCGATCTGTATTAGTCGTACTGGGACCGCTTCAGAAGGATGTCATGGCAGGTTACAGCAGTGACATGCACACTTAAATGCCGACGGCGTCACCCCATCAACTGCGTGTAAACCTACGTAGCTTGAGGTACCCTCGA
>JAODUO010000275.1:152500-162500 GCA_025642075.2 Ridgeia piscesae
CGCAAACAAACACAAAGACTTGGACCACATGCTGAGAATTGATACACAGGACAGACACAAGACCCTTACAACTACATACGTTTTAAGGTAGACACACACACTCAATGTCTAATGATAAACGGCTAGGCGTCGAGTACAAATCTGCACATTGTATTAAATAGAAAGTGCATTTTCAATACAATAAAAAACCTGCGTTTGATGTCAGTAGATTCTGTTGACGGTCTGGTTCATTGTTATTTACATCGATTCCAGTACGGATTTTATCAGTGAGGTTATATTTGTATCATGAACGGCAACTTTAATTTGCATCCTATTAACCTAATATCTTATCGCAGCTGTGGCGCCTAACCCCGGAAATATACTTAATCCACTGCTTACTCCGGCCCGGCTGGCCTCATTCTTCCCGCGGCTACGTCAAAAACCAAAACCCCACTGGCTCAGTAGGCATTACTGTCTTAAGAGCATAATTATTATTACTTTATTGTCAATGTTTTATCAATATTATTATTTTCCCATTATTATCATTGTGTTATTATTATTGTTGTAATTGTTTCATTATTATTATTATTAATTTACCAAGGCTTTATATATATATATATATATATATATATATATATATATATATATATATTCGAGTTTATATATACCCGATGGATGTTTGGATACAGTGCATGTTTTCATACCGGCGGAAGTGGTGCGCCGGAAGCTGCATGTTTGAACGGTCGTGCTGACGAACTAAAACGGAAATGTATATTCCGGAGTGACGTCGGACCTGCGCGTGTCTACGACCGCAGTAGTGACCGAGTTAAATACTTTGAGCCCAGATCAACACGTGCCTTTCTTCGGCGTAATTGGAGCGGACAGAACTAATCAGTGATTGATAAATGAGTAAGTTAGCGACTAATTAAATCACACGGCCCTGGTCAGCACCGTAACGGTGTGTGTGAGTGTCGGCAACCCCGCGGCGGTATGTGTCCACCCAACCCCCAAACCCCGACCCCAACCCCCTCGGAACAGACGGAAGGAAATACCACCATACTTAGTTGGTCAATGAAAGTGAGATTTTATTTAGTTGTGAGCTCGATCTTCGAGGATATTGGCGCATAAGAAGTCATCATTGTTATTATTACAAATAATGTTGCAAAGATCTACAAATAAATTAACCACCACAATTAAGATATCTACCCCAAGGCTGACAAACCAGCATGTGTAACTAATAGGTCAACACAATGTCGAAATGGAGTTGGAGCCATACGAAGGGCTGTTGAGCATTAGTTAAGGGGTGAGGGGTGAGGGGTGAGGGGTGAGGGGTGAGGGGTGAGGGGTGAGGGGTGAGGGGTGAGGGGTGAGGGGTGAGGTGCGTTGCTTTACAGGAAACACATCGTTATGGTTCATTGATTGGTGACAATGATAATTGGGAAAGTGGGCTATCGTATAGATACAGAACATCACATACGCAGTAAACTGATGTTGTTACAACGGGCGTCAAGTGGCAGACCTCTGTATTAAGGAGAACGTAGTACAACTCCCATTAATGCTTGAATCGGAGTAAAAACGTCTTAGTAATGAACAGTTTGTAACTGCAAGAACAATAAGTACATATATTGATATGCTTTGATAACTTACACATTAAAAGTATTAATAAATTATATTAATCACAATCGCCAACAGTTTCGTTAAACATCACAAACGTACCGTTAGCTCTTATATTTGTTATCACATGGTGTACACGACAGTTATAGTGTATAAGTGGGGCTAACTAGAATACCACATTATAATTTTATCATTGTAGGTAGAACCAAATAACCGTCGCTGAGCAATGTAGTCTTCTGCGAAGCATAGGTTGCTCAATTAACCCAGTGGCTCAACTAGCAGAACTTTCCCCTAAATTAGACTATTGTGCAGTATACGTGTTACTGCTACTAGGCATACTCGTCAAATAACCTTTTAGCTACACATTAAAGTAGGCCTTCGTATGAGTATTAACTGTTGTCAAGAATGCATTGTACTCCGTCAAATACGATTTGTTACGTCAACGTATGCGAGGCAAATCGAAAAAAATACACGTGACTGCTCTTCGTAGAATGCGAGGCTGTAACACATTCATTCATCCCTATAGTCTCACATCGACCACCCCAGTGACCGACATGAGAGCATAAGTGAGTCGGAACGGTGTAAATAACCCAACCACTACAAATAAGATACAAATAGGTACGCATGAGAATACTCGTCACAGAACGCGTGGCTGTTCCATGTAACACACTCATTCATCCTTGGGAATTCGTCATAGTATATAACGTAATCAGTAGCGTGATTTGTCATACGCGTAGCTAGACCCCTACTCGTCAAAATTGCATGGCTCCTTTTCAAAGCGCAAATGCTAAATATGGATGCAAACGCGTCATTCGAAATGCAGGCGAGTAGGCCTACCACATACCACAGAAGTAGTGACTACTCGTCAAAATATGTTCCCCTACTCTAAATAAGACTCCCGGAAGCAGTCGAGTCGCAGTGTGACGTACGTACGTGAAACAACCCGTAGTATTAAACGTGGATGCTGACTTCCTGCGAGTGTAATCAGTTTGTTGGGTGCCTCCCTGGCCGGATGCCCGCTTCTGGTACGACAGTGTGGGAGGGTTAATTGTTTAGTTCCTCCGGCTGGTTAGTATTAGTTGAGTGACTTGTATTACTACCGCCAATCAAGTGGGACTGTTGAGTCCTGTCTGTTAGTACCTCTTGGAATTGGAATAAATGCAATGCAATGCAATGCAATGCAATGCAATGCAATGCAATGCAATGCAATGCAATGCAATGCAATGCAATGCAATGCAATGCAATGCAATGCAATGCAATGCAATGCAATACAATACAATACAATACAATCCAGAAGGTTCGCTGGGGAGGGACGAGAGATGTTTTTTGGAACACGAGAGATGGTTGGTTACAAGACATGATGTGGTTCTTTGGAGGACGACAGATGATAAATTTTATAAGAGGAGGATGGTTTGTGGTTGGACGAGAGATTTTGGGGGAAGTTTCTGGCACGATACATTGGCGCAGTATATAGATGGCGTCGTCAGTATTCTGTGACATCGACATTGATGTGGGTTATGTCGGACCATGCAAACCTGGTGTAAAAGAAACGGCCTATAACATGCTGGTCCGACCAAAACTTGAATATGCCTCTCCTATATGGAATCCACACACCACTACCCAAATTAAACATCTTGAAAAGGTACAGTACTGTGAAGCCAGATTTGTCAAAAACAACCATCGACGCCAAACAGCCACAACAGACCTAATGGCCACCATTGGATGGCCCACTCTTGAGCGATGCAGGATTATCAAACAAGCAATGACATTTTACAAAATTTTAAATAACATAATCAACATCACACCACCACCGGGCCTACTAAAACCATCAAAAAACCGTGGCCATTACATCGCCACCAGGTGCCGCATCAACACTGCAGTGTTCTCTTTTTACCCCCGTGCAATTTGCATCTGGAATATGATCCCACCACACATTACTGCAATAGAAAATCCCATAGCTTTTCAAGCAGCAATAATGAACCCCCCCTTCCCAACACCCAATCACCTAAATTGCCTGTAAAACAAACAAACAAACAAACAAACAAACAAACAAACAAACAAACAAATTATAACAAACAAACAAACATTATATACAACCAAACGCATGCGCACAAGAAGCACTACAAACTCCTGCGTTAGCCCAAGTTTGGGCTGTTTGGAGTAAACAACCTGAGACCTGAGACCTGTTATGTTTAGTTGTCAGTAATCTAACTGTGCATTAATATGTCGTGCTGATAACGGTTATCAACTGTGTGCGTGTGACAGTGTTGGGTGGTGCGCAAATCTAGCCCGCATAATTAATTTTACAAAATGACACTGCGCGAGATTTATTATGAATACTCCCAGTCCGGCTATCTGTGTAGCTACACGTAGTGACTGTAGTGATCCATTCACACATTGCATGACAATTTTGTTATTGTAATATAGCGCAGTATCTAGTCATTACAGGACTGCTCAAAGCACTGTTTCACTTTAATACATTAATACATTCCTATGTCACAATAACAGTATTTTTTTTGTATCGCATTCATATGCAATTTGAACATGTTGTTGAACACCCAGGTCTCGTATGTGTCTTGTTACGCTAGTCTCTGCCGTTTTTATTCAAGCCCCGGTCCCAACGACTCGACCTAGCCAGGTAGACCCTATTCATTGGCACATGGGCGTATCTGCCAGAGCAGAAACCTCCGTTATAAGTCTGATAGGTTGCTACCCAGTAACACCTCATCTAGTAGGTGGGAACTATTACGCAGATAAATTATTATTTTCAAATTATTTGAGTACTGCAGTAACTTTTGCATACACTTACGGACAACTATATGGGGACCAATTGTGTTTGGTCTAGTTATTTATCGCTGAAAACCGACATAAAACGAGAATAATTTGCGTGCCAAATTGTAACACATTCTTTCATAATTATCGTGAGCGTGATGCTCGCCTTATGCATACATATAGTATGAAATGAAACACAATATAAGATAAGTTGGACCAAATTATTTCGATGTGTGCAGATAATACCATCGCAATGCTTATGCACACGTTTCTAGGCAAGTGTATTTTGTCGGTTGTCAAACAATTGAAATATTCATACGCCAATGTGTACACGATGACGTAAATGGTAGTTCCGTCGTCATAGGAGCGTTTTCATGAAAACGGTGGGCACGTCATGACGTCATGACGTAAACAATTAGTCCAGTCGTAATCGAATGAGTTAGGTCAAGGATTGTATAGCTATAATATCCTTGGTGTGATTACGAAATCACAGCCGTATTTGCATGTTGGGTACAGCTTATTGTCAGTGTGCATCGCCGTCGAAATGAAAAATTGATGTTGTAGGGTGGGACCAGAGCTTCAGCGCTTTGCCACCTTGTGTCCGGTGTTGCAGCGTAATTCCGTCTGTGGTGGCGCACCCCCTCTCACAAACCAGAAGGGGGGGCTGTTAACACGTTTCCGAAGACGTACACTTTTTACCCTTTGAGATGCCTTAGCTTTGAGACTCGTCAAAACACCCGCCATTAGACCATTCAAGATCTCTCAGATTGCACACTAAATATTGTTGGACTAATTCTATCTTCAGCCACACCGTAATAATTTACTGGGGGCTTATCCGACGATTATGATGCAGTTATGTCCAGTTGTACTATTCATACACACGTTTCAACGGTTAAACATTTCAATAGCGCTGATGTCTTCTGTTCTTCTCCAGACACAGAAGAAGTTCGATCCTAAGCAAAGTTGGCTGCGCTTCGTTCGTCGGTCAGAAAGAAATGACGATCGCCGATCTCGAAAGCGCAAGATGAAACGTACTTTGGTACGTGACATGGCTCAGTAATGGCGGAGTCAAAGGTCTCTCCAGAGTGTCGTGGTCGTATATACACACATACACACACACACACACACACACACCACACACACACCACACACACACCACACACATACACACACACACACACACACACACACACACACACACACACACACACAAACACACACTCACACGCACACGCACACGCACACGCACACGCACACGCACACGCACACGCACACGCACACACAACACAAACACACACACACACAAACACACACACACACACCACACACACTCTCACACATCACACACACACACACACACACACACACACACACACACACACACACACACACACACATACACAAACACACACTACACACACACACCACCACACACACCACGCACACACGCACATACACACACACACACCACACACACACACACACCACACACATACCACACACACACACACACACACACACACACACACACACACACACACACACACACACACACACACACACACACACACACACACACACACACACACACACACACACACCACACACACACACACACACACACACACACACACACACACACACACACACACACACACACACACACACACACACACACACACACACACACACACACACACACACACACACACACACACACACACACACACACACACACACACACACACACACATGTTGCTCTTGTGTCGACACGTAGAGTTTATGATATAATTATGTTGCTACTGTTTCGTCACCTAGCGAGTGAAAGATGCGTAAAGAAAAACTAATGAGAGCGCTGTAGCGACAAATTCTGCCGCTGAACAATCCTGGGGCTTCGGCCGTGACCAGAAGAACAGAAAGTGCCGAAATCTGTCGCACAGAATCTTAATGAAAGCTCTACCGTCTAGACAAAACTTCTTGGCAGCTTGTCGATTTTCATCTATTTTATTTAACTGAATATACATTAGTTGGATGCATTCATAAATATCTCAACTCCTGCAAGAATTACGATTACACATAACATTCTAAGAGCTCTTAACAACGCCAACGAACTGGTCCGCAGGTTTCTCTGCGAAGAACTGTCATTCCGGACTTGGCCGAAGAGGCAGTACTTTTCAGGGGCAGGATCTAAGCTGTTCCTTGCACGTTTCAGCGAGGACCTCCTGGTCCGGCTGGTCCCCCGGGTAATCGTGGTCCTCCAGGGTCGTCCTCTGCTGCCATCACCATCGACGTCCTCATGAACCGGATGAGCAAGAAGATCAAAGGCACGTTTTGACGCAGTCGTCAAATCTATACGTCAGCAAAGTATAGTGCAATTTCATGTAGATATCTCCACGTCGCGTATTGTGGACTCGTATCGATGCCACCACGTCACGAATTACGTTCTCGTGTTGACGTCATCACGTAATACGTATTGCCGTGCTGTGTCGACGTCATAACGTTACGCGTTCCTGTGTGCTGTGTCAATCTGTCCACGTCACGGACTGCTGTCTAACGTCGATGTAAAAACATCACGAAATGCTGCCCTATGTTGATGTCACCATGTTACGTCTTGCTGCAACACATTGACGTCATGGTGTTACCCACTCCTGTCCCTTTTGAAGTCATACATTTATGTATTGCTTCCTAATGTCGATTTAACACGGTTACACTTTCGATATCCAAACTTGATATCACCACGTTTTGCATTGTTATAAAGATTCTATATAACCATGTCACGCATTGCTGTTCCATCGTGATATTACCATGTCACGTGGAAAATATGTTAAAATATGTCAGACAGATATTGTTTACCAATATATATCTTTGGAGAAAAGAAACTGTAACATTTAAAATACGAATGACTGTGCTGTAGTTTACAATGACGCAAATTTTGTATTACGGTTATGTTACATGTGTTACGGTTCTGTTACATGTGTTACGGTTCTGTTAGATGTGTTACGGTTCTGTTACAGATATCGTCATCAGAGAAACGCGAGTGATATTGAGTGAAAGAGTAAGGTTACTTATTTTATTGACATTAATCTTAGGAATTGTCATTTAATAAAGTAAACCTATTATTTTTACTTAATTAATTCATATGCGTGTTCCGTGCTACCAGATTGCACGGGGCACACAATTCAATGCTAACCAATGAAGATGTTGAATGTTTTTTTTAAATGTTTATAAATTCGCATGGTATTCTGCAGTTTTAGACAAACAGCGAAGTAACCTGCAGGTACGAAACATGACACTTGAAGGGGGGGGGGGGGGGCAGAAACGGTTGCACGGTATTTCGTAAATGATTGATCAAACTCTTTGACATCTTTGGCGCAGGTCGTCGCCATTACTCCTAAGCTGCATTTAGATTGACTCGCTCCTATCTAGTCAATGTAATTTGTCGAATTTATCTTAATCGTCACATATCCTCTAAACGGTATGTGCTTACGTTTGGGCACTAGTTGTTCAAGAGTTTCAACCCACCTTTAAGCCTGCTTATACACCGGGGGCTTTATGTTAACTACTTTGGTTTTTCTGTTGTTGTGAAGATCGACGCCCGCAATGAAAGCTCGTGGTCTCTCGGACACAACGGGAGTACGTCCTCGTGGTCCCCGCCACCGGAGTACAACGAGACCTCCCTCCTCGGCTCTCTCCATCGGCTCACCGTCGCCTTCCACTGCCGTCTGCAGGGACGGCTGCTCGTTCGGTCGCGCGGCAAGGTCGAGCTAGCGCCGTACGAGCAGGTGAGATCAATAAACGACGTCTACGATTATAATCAAAGACGTGTTTATTACCTGGGTGTATGAAGAGCTCGCTTATTATGCCTATGCTGGCGCTAGGTTTTTTTTATAACAACCACATGGGTTCGCAATTTTCTCCAGGTGATGTCCTCTTAAGAGTCTAGATAATGATACGCTCAGCTGCATGCAATAGTCTTTAAAAGCGAAATCGTATTTTACTAATGTTTTACATGCACATATATCAATCATACTGCTTTAAATCAAGAATAAATATGTTGAAGATGTATTCGTCATAAAATGCAAAAGTCAGTGAAATTACACCACCAAACTCAGCTGACCATATTAAGGTATTCCTCTCAACCGTCTACTGCCTAGAAGTGCACTCCCAATGACAATTTTCACAGCAAGGTGTCAATGGCAGTGTCTCTGTCTGCAGGGAAACAGTGGCGGCACCTTCCGGCGCGGCGTCGCATTCCACTTGACCGACGGTCGCTTCTATGCGCCTGTATCCGGGGTATATCAGTTCGCCGCTGCCGCATTCCTCAGTGTCCATTGCAATCGACATCAGAGGTCGCGTCGACAACCGGTGATTGTCCACATCTGTGTCCAGTCGATGTGCTCTGAAAGGTAAAAGCCACCAGAGGGCAGCATCTACCCTCGCGGCCGTTCCTTTCCTTTCGCCAGAGGGCAGCAGTTGTCTCGCGACACCTTTGTCGTAATGATGAGGCGGGACCTTTCATGGCAGACTCAGATCGAGAGGAAGTAAAATTATTCAAGAACCGAGGGACTTTAGTTGCAAAAACATAGATTAAAAGATACATTAAAGAAAGTGTAGGCGATATAAAAAATAGATTGTTTTAAAGAAGATGTTAGAATAACTGCAACAGATGATCTATTGATTGTGCAGATGTTGGTAGAGGGAATATGTTTATAAACAAAGCAGACAGATATAGAATGATGGCAAATTACAGACTGACTGAAAACTCTTGGATTATCGCAAACCCTTGTACCAATATCAGGGGTTTTGCCACATTAGTGGTGACTGTAACTGGATGACGACTTTGTTACGAAGAGTGTCTGCCAACACGGCGCCGCCAACATGTGGCAGATTTTTGGTATAATACTATTTTTCTAGAAACCTATACGCTTGACATTCTTAACAGTAGTTTCATATGTACGTAGTAGCTCAGTGACGCAGTGACGCAGTGACTAGAGCTTCGAATCTCGACTAAGATAACCTGGGTTTGAATCCTTTGGGGCCGTGTCAAACATTGGGCAAGGTTTTTTACTCTACATTGCTCCAGTTCACTCAGCGGTGAATTCTTGTATGAATAGTGTTTGCGCAGTAACTGCAGCGTGGCTGGGTGCTTCCCAAATAACAAGTTTGCCATTGAGTAAAATGTAACGCGTATTGAGCAATCGTGAGAATTGGATACTGCGTTGTATAAGAACTTACCTTTACGCATTTAATAAGCGTTGTACTTGCATATCTCGAAAATAAGAGAACTGTTTTCTTTTTAAATAAATGCATAATCATATCGACATACATAACGTATTGATTTTTACATCTATCTTAATTGATTTTAAATGAAACTTAAATTAGATTAATATGCTCTATGCATTTTATTTATGTTCGACGTTCATATTTTTTAAAGATCATGCAGCTTGTTTTAGCTGATTTATATTGATCTTAAAGCGAGGGTAACATATATTCATTTAATATCACCTTCTTATGACTACTACATGCATGTTGAAGGTTTAGTGCTCGACAATTTGTGTTTAGTTACTTTATTAATCTCGGAACAACTTACGGAATTTGAAAGATTTCGCCTACAACACGTTCAAATGGTAAACAA
>JAODUO010000275.1:167500-180000 GCA_025642075.2 Ridgeia piscesae
GCGCGCATGTGTAGATATTAGCAACTGCGTATTTATAATGCAAATTTGATATAAAAGCTATTCAGCTGACGAAGGTCTTGAAATTCCGCCAATATATGTAACGACATTTGATTAATTGGATTTTCGAATTGGTAGCGTTTTATATATGGAAATTACGTTGGAAACGTGTTTTGAATAAAGTATTATACAATCCGAACACTATTAATCAACACACGGGACACTGCAGAACCGACTACAAATGTTATACATATTTGGCACAATGACATGACTGAATGAGCGAGCGAGCGAGCGATCGAAAGAACGAACGAACGAACGAACGAATTGTTTGTTTAACAAATATTTCGTCTAAATGGTTTACTTTAACTGCGAGTAACGTGAAAACATGAAAACATGAAAACTATTCTTTTGCTTAGGATACATAGAAGCAGAATATTGTTCCCAATTTCCACCGAATTCTTATTTTCTGTCAAAGCAATGTCCAATGGTTTCACCAAACAAGCTGAAATGAGGAGGCGAGCCGAGCTAGAGAAAGACTAGAACAGAAAAGTTAACGTAAAATTAAACGCTGCTTGAATATGAGATTGTTGAGATGGTTTCAATTCAATTTTCACATTCGAACTATGACGAGTTGTCACACATGAAACTTCGAATGTAAAAATCGAATTGAAACTTGACACATGACACTTGTTTCAGTTCTGTAGGCCCAGTTTGGCGTAAGCATTTTGGATTAACGTCATAGTGTACGAGCTGTACTTTCTTCTACATTGTTGAACAATACATTTGTGTAGTTTGTTTATAATTATATCACCAGATGTCATCAAAATAATTACCTGGCACTCTCATACCATGTACCATAAAATGGTGGACGTGGACATCGTTAAGCTATGATACCTAAAAACAAAGAGGAAAATTGCAATTACAGTAAGTGGCGTCGTAGTTATTACAGTCAACCTACGAAACGTTTATATTCAAATAAAACAGTGACTTATCTCAATCTAGTTGATCTGTAGAACACATTTTATTCTTCCAAGTTATTAATTTTATCAAACTTAATCAAGTTTTCATTAGATCAGTTGTCTGGATCGAATGAAAGTTTAAACAGCCCGGAAGTGACGAGACAGGCTTATCCTATTCGGCATTTCAGATGCCCGATTTGTATGCGCCAATGTCAGAACAGCGATGGTTTGTGATTGATTTTGCATACTTATTTAACAAATCTCACTATTTGACTGCGCCTATAAACCACAAGGTATTTATTTAGTCGTGGGTGTCATGTGCTTATAGTACAAATGTACTTTATACACAAATGCATGCATATATTTTGAGAACCCGTTATTTATTTATGTATTTCGAAACATTACAAATAATGATGAAAGCGTACACATAATATTATATACATGGGCGTATAAACATGGGCGTATAATTTTATTAGGCGACAAAATGTTAAGTCGATGTGTTTCTCGGGGGTGGGGCGCTTTAAAATAATATAGTGTATATATGTTCTGGGAGGATAAACGATATTCTTCTATGCAGAAATAACTCAGAATGAATAATATTGTGTGTACATTATATTGGAGAATTAGTGACATTCTTCTTTGCATAAATAACACAGAACAACCATTCAGTTTGGGTTAATTGTTGTATTTCACAGTTTTGGTTATTATACATGTACCCCAAATTGCGTAATTTTCGCCTACAGAATAATCGAACGTATGCGCGCTGTTACAGCGCCCACAGTGTTGCACTGTGAGGCTGCACTGATTGAGCCGCATCACGAGGTTGCGTGTGACCAAAACATGCATTGTCATCGACGGACAATGAACATCCAACGGACCGGATGTTTACAAAAATGCCTACAAGCGTTAAAAAAAGACGGATGCCGAACAACTGACGCATTTTGTCGAAGTGATCAAATGTATGTAGTAGTGTTTCATCTATGAGATGTCATGCCGCTGTAGTAAAGTAATATATATATATATATATATATATATATATATATGTAATTTCCCATACATTTGTGTCATAAAGAAAATGTTCTGAAACTAGAATTTCAGCAAAATACACGACTGATCACTCGTGTTCAGCAGCCATTTTTTGACATCGCTTGACGGATATTGATTGTGCTAAGGAACTGGTCACGTGAGTGATGGATAGGTCAATTGATGTACACAGTACATGGTGGTTTGTTTACATCATGATTACAATTGTGCGCGTGACCTCCGTCAATCTTTGCCTTATCCATATAATATATATATATATATATATATATATATATATATATATATATATATATATATATATATATATACATATATATATATATATATATATATATATATATATATATATATATATATATACATATATATACATATATATATATATATATATATATATATATATATATATATATATATATATAGTGTGTGTGTACTGTATATATCGATCTATCCGATAATGCCAATAATGTTGATATCGGATATATAGAACATGTATATATCGACATGTCTAATATATATATATATATATATATATATATATATATATATATATATATATATATCGGATATCAACATTATTGGCAAAGATTGACGGAGGTCACGCGAACAATTGTAATCATGATGTAAACAAACCGCCATGTACTGTGTACATCACTCACGTGACCAGTTCCTAAGCACAATCAATATCCGTCAAGCGATGTCAACAATGGCTGCTGAACACGAGTGATCAATCGTGTATTTTGCTGAACTGTCACGCCGCAGTAGTAGCAATGTAATTCACTCATATAAACGTTGTCAACAGTATTGGCAAAGGCAAGGTTTGACGGGGGTCCCGAACAAAGTTGTGATTGTGACATAGGCAAACAGTGACGTACTGGGTATACATCTATCGCTGACGATCGTACTCGTCACACTTTTATCATGACGTTATCGCAACCAGCGCGATATCCATAAAGTCTTCAGAGTTTAACCGGAAAACAGTACACAAACATGGCACCCGCAACACGTGTACGACGCCGAAGCCGTATGCGCATACGTTGTCATATCTAGAACTGCCTGAAAGCGGCGTGGATGTGTTTTGGATGAAGGAAATGTGAGGATGTACTCGGAGTGTCGTCGACAGACTCGTCAATCAGACGATACGTTCGCGTCACCCATGCGACGAGACGATTCGGTCAGCTACGGTTCTGGACCCACGCAGGCGCAGTGTGTGCCGTGATACACGTCGCTGCATCGTACAATTTCCGTCCCACGGATTCGCCACGTCTACCTTATCCAAGACCCCGGGCGCATTACATTACCGCACGTTATGCGGAAGATAAAACGCATTACAACCTGGATAATCTAATCAAGTCGCACACTTGGTTGTGTGTAATTAATCGGATCCGATGAACAAAAATTACGCAGTACAACCGAATAAAATCGCCTGTCACGCAAAGGCATATGATTGAATTATAAGGAAGCGCTGCTAGGGATTCCATATCATCCGGTTTTCACGTTGATCCCCTGTAGTCCGACCTACATTGAACCACAAATAAAATCATGTCTTTGGCAACAATTACTGTATAGTGACGTATAGCTACCGTAAAATAATGTAAAGGGTCTCATTGTTTTACACCTCCCTCGCGTCGCATTGACAATAAACAAATGTGTGTACACAAACGTCATAGCAACTAGCAACGCTTGTCAGAAAGAACCGAACATGTCCTTATAATAGAACATCACATAACATACAAGTTAAGTTCGATTGAGGAAATTTCTTCACACAACAATATTTGTAAATATTAACCGTGTGCGTTTTATTAAAAATTGCAAAATAAAATGTCTTTAACTGATGCGCCGACGACTGATTTGTTGCGGTCATTTGGACTGTGTGTGCAAATGGCGCAGTGCATTGTTACGGAATTGGCGAATTCCCGCTTTCCCGGTTTGCGCCGTCGCAGTGTCAACACTTCCGTTTGTTACAAATACAACACGCGCCCAGTTTTCTGGTGTCATGCGGCGTGACATTCCGTAATTCCTATAACACGGCGTTGTCTTGATTAATGCACGCGTTGTCTTCATTCTAACTGAACACTTTATCTTACATCACACGGGTCGTCACATGAACGTCAAGAAACAAGTCATACCGGATATACAGGCGACGTTTGACCAAAATAGCAACAGTCGATGCAGACACGCAGTAATTCAACAGGGGTATATGCGTCAACTCGGGTATCTGCAGTAATCGGTAGCAACGGATGGCATAAATACGCACAACGGACACAGCAAGTGTTCACCTGGCACAAGACCATTCATTTGAACGTCCGTCATGTTGTCCGCCGGCGGTAACGTCCGTCACACGGAGTCAAAGACCCGTCGTCCGTTGAACGGCACGGCCTCCGTCGGCTAGCGCACTGTACGTCACGGCGGGAGTTAACTGAACAACTTGCGCAGGTCGTCCCGGAAGTTTTTGTTCATGAACGAATAGATGAGTGGATTAGCGACGTTATTGGCGAAGTACATATAGAAGACAGTCATGTTGTACGGCATTAGTTGCAGCGCCATGAGGAAGGCGGGCGTGAAGGTGACGATGAAGACGACGGTGACGACGAACAGCATGGCGGCCGTCTTCAGGTTTGCCATGCGCACCTTCTCCTTCGACTTTTTCAATATCGTCCGCTCGATCTCGCCGTCCGTCATGCCGCCGTTCGGCTTGCCGCTGCCCTCGCGAGATTTGCGCGACCCGTTGCTCGCGTCCTTCATTTCGCCGAGCAGCATGTGCTCCGTGTGGCCGTCCTCCTGCGTCGCGTTGCCCTTCGCCACCTCGATCAGGTACAGACTCTTGTTCTTCTGTTTCTGGCGCTGCGTGCGACGGAACAGCACCGACTTATAGATCATGATGTACAGCACGACGACGACGATGAGACACACGAGGTACATGCTCGTGTAGAACTTCTGGTAGTACCACTGGAAGTCGCTGCCGAGCACCAGTTCGTTGGTGACGCAATGTCCGGTGAACACGATGAACACCTGCGGCGTCAGCGACTGCGAGTGCGACGACGCGGCCGTCGTGACGTTGGCGTAAGCGTAGCCCGGCGACAGGAGCAGGCTCTGGTTGTGCGCCGCCGTCGACCTCGTGAGGTTGAACAGCTGCAACCCTAATCCCACCCCCGACGTCGAGAGGCTGTCGTCGATGGAACCGGCGGTGCCGTTTTTCGGGATCTCGTCGTACACGCCGTGCATGAGCGAGACGACGATGCCGAGCACACCGGCGAACATCATCAGGCTGACGATGATGACGCGCGCGCGCTGCAGCGTGATGGCGTGCAGGAACGGGTGGCAGATGCAGAAGTACCGGTCGACGGCGATCGCCGCCATCGTGAGCGCCGAGAACGGGATGTTCGACGTGATGAGGAACAGGTAGATCTTGCAGACGATGTCGTAGCCGACTTCGTAGTCAACGTACTCCATGTAGATCGTGAACGGCATGACGACGAGGCACGTGATGAAGTCGACGAAGGCGAGAGCGAGGATGAAGAGCGTCGACACGAAGCGGTCGCGCTTCCTCGCGAACACGTACAGCACCATCGCGTTGCCGCCCGTCCCGAGTACGCTGAGGAAGGACAGGATCACCATGACGGCGTACAACTCGGCGCGGCTCGGCTGACTCCCGCCCTCGTGATTCGTGATGTCCGGCGCGAGTAGCGTCGTTACGTTCGCCATAGTTCCTCTGAAACAGCGATACAACAAGTGAGGACAAGTACGTTTCATGTAGCGCAGTGTCCTGCTCTCAGGACTGACCAAGGCGCTTTAAACTTTATTCTCTGCCTCACTTTAAAACTTTAACTTTACACTCCCTGAAAGACTCGATTAACCGAGCACCATCTCGTCTTCTCTGGTAACCATTCAGCCACGCTGCGATTAATGCGCGAAGATTATTCGTGCATAAATATCCACCGGTGTCTATAACCAGGTACTCATTCATACAGCTGAGTGAACTGGAGTAATGTAGACTGAACGAACTTGCTCAAGGTTCGGCGCGGCAGCACAAGATTTGAACCCGGGTTCTCTTAGAGGAGAGTCGAGAGCTGTAGCCACTGCTCTACAGTGTCACCGCGAAGACAACGAAGCGAGGCGCACTGCGGCAATTGACGCTTGACAGTTGACTGGCGACACGACAAAAACTCGGGTTGCTGTCGCGCCGAGCGGGCATCGATCGGAAGCACATGCGGTCGTCTATTCGTCGATCTTTTGTGACGACGCCAGTCGAAGCGGCATTCTTATGCCGTGATGCTTTAATCACGCGAGTCGTCGATCACGATAGCGTCATGCGTCGCGACCGTCCCAGCTGGTCGAAGATACGGTCGACGCGAATGTCAGCGACGTGTTTTGCGCCGCTCTTAGCGCAAACTTGTGCGTAGTAAACGAAAAATACGCAGCCCCTGCGGAGTTGGCCTTGTAATGCGTAACGTGAGGCAACTTTATAGGTATGATCTTTAGTGACACTAGAAGGGGACCCGGGAAATGAGTGTGATACGAATACATCTTGTTTACTTTTTAATGTTAATTTTTCCAACATAGAAACAAACATAATATTACAACTTGTAAGTAAACAAAATTCCTCAAAATTGCGTTGCTTATTTACTGCAATGTCAAATATTTACTACTAGTGTAATGCCCGAGATTTTTTTATTGCTGTTTGCTCAATAAATATATTTCATTTAAATTGTTATGTATATTTAAGTGAATATTTCGAATTGTATCGCCGAATTGTATCGGTCTAGGTTGCTGCAACAAATTCTTACCAAGCCAAGTTTGTGGCATTATCAGCAAGACAAAGAAGTCACATTTATAAAATAAAAAAACACTGGCGTTTCCCATGGTTACTGGAATAGTTTTCTTTCATATATTACGCCATCGGATGTCTTCTTCTTTACACCAGTTTGCTACAAACCACTGGAATCTCCAGGTTCACGAGTACTCCAGGCTGTTCCTTTCGTGGATTTCGTTAAACTGATTCCAGTAAATACAATTATTTGATAATTGCCATCTCCGCTCTAATTACACTTCAGTCAATGTATAATTAGGACCTGTTTTCCTACTATCACAGTACAGAAAACAGGAAAAAGACCACAGTACTAAATGAATACTTTTCGACGACGCGTCCAGATTTAATGCGCGGCCTAATGTATCAGCGTTGCTATCACATAGTGCAACCGACGTAAAACGCTGCTTTATCTAATGACGATGTTATTGTCTTTGCAGCCGCTATATCTCCGCCTTTACAAACAGTGGCCAGCGCTGATACACCGCGCAGCACAGTAATCAGCGAAATGCTTAATTGACCTGATAGTGGCCTATAACAAACGGACTTACTGGCACTGGAATCAATGTTTAAACCACCAACGCGCTCTTTTATTTGGGTACAACAATTAAATACATCGTGCGGTCGTTTCACAGACCGCTTATAGATACACGAATTGGCTGTTGACCTATACTATCATGCAGAGTACGGTAAGATTAGTATGTAAATGTAATGTAAATATGTCGTCGTCTAGTTAACAATCGGCCATTCCATCCTCGTGCCACGTTCACCACGTTGTAGCTCACGATACTGATCGGTTCTTGGATGCGTTATCGCATCCAATTCGAAACTAATTAATCAATGAATGAAAAGGGCATTATTTACAGAAATGTAATGTCCGTATGTCGCTTATCGCGCGCATGATGAACCGTGGCGACCGGGCGAAATGACGGACACAGAGAGGAGTGACCGGGACCGAAACCGAAACCATAGCCGAGAGCGTTTCCGAAAGCGTTACTGAGAGAGAGAGAGAGAGAGAGAGAGAGAGAGAGAGAGAGAGAGAGAGAGAGAGAGAGAGAGAGAGAGAAGAGAGAGAGAGAGAAGAGAGAGAGAGAGAGAGAGAGAGAGAGAGAGAGAGAGAGAGAGAGAGAGAGAGAGAGAGAGAGAGAGAGAGAGCAGAGAGAGAAGAGAGACAGACAGACAGACAGACAGACAGACAGACAGAGACAGAGACAGAGACAAGACAGAGACAGAGACAGAGACAGAGACAGAGACAGAGACAGAGACAGAGACAGAGACAGAGACAGAGACAGAGACAGAGACAGAGACAGAGACAGAGACAGAGACAGAGACAGAGACAGAGACAGAGACAGAGACAGAGACAGAGACAGAGACAGAGACAGAGACTGAGACTGAGAGAGAGAAAACGAAGAAAGAGACAAAAGTGCGTGCGCGCGTGCGTGCGTGCGTGCGTGAGTGAGTGCGTGAGAGTTTGCGTGCGTGCGTGCAAGCGTTGTGCACGCCAACCTTTGTGAGTATGCGTGCACGCGTGCATGTTTACGAACATTTGAGAATGAAAGTACAAGCTTTACGTCTCTGGTGCCAGACAGTGGAGGAGGGGTTGAATGAGGCTGGCCACAGGCACGGGCACGGCCACAACCGAGAGGTCTACAAAAGTCAGCCAAGCACCGAGGCATTTCGTCGCCACCGCAAACGGCGGTAGGCGTCATAGGAATCACGCACGACGCGGTGACAACCTGTGGAGGGTGTCAGACATGACGTTGTCACACTCATGCTCTGACGACATGTCACGGTGTAATGTCACCGATGCTACTGGACTCGTGACACTGGTGACTGCTGGCGTGAACGCGGTGAACCCACGTCTATACGACCCCGGCTTGATTACCAGAATGTTTTCCAATCACGACTGTCTTATTTCAACGGGTTGCACTATTTTGGGGAACAGAGCGACAAATCTAGTTGCAGAGAGTCTGTTTAGCGATGCGTGCACGCCACGCACAGCCATTATCCATCGATCTCATTAGTGCGTTACTGCAGGCACGCAAGCGTGGTTCGTAAGACGCGCCAATCTGATTCCCAATGCGCTAGCAAACGATTTGTTACGGTGACGTTCATTTTGGAGAACACAGACTCATCAGGAAAGAGTCTTGGCTATTGGTCAGGTCACAGAAGGCCGATATACGTGTACGTGCATACATTACGTAACTGAGTGTGTGTATGCATACGTGCATGCACGCGCACAAAAACATATACACGTGCACACATACAAGCATGTATATTATATGTGTATGTGCGTCCGCGTGTGTGGTGTGTACGTGTGTACACACGTACACATACACACGCGGGCGCACATACAAACACAAACACAAACACAAACACAAACACAAACACAAACACAAACACAAACACAAACACAAACACAAACACAAACACAAACACAAACACAAACACAAACACAAACACAAACACAAAAACAAAAACAAAAACAAAACAAAAAACAAACAAAAAACAACCGCAAACACGAGCACGCGCACGCGCACGCGCACGCGCACGCCGCGCACGCGCACGCGCACGCACGCACGCGCACGCGCACGCGCGCACGCACGCACGCACGCACGCACGCACCACCCACCCCACCCACACACACACACACACACACACACACACACACACACACACACACACACACACACACACACACACACACACACATCGCCGTATCGCCGGACATATGTTAACAATGACCTTTGCGAAACTAAAATTAACGCTATTTTTCCAGAAAATGGTTTGAACCGAGTCACTTATGTAAAGCGCACTACATATCTTGTAGGCGCACAGATTAGATAAACAACCCAAACTCCGCGTTTGTGTAACCGAACGATCAGTCAGATGTTATCAAATGAAAAAGAAAAGCATACGTTATGTGTTATCGGAAGGCTACCCCTGAAGCATGCGTTTCACGTAGGTTTCACGATTTCACGATTTATCAGCGGACAATTCAGATTCTAGAGCAAATACTTCTGGCAAAACAGTCTGCGAGTACCGCTACACGTGTGACATACCCATTTGTCTGTGTGGTTGTATCTTATTGCCAGAGAGCTTGTGCAAATGAAGGCTTTTTTGATGAGATGTGCCGCATGGCCCTACTTGAAAAGGTCATCTGACCAATGTTTATCTGCAACACGACTTGACGACTCGCTTGGGTGAACAAATTTGCAACAATACGTATCGTTTCTGGCAATTCTCGTTTAACTGATTGTGCTCGCGAATAAGAATGGAAATATGCAATAAACGTTTGCACAGAACAATCGAAGACAATCATGAGTAATGTTGTCTTCGGGTTTCGTAATTATGAAGATGGATACATTTACTAACTTACCCATGGATCTAAGCTAAGAATATGTGTGATTGGTTCCTTTCTTAACTACAACGACCATGCATTGTCTCCGTGTGTATCCGGGCTAAATGGGGTAATTTTCTCAAATTACCACTCAATTTAGATTGCTTGGACATTCCAGGTGTGCTATCACTCACGAGCTGTGACCTAACAACCAAAACGTTGCTGACATACATCAATTAAAGCTTGCTAATTATTTCCCGGTAAAGCGAATGTAAGGCCACAGTGACGCCCTCTTGAGAGTGGCTCATTAGCGGTATTTAATTTTAGAAAAAAGGTTGGTTCTTATATAGCGTCGTATTCAGTTCATAGGACTCCCCAATGAGCGTTCCGACATACTTCAGGGCTCAGGACACAGTTAACTTTCCCATTGGCCACCATGTTAGCGTTTTGTAGGATTATAAGAAAACCAGACGCAGGAAAATTCTAAAACTTATTGCCTGTTGTTATCATCATCTCTGTGTCATGCTGGTCAGGTTTAGTCAAATTCCAATAAATCGTTCTCTCGTAAAGTGCCGCTATGTATGACACCCGTCACTATTTACAAATGAATGCAGGCAGTAATACAAACCAAACAGGAAGTCTAACTGTGTCATGACCCATTCAATCGAACACCATCTTGAGGTCTCCTGGATCCATTCTGTCACGCTGCAATCAATGCGCGAAGCCCCCGTGTACACACACACACACACACACACACACACACACACACACACACACACACACACACACACACACACACACACACACACACACACACACACACACACACACACACACACACACACACACACACACACACACACACACACACACACACACACACACACACACACACACACACACACACACACACACACACACACACACACACACACACACACACACACACACACACACACACACACACACACACACACACACACACACACCAACCTGTGTCCAAATACTAATTTCTACAGCCGAATAAACTGCAGCAATGCGGAGCAAACGAACTTGCCCAAGAATTCCAAGACTCGACACAGCAGCACAGGATTTGAACCCGGGTTTTCTCGAGTGTGACCCCAATTCTCTTGTGGCCAATGCGCCACTGCGCTCAACAACAAGTCTTTGTTCAGAGGTCAAGTGTCCAAAGAGGCAAATGCACGTTGAGACGAGTGACCGCCAGCACCGTGGAGAAACCTTACAATGATACCGACTAATATAAGATAAACTTTGTTTTGCATTGTTGTGCATTCTAGAATTTACGGTACGAAACCGGTAAGTAGCACTTGCTCTGGATAATGCCATAAACTCAAAATCAGTATTTCCTTAATCGTCTCTATTAATTTTATTATTGTTAAACGTTTAAAGTCGCATTAAAATATAATTTGTAATACCCATCAGTTGGTGTTCCAATATTATTTGTGATGTCATATAGGGCCTATTTATTATCAGACGACGAGCAAACATGACGTCAAATAGCTTTCTAATAAAGACAAAGTTAATAGTTTTCACAATTTTCTTTCAGATTCAAATCGCAAACGACAACAAAGCTCCCTAATCGTGTTTATACACAACCACATTCATTATTGCGCTCGGCATAAGTCAGATATTTGGAAGTTGCTTGATCCTGCAACAAAAAGTAGACCTAAGATAGTTTGGTAAAACGAACATAGAAATACGCGTTGTTTTATTAGGTCAACTGACACAGTGTACACACCAAACTACGCTTACATTACAGGTGTCTTTATCAACACACGTGAACTGATATGGTACAATTATTGATGGAAATACGACACCTAATGTTCTTTAAATTAGACATATAATTTTTTTTTTATAACATTGCAGTGTAGACAGCGACAACAATGCTACGGGCTAGCGCATTATCGTGTCACTAAGAGTACACTGTACGAACAAAACGTGTGCTGGTGTTTAATAATTATTAAAAATCACAATACCCGCACCAGGTTGTTCCAGCTGCGTGATGTTAGACCAGCATTCCAGTAAGAGTACTGAAATGGCTTCTGCATATCGTCGTATGTTTCATTGAAATTCTAGCGCACATTAAGCCATCATGTCTTGGTAAATTGTACGTACCACCACACTGGGGCCATCTGGTGAGTGGATCATTACTCAGTTCGTTCACTGTTTCCGTGTCTCTCCACCACCTCTTTATATTTAATTATTTGATTAGAACCAAAATTCTTGTAAATGTAAATGTTTATTGATTTAAATTGCACCAAATTTATATAATAATACTTTACGATTTTGTACAATACAAGAAAACGTTCAGTGGGTGACCAGGAGAGAGATA
>JAODUO010000275.1:185000-190000 GCA_025642075.2 Ridgeia piscesae
AGAGACAGACAGACAGACAGACAGACAGACAGACAGACAGACAGACAGACAGACAGACAGACAGACAGACAGACAGACAGACAGACAGACAAAGAGACAGATACAGCTACAGCTACAGCTACAGCTACAGCTACAGCTACAGCTACAGCGACAGCGACAGCGACAGCGACAGAGACAGAGACAGAGACAGAGACAGAGACAGAGACAGAGACAGAGACAGAGACAGAGACAGAGACAGAGACAGAGACAGAGACAGAGACAGAGACAGAGACAGAGACAGAGACAGAGACAGAGAGACTGGCGAATGTTTCAATACAATAGACAGACAAAGACAGTGGATGACAGTGTCCAAGACGGCGAATGACTCAGTGGAAAAATAACAGGTACATCTCGAAACAACGGATTTTGTTTACTGAAATAATGATTATGATAATCAGATTATGCTGTGCGGTCTTTTATATAAATTTCATATTTGGACTTTGGAAACTTCTGCAAGATATATTTAATAATAATTAATATTAATATTATTATTATTATTATAGTTAATTTTATAATTCTCGCAGATCCGAAGTTTTATTTTCAGTTAAAGATACACAATGTGTGATTTGATTACATAACATGTACATGTTTACCTGTAGATTGATGACCTTTAAAGACATGAAAGTAGTATGTTAAGTAGCTTAACACGTGAACCAAAAATAGACAAAAACATCACCCCGTGCAGACACGTGATTCCTGGTTTCACGATATCGATCTATTGGGCTATATCGACGACCAGTTGCTACGACAACACAAATTTACCCTAAAATGCAGCTCTGCTCAGGACCGCTGTGTATACACTTACCTACAATGGATTCAACTTGCCTATAGTCGCCAACCGATCCGTTTATTGTAATCACCGACCGCCCTCGTTGTCAGAAAGCGTAAAATCGATATTGACACTGCATGGTGTCTTCTGCGCAAGGTAGCAATGGCAACGAGTTATGTAGTGTACATATATCTGGACCCAACCTCTGCACCTATAGAAGAACGACCACCTCGGAGACGACGTTGCGCATTACGCACATGTCGCGTGTTCAAACCGTAGTCACTGGTCGCCGACAGCGCAACGTTCACGCCGGGATTCACCTGACATTTGTCCTTATCACTCAGTCCTTGCTGTTGATTCGACCTGCGCTGCTGTTCTTCGCTAACTTCTCCAGCAGTGCCGCTCTATATAAACGCGAGCCGGGCGCACAGTGTCTAGACACAGATCGGAGACAGCGAGCTGACGTTGTGGTGTCCGCGCCACGGCTTCTTCAATCGGATACGCGTCATACCGGTGAGAACAACATGTCCTGAGGTGACGAGACAGTGACGGTGGCGGACTTCAGCGTCATTTGGACGGAGTGGCAGGTCGCCTATCTCCACACACGCGGCGATATGATAACACGCAATCGACCGGAGCGACGGCGAAGAGGTGAATTGATTTGTGCCGACAGTGTCACCAGCCAGACGCACGGCTACAGGAAGCCTTGCTCCATCACCCCCGACTCTACAACGTCCACAACTGCCGGATGCTTCTCATCGATAACCCAATCATGCTGCCGCGACTCCAAGACTTTCGCCAAGACCTTCGGCATGCCCGCGAGCTTCTCTTCTCATTTCGCTGCGGACGTTGCTCCGTTCGCTTGCCCGGTCGCTGCCGGCGTAGGGCCGATGAGACAGATTACGAGAGACAGCGATTAGCGCCGATGCACGTGGGACTCAAAATGAGCGAACGGCGATCAGGTAGCAGGGACACACCCGCCGGGCAAGTTCCGTTCATTGCCACCGCCGTTCAGCGAGCATGGCAATGTATAGCCACACACGCACGCACACACGCACGCACACACGCACACACACGCGCACACGAGCGAGCGCACGCACTCACACGCACGCGCACGCACACCACGCACGCACACACGCACGCACGCACGCACGCACGCACGCACCACACACACACACACACACACACACACACACACACACACACACACACACACACTTCTGTCAATCCGTTGACATTTCTGGGAATCTTACACATCCGAAAACGTCCACAATTTGGAAACAATCAAATGCCAGCAGTAGCCGTCAAATGCATCACACACGCAGACCAAACCCACGTGACGGGGGGCAGATTGCACGAGATGGCGGCTTCCTATTAGCGCTATCAAGTTTCATTTACGTGTCAATATGTAACTACGTAAAACGATTTTTTGGGACAACTCACACAAAACTAAGCGATAACGCGGTGGCATTGATGAACCTTGATCAGGCCATATGTATTTGTGACAGCATTTATTTGCTCAATTAATGCCTGCAATCTGATACTGTCACGTTCGGAGAACTGATGGAGAGAGGTTAAGCCTCATTTTTCCTTAGCAAGCCAGTTGTTGCGTTAAGCAATCATATTGGCATATAATGTTATTTGCGTTCTCGGTGTGTGAAGTAAGTATATGTTTTCACATGTTTGTGTAAGAGTGTGTGTGCCTAAAACCTATGTAAGTTGTAAGGGTCTTGTGTCTGTCCTGTGTTCTCAGCATGTGGCCCGTGTGTTTGTTTTGTGCGCGTGTCCCGTGTCCCGTGTGCGTGTGCGTGTGCGTGTGCGTGTGCGTGTGCGTGTGCGTGTGCGTGTGCGTGTGCGTGTGCGTGTGCGTGTGCGTGTGCGTGTGCGTGTGCGTGTGCGTGTGCGTGTGCGTGTGCGTGTGCGTGTGCGTGTGCGTGTGCGTGTGCGTGTGCGTGTGCGTGTGCGTGTGCGTGTGCGTGTGCGTGTGCGTGTGCGTGTGCGTGTGCGTGTGCGTGTGCGTGTGCGTGTGCGTGTGCGTGTGCGTGTGCTGTGTGTGCGTGTGCGTGTGTGTGGTGTGTGTGTGGGGTGTGTGTGTGTGTGTGTGTGTGTGTGTGTGTGTGTGTGTGTGTGTGTGTGTGTGTGTGTGTGTGTGTGTGTGTGTGTGAGTGTGAGTGTGTGTATGAGCGCACGCGTGTGTGCGTGCTTTTTATGCGTGCGCGATTGCGTGCTTGTTCACCATGCTGTCCGGTTTATGGTTGAGTTATTTGTTTTCATGTTCGCTTTATGTGTATCGAATCTTAGATGTTGAAACCACAGATTGTATCACGACTAACTAGCTGCTGTTACAACCATTGTGTGAGCATTTTATGAATGCGTGTGTGTAAGCGAGTGTGCGCGAGTTTACGTGCATGCACACGTGAATAAACACGTGCCTCTACAGGTACGACTCAAAGGAACACATAAACGCGCACTCGCTCTCCGACACACATAAATGTCGTTGAACGTTTGATATGCCTATGCAATACCGTCGTCTTTAGTGCTAACACCGCGCTAATTTCCTGGGCAGACGAGCCTTTTGTACTCGTCTTTCTTCGAGGGCGATTGAACCTATACTGCGTAGGCCGTTTCCCATTTCCAGCTCACTCGTTCGTTATTAGCCACGCGCCAAACAATGGTCGCTCCTGTTGTATTTGATGTTGAAAAAGAACATGACACACACAGATTGTTCAATCTACCATAGTTCAAAGCTCACGTCAACATATATTGCTCTCGTCGTACGAAACGAATGCCATCGTCTCGCTCCCACTCCGTCTCTAGTGAAGGCAATTGGTAATGTCTCGCAGAATTGTTGCATGCTTAAATTGTCTAATATGCACAGTTGCATTGCCTTTGACGTTTATGATGTGTGCAGTTTTCGAAATGCATGCAATTCAAAAAATATTATAATATATATATATATATATATATATATATATATATATATATATATATATATCGTCTTGCGTGGATACGTTTGTTCACCCACTGAAAGATTATCTCGATTGAACAGAGCAATATCGATTCATAGACAACGGTGGATATTGGTGTACGCATAGTTTTCGCGAACTAGTTGCAACGTGGCTGAATGTTTCCCGCAGTGGTCGAGGTTGTGTTCCAATAAATATAACTGCTGTGTACAGCGCTTCATTCTGTCCTAATGATTAGGATGTGACAGCTTAGCTGCGGCCACAGGCCCTAGTTAATATCCGCTGCACGAGAAGCTTTTGTGAAGTTTTCAATGCACGGAAGGTGATACACAAGCGTCCGATTCTGCGTCTATGAATAAATGGTCGGATATATTGACAACACTGCAGCGGAGACCAACTGGCGAGTCCCATTTCTCGGCAGTTCGTGGTATCCGAAGACTAGAGGAAGATGGTGTATTTTTGCCGGCTTGACATACCCAGGGATCTGTATAAAAACGACCGTGTGGTTAAAGCTGCCTCCGGGACAAGGATGTGGTTTCTGTCAAGAAATGAGCACCTCTTGGCATGGAAATGCTCTTTGTGCGTGTTGAGAGATACACAGGTTCGCAGCCATCGAAGCAGATGTTTAACTGGTCTATTCTAACCGAATCTAATCATCCGTTTTGATTCCGAGAATTGGACCAGAGTAGCTGAAATCGAGTGTACCTAGCTAAACGCAACGGGAGTCTTTAACACTGTAATTGAGAGCACGTCTTTCGGGTGTGCCACCGGTGACATTTCGAACTCAAAGTTGACCTGATTTCGTGGACACGAGACGCGAGACAGAGCTGACAAATGCTGCTGAGCGCTGCACTGAGCAGGTCACTGCCAGTCTACGGTCTTGAGCCAATTTATGAACTGTTCTTATAGAATTTGTCAAAGGAGTTTTTAAAGTCTCGCGTCGCGCAAGTCGTGATTTGCATAGCAATACTACAAGCGAGCGAAATGCAAAGATAAAAAGTGTTCTTCTACGCGTCGTTGTGAACAAAACACATACACGTCATAATTAAGGTAGAAAGTCCCTCAGCACTTGTGCGTAAATGAAGCTGTTTTTGCACACATGCATAACTTTATTTTATAGTTCTTCGCATTTATATTTCCTTCGGGAAATCCAAAACTCAATTTACGAAGTTTCGCGTGCATTGCATTGCTGATATATAGTGTGCAGTAAACGAAAACGAACGGTT
>JAODUO010000275.1:195000-220000 GCA_025642075.2 Ridgeia piscesae
CATCAACGGCAGAAGCAGACGTGGTGAAAGGAATTCAACGTATTCCGTCGATAAATGCAGGAAACGAGCCAAATAAAAATAAATTGCCCGACTTGACTTGCAGCCAGTTCTACGTCGTGTGCAATTTACTGTATATGCCAATAAACCGGCAGTCATTGTCTAGCGTTGTCTTATCCTGCAAACATGCCATTGTTCACTGTTCAAAACGCTCTTTTTCGTAAGGCTCAAAAGTGCTGGCCTTGCAACACAATGCAAGTCAAATTTGTGAAATTTCGAAATGTCCACTTAGTTTTACCAGTTTTTATTTTCGTAATTTTCGCAATTTGTAAAAACGACGATATGTTGGTCTCACATCAAATTGATCAATGTTGTGAGATTTCGACATGCCGTTAATTAATTTTCATATTTCTGATTTATGTACGTTTCGCATTTTGTAGAAAGAACGTTATGCTATGGCATATTTCAATAGATAACACGTAAATCAACGACATCTGGTGACATAGCGTTGAACTACGGATGTGGGATGGAAATCTGTATCCGTCGGCAGTAGAGCGCACCACCATAGCGTACTAGTATGATTTATCTAAGAGGCTTCTAAATACAGAAATATCATAATCCATAGACATTTGGATGTCGGTAGTTGAGTCAAGAGTCACTGGAATAAACACATTTGGTAAAATGAATTTAACTCCATAGTAAACATAAAACATTAAACAATTATGCTCTTTATATACATTTTCCGCTGTGCCTGTGAGCGTGTGGTTAGTTTATGCTTAAAGAAAACACATTTGCAATTTAGTGATATGTAATAATAGTAGCGCAGTGGCTCAGAGGTAGAGCATCTGACTCTCGACTAAGAGGACCCGGGTTCGAATCCTGTGCTGCCGTGTAAAATATTGGGCCAGCGTATTCACTAGACTTTGCTCCAGTTCACTCAGCTGTATGGATGAGTTATTGGCTATAGACAATGATGAATATTTTGTGTACGAGCAGTCTTCGCGAAGTTGCCGCATGGCTGAATGCTTCCCAGAGAAGGCGATATGGTCTTCGATTGAACAGGTCTCCCAGGGAGTAAAGTGTAAAAAGCGCTTTGAGCAATCCCAAGAATTATATATATATATATATATATATATATATATATATATATATATATATATTGTATGTATATAGAGACGGAGTTGCTAAAAATAAGGGTGTATATTTATTCTGTTGACAAAAATGGCTATACCATATTCGTATTATATATATATATATATATATATATATATATATATATATATATATATATATATATATATATATATGCGCAGTATTCAATCATTGGGATTGCTCAAAGCGCTTTTTACACTTTACTCCCTGGGAGACCTGTTCAATCGAAGACCATATCGGCTTCTCTGGGAAGCATTCAGCCATGCGGCAACTTCGCGAAGACTGCTCGTACACAAATATTCATCATTGTCTATAGCCAATAACTCATCCATACAGCTGAGTGAACTTGAGCAAAGTCTAGTGAATACGCTGCCCAATATTTTACACGGCAGCACAGGATTCGAACCCGGGTCCTCTTAGTCGAGGGTCAGATGCTCTACCTCTGAGCCACTGCGCTACTATTATTACATATCACTAAATTGCAAATGTGTTTTCTTTAAGCATAAACTAACCACACGCTCACAGGCACAGCGGAAAATGTATATAAAGAGCATAATTTTGTAATGTTTTATGTTTACTATGGAGTTAAATTCATTTTACCAAATGTGTTTATTCCAGTGCACTCTTGATTCAACTACCGACATCCAAATGTCTATGGATTATGATATTTCTGTATTTAGAAGCCTCTTAGAGAACTCACACTAGTAAGTTAAGGTGGTGCGCTCTACTAAGGGTGTATATTTATTCTGTTGACAAAAATGGCTATACCATATTCGTATTATTAAAAGATATATATATATATATATATATATATATATATATATAAATATATATATATATATATATATATATATCTTTTAATAATACGAATATGGTATAGCCATTTTTGTCAACAGAATAAATATACACCCTTATTTTTAGCAACTCCGTCATTTGAAGACGTAAATACATTCCAATGTATCACTGCACTAACATTTTATTTCTTGGTTGAAAGATGGATGTCATCGATCCTAACCAGTTTTTCTGATAATTGTAAGTATGTAAGTAGGACGATGGAAGTAGGACAATGTAAGTAGGACAATGTAAGTAGGACAGTGTAAGTAGGACGATGCGAGCATGCCGAGTGTTTAGCATGTTGATTGTGAAACTTGCTCAGATGTCTGTAGATTGTGACACTTGCTCAGACACGCTGCGCGCGCAGATGGCTGTTTCAGAACCATCGCTGCAATGTAGCAGCATGTCCTTGTTCCGGTGACCAGACGAGAGGTCATGTGTGTCCACCGGCGGGTGTGCAGGTGACACATGCTAATGTGTCAGCCGAATTGCAGCTGTGTCGTCTGGAGCTAATGAACGAGCCTTAGAGTGGCCGGGCAGCAGGCAGCAGGCGGAGTGAGAAGTTGGAGCCTTTCACAACATTTCGAATATCCAAACCACAATATTTCCAGATGATTCTGACATGTTGCGGCATTGGATAAGATCCTGCGCATTTCTGATGTTGATCTTTTCTTGCATAACCTCTCCCTTTATTAGGACCTACGTTTTAACTGTTAACTCGACATCTGTGTGTATTGATGTCATACCTACTGCATTTCTGTTTTTATAATGACATGATACAGAACGTGTCTATTATTGGCCCAGTGTTGTTGTCTTTCCCGACGAAGTTCGCCGATAGTATGTACTGTAGATGGTAAGTACTGGACATGTTCAAGACGAACGTTAGGTCAAAATTAAGATCACAGCTCCCGTCTGCCGCAGTCTCCTTCCGGATTATATAGTATCCTCCGAGTCTGCAAACGTTGCTACCTTGAGAGGACATAACTTGGCGACCAAGCCATTGATTGCCGGCATTGACTGATCGCCATGGCTCTACTTGAACGTTAAATCAGGTGATTTTGTTGTGTGAAAAAAAAACACTATGAGGATATAGCGCTACCTTGTCGATACACTGAAAACTGATGCACATCAATGTTACAAACAGGATATGAGGATATAGCGCCACCATGGTGATACATTGAAAACAATAAGACACGACTTGTCTCCCATCCTGGTCACAAGTACGACAAGTGCGTGCTTGGACATCGAAGACGACGCCATCAACACGTACCCGCAGCAAACAAGTGTCACAAACAGGCAACCCCGTACGTGCAATATACACGACATGGAGATGAAGAACAAGTCTGTAGAACTATATCTCGCTGTCGTGACGGATAGCCTAGCATGGATACCTTCTGCGAAGATAAAGTTCAGTTGCAAGTGTTCTTAATTTCTATTCCCGAGGTGTTATTCCTATCAGAAGCATATTACACAATCCTTGCGATCCAGGGCCGCTGGATACGTCCGTACACACAAATAATGGTTATCCAATAAAATTATAACCTTGCGTATTTTGGCGCTTGCTGCAATAGAACCTTAATTACTTGAAATTATTGCTCCTTGGCGCACGCTTTCTGGTATTGTAATGACAGTGATTTCTTGAAGTCTAACTGCTTCCTGGAATCACGGGTTTTGGAAAACAAATTGGACTAATTAGGCGTGATTTCGCACATTTGCATACATTGCGTGGGATAAATGCAGTGCGCAACGGTGCATAATTATCATCAATTAGCTTACGGGGATGGTACAGAAACTGATTCATGTTTACTTTGCTCTGTTTTAAGATAACAGCTCAATGTAAGACCTTGCCAGTTTTCTTTTACTAATGTATTCCGTTAATCTAACAAAACCACATTCTCATAATATGTTGATCAGGACATTCGATAAAATAAAAATGATGTGACCTCGCATGTCAATAAGAGGAACAACACCACGTGACCTCGCATGTCAATGAGAGAAATATCCCTTAAAAGCATAATAAAAAAATACAACCTCTTTTTCGATAACAAACATTATAAACTTTATTACGTTCCAATTGTAATTTCATATTCTCTTCGTCTAATGCTCACACAATGACATCGATTCCTCATATTTCGTTCTTGAAATTGGGCATTTATTTCGGACACGTCTTGCTAAATTTAAAATTAGATTCATACCGCGCACGCCAGAACACATGTTGCGGGTCTAAATGAAGTGGACAAAAGCCGGACTCGGTGATATAAATGAGTCGTGCATGCGAGCATGTGTAATGACGTAAAATAAACCAGGCAAACCAGTCGGCCGTAAATGGCAAGGATACGTCTCGATAACGCATCCGCCAACTTGCATAGGTTGCTAATCAACGTGAGACATGCGCGAAACCGTATACGTGGCGACTACCGGTAACGAGACACTGGCGAATGGCGCGTGGTCCTGAGAGATGGTTGACGAATGCGACAGAGAATGGACTCAGTGTCTAATTAGCACAGGTAATCGATAGTACGGCATCGATTGCGTGTTGGTGACAACGGCTATCCGTGGTAAACCCTGTGTTCATCGCACCGAAGCCAGGTCGACGCCCCATGGGTCGTTTGAAGTCGAAATGGCTGTGGACACGTTAGAGGAGGTTGTAAGTGTGATACGTTACGCCATCACCGATACGTGACAAGCATCTATCTAGATTCTAGAGGGTCGGTGGGCGTGGTTGTTCGGCCAAGTTTGTTCCGTGACAGCACATCCAGGTTTTCGGCGTGACATTCCACGTACGCTGCGTGACAATGTGCCAAAGTGATTGGAATGATACGTCGGTTATGCACGTTGACAACATGCCTAGGTCATTGGCATGGTAGGTCACGTGTGACAACGTGCCTAGAGGATTGGCATGATACATCACGTATTCACCGTGACAACAAAAATATTTAAGAAAACAGTCCTCCGTGACAACGACGTTGCCGATGTGACATGTAATGGATATTCAATGACAGTAGATATAAATAACGGCGTGATGCGTCACATGAGTTCAATGACAGTATGCGTAGGTAACACGAGCGATATGTCACATATGTTTCGTGTCATTCTATCTGTATGGCGACATATGTTCCATGAATGTGAGTCTGTATTTTCGACTTGTTCTATCACGTTTATGTCAATCAATCTTTTATTACTGGTGTGGCCTCAGAAAATCTAAAGGTTGCTAAAATAATTCCAATATTTAAATCAGAAAAACAATAATAGTTTTAATAACAAACAATTTATTAAAGAAATTCCAAAGCATTTGACAATATTGATCATGATATTCTGCTATATAAATTATGTCATTATGAAATTAGAGGCATCAGTAATAAATGGTTCTCCAGTTATCTCTCTAATAGTCAACAGGCGATTGATTGCAAATCACCACTGATAAAGTTAACTCATGGAGTATCACAAGGATCCATATTAGGACCTGTGCTTTTACTAATCTATAATGACATATCAAATTCGACCTCTCTTAGCTTATTATCTATTGCTTAACTTATTATCTTTTGCTGATGATACAACTATTTAGCAGCCAGATTGTAATAGTGATAATGTAACCACAATGGTAAACCAAGAATCAAACAAGTATGGGTGTGTGCAAGCTATGTTTGAATGTCAAAACGGCACAGTATCGTCTCTTTAGTCCTAAAAATAGCAACTATGAAGTAAAAAGTTGAAAATAAACAATGAAGTTATTAACCAGATTGAGCAAGTACAACAAAGATGAATCTGTGAAATTCCTAGGAATACATATAGATAAACATTTAACATGGAAAGAACACATTAACATAATCGATTCGAAAATATCTCGAGCCATTGTGTGAAATAGAGTGAAACATATCTCACCACATAAATCACTAAAACCATTATATTACACTTTAATTCACAGTCACATAACATACGGTATACAAGCACGGGACAACGACACCACAAAGAAGTTAGAAATTTTACAAAAACATGCCTTAATGATAATTAATAAGAAAGGGTATAGACATCATACTGACCACTTATTTAAGTCTCAGTTAATATTGAACATCGTAGACGTATTTAAACTACAGGCTTCATTTTTATGTATGACTTTAAACATGATTTATTGCCTAAGTCGTTTAGAAATTTTATAATAAAAAAGGATGTTGATACAAATAAAAGTATAACCAGACACTTTTTGCTTCTTGTTCAAGAGAAACCCAGAACTAACTTTTCTTTGAAGTTACGTAGACATGTTACAAGAATATGAAACAAAATATATGAACAAGTAAGACATTTTAATCACAGGTCGAGCAAATGTTACGAATTTTCTATTTAGTGATATGTCAAGTGATATGTTTAAACCCTAGATGTCAAGAATGCAATTAAATTGCTACTTAAATTAGTGTTTAATTTCATTCTTATAAATAGCCCAAGTCAAGTCAAATCCTGTTCATCCATGCTTTTTATACTTCTTACATAATTATACTAATTTATATTCTAAGTGGTTCAAACTTCTCGGATCGTTGTCAGATATCACAAGCAACTGCAACAAACTGCTTACTTTATATATTCAATTTTAATAGTACAAACTTTTTTTGATAAATCATATTTTTTTAATAAAAATGTATATAATATATATTTATATATATATATATATATAGTAGTAATGATGGTTATTTTAAATGATGATGGTGTCACTGGAAGATGGCTCTCAGCCAACACGCTGACAATTGTAATATATGTTTTAGTTTTGATTTGTACATGCTGAATTGTGAAATAAAGTTGCTCTCACTGTTCTTACTCGTAACACAATTATATATACGCATTATTCTATTGTAGTTAGCCATCGCCATTGTACGGAAAAAATAGAATGAGGGATTACATTTGTTAGTTAGGCCTTGCAGTAAGAACTAGACACGTGAAGACGGGTATGCCATTGAGGGGCTGAATGAGAAAGACGTGAAAGACCGCAACAGGTGTTGACGACTCGTTCACTCCAGACCGAGGCAGTAAGGGATACTGGCGACAGAATTAGACTAATACTACGAGGAGGTAATTAAATGTTTGCAACCAAAAATACTAGTAACTTCACAGACGTAACTGGACTAGATTCAGGTCGCGTGCCTGGTGTTCAATATCTGCTTTGATTAAATGTGCAATGATGTCTGCCTGGTACGGAAAAAAGCATCAACTCAATGATATGCTTCATCCAATGCGCCGTTTGATGTGTCGACTGTTTTTACCTCGTGTGGCGCAGTTGATCTTATTTAGAAACTTTCGTGTTGTGACTCACAAACCTTCGCCATTCTATCATGCATCAAAGGACACACAAGTCCACATGGGTGTCACCTGATCACACGACAGAGAACCAGATATATCACATTTGCATAAGAAGGAGATTTAGGAGGTGACTGGAAGATGTGAGAGTGAGGAGGGGAGCAGACGTGGCATCCAACCACCGTCAGCTGATTGCAAGACTGAAAATCAAGTTGAAGAAACATTGGATGGCGACAGCAACAATCAGACGAAAGTATAGTGTCGGCCTCCTGAAAGATCCCCAGACAAGACAAGCTGAACCTTGCTACGCTAAACAAATGTAACGTGTTACAAGAGTTGCATGAAGAAGAACCAGACCCGAACCGCCAGTGGCTGAACACCACACAGACACTAACATCAACTTGCCCAGACATGGTTGGCCTGAAGAAACAGTAAGAGAAACATTGGATCACAGCAGAAACCTGGCGCAGGATCCAGGTGCGGAAGGAGGAGAAATCAGCAGTAAACAACAGTCGAACAAGAATGGCAGACGCACAGGCACAAGAGGAGCAGACAATGGCCAACAGAGGGAGGTAAAGAAGAGTGTAAAACTGGACAAACGCAACTTCATCGACATCTGGCAGAAGAAGCAGAGCAAGCTGGAAACTAGCAGGTAAGTATAGCAAGCCAGAACGACCCGTGAAAGACAAAGAAGGAAGGAGCATCACGGGAACTGAGCAACAGCTTAACAGACGGGCTAAATATACTGAACAGACCTGCCCCACTGGACCCCCAGACATACAGCCAGCATAAGTGGACCTACCCATCAAGTGAGACAAACCTACCAAGGAAGAAACCAGGAGGGTCATAAAACAGCTGAAGAATATTAAAGCAGCTCGACCGGACGACATTCTAGCAGAAGCACCCAAGACAGACGTCAACTCCTCTGTGGAGCTTTTGTACCCTCTCTTAACAAAGATTTGGGAAAAGGAAGAGGTGCCATCAGATTGGAGAGAGGGAGGAAAGGAGACCTCAGCAACTGTTCCAACTACAGAGGAATCACACTTCTGTCAGTGCCGGGGAAGTTTTCAACAGAATAACCTTAGAAAGAATGAAAGCTCAAATACACCCATTGCCGAGAGATCAACAAGCTAGATTCCGCCCAAACAGATCATGCGTGGATCAAATCGCAACACTGCGCATCATAGTCGAGTGGAACTTCTCACTCTACATCAACTGTGTTGACTACGAAAAGGCGTTTGACAGCATTAACAGGGATACACTGTGGAAAATACTACAACATTACGGCATGCCAGCCAAACTGGTCAACCTGATTAAGAACAGCTAAGAATGACCCGGCTGCAGAGTTATCCATGGAGGACAACTAACCAACCGTTTCGAAGTGAAAACTGGAGTTAGACAAGGTTGCTTGCTGTCCCCGTTCCTCTTTCTTCTGCTCATCGATTGGATTATGAAGACATGACAACACAGTCAATGCAGCCAGCACGGCGACAATCACACTGGAAGGGAATTAAATTGAGGAGATAGAGACATTCACGTACCTCTGTATCATTCACAAGGAGGGTGATACAGGCGCGGATATTAAAGCAAGGACTGGCAAGGCGAAAGGAGCATTTATGCAGGTCAAGCACATCTGGAGCTCCAAAGTGTTGTCATTACACAAGAAGATACGCCTGTTTAATTCCAACGTGAAGTCCGTACTATTGTGTGGAGCAGATACATGGAGGACAACTAACACCACCATCAAGAAAGTACAGGCCTTTATCAATACCTGTCTGAGAATAATCCTCCAGATTCGCTGGCCAGACACCATCAACAACATTGACTAGTGGGAAAGAACACACTATCTGCATGCTGGAGATGACATCAAAAGGAGACGTTGGGGTGGATTGGTCACACGCTCCGGAAACCAGCATCTACTATCACCAGGCAGACCCTGACATTTAACCCACAAGGAAGAAGATAAAAAGGTAGTGCAAGGAACACGCGGAGAAGGGAACTCAAGACAGACACAAAGATGACCCGATACACCTGGGGGCAGATTGAAATAAAAGTCCAGACAGAAGACCCCGGAGAACTGTGGTCAACGGCATGTCCCAGGAGGGACGATGGCCATAATTCAAGTAAGTCAAGACTCACAACCAAACCTTGTTCAGTTATTTACAGTCATTCACGATTTTATACCTTCTTCATGCATCTGCAATGACGTGAAACAGGACCTACTTCGGTGTCTCGCAGTGACTTTCGGCCAACACGTCTTAAATCCCTTGTATTGACGCAAAACCGAAGTTTCTATTCTGCCTTCCAGTGACCTGCAGCCAAACCTTCTTAGCTTTGCATGACCGATCTTCTTCGATCAGTAGCGCATCGATGAAAGTGCACCTTTGAATAGCACATTTAATAGGCGTCGCAGCATAAAAACCAACGCCAAGAATGGAATTACATCTCTTCTGACCAGTTTTCCCTTTCAAGCTAATTGATTGCACAGGTTCAAGAAACCGCAAGACCAACTTTGTTTTTAATCATGATTTCATAAATTATACACTGTCTCGCTCGCACCGCGTCGCTCCAAAAAATAATCCCAGGAGAAGACGAAATCTATAAGTCAGTACCCGGTAGATTACAGTGGACTGGTCGTGTCCAAATTTAGCTAAATAAATGTAAAACAAACCGGTACAGTTCTTGGAATAATCTTGGATGGAATATTGGTGGGTAAACAATATGTTATGCCAATTGTCGCTATTGGTTAATTAATTATTCCCTTAGTACATGTCGCTGCAGACTTAGCGCGGTGTTTTAAAGAGTTTACTCGTTCACTTTATTAATGTATACAATTCATGACTTTGAAATGAGATGTACGTTGCATATTGTCAAGCAATTTACAAACTATATTTAATTGTACGCCACAGAGACGCCACTGCAGCAATATATTTCTTTTTTACTCCAAAAGCGGTGCTGCTAATATAAACAAACCGTTGTCATATTGGACAATAGTGTATTTTATTTCTATAGCAAGTAAGAACATAATAATTTCTTCAACGCACCAAGGCGACCCCCCCTAGTCCTACTCGTATACAGTGGCATAACATTAAACACGACCTCAAAGGGGCAGTGTTGAATAGACACGGATGGACGGCAATAGCAGACCGATTGGGTTAGTTGGTGAAACATTGGGCAGAGGGCGACACTAGCCAAATGATGTCAGCCATCACGCAAGGACCCAAGGGGAAGAGTGGAAAATGAAACAGCCGTTATTCGTAAATCCTGATGATAAAAAATATTGGCAATATTACGTTTTCCGTTATGAATGTTTGCAGTCCAAACGACGCCACAACACGATGAGTCGCCGAATTACTGTGTCACTTAGAAAGCTGTCTTCTCGAAATGAGGCGAGTGGGGTTTCCTATTAAGCTATAATATTCTTGATAGTAAGCCGAGTTTGTAAAAGAATAGGCAACACCATCATTACGTTTGGAAATTATTCTACGTGCATGGCGTTTGCACGGATATGCATAGAATCTAACCAAACTATGGCGTGGAAATCAGTAATACGAAGGTGCACAATGCAAATATGTTAATATTGACTTGCAGCATAGCAATGGATAGTTCAACTTTCCAAAACTCATATCGACTGAAGTGATTTACAGGGGAGGGAAGGGGCAGCTGCTCCCTGGAATTTCGGTGGGGGCAGACATGCCGTTCTGCCCTCCTCCCGAGCAAATCCAAAGTAATGGTGAGACGAGTACGAAAATGCGTCAAGAGTACGCACGTGCAATGGAAAACGCGGACAATGGTGGGAAAGGTGATCTTGTAAATTGTCTTAGGAGCAGACATAGCACTTCATAGCACCTGCCTGCCTGCCTGCCTGCCTGCCTGTCTGCCTGCCTGCCTGCCTGCCTGCCTGCCGCCTGCCTGCCGCCTGCCTGCCTGCCTGCCTGCCTGCCTGCCTGCCTGCCTGCCTGCCTGCCTGCCTGCCTGCCTGCCTGCCTGCCTGCCTGCCTGCCTGCCTGCCTGCCTGCCTGCCTGCCTGCCTGCCTGCCTGCCTGCCTGCCTGCCTGCCTGCCTGCCTGCCTGCCTGCCTGCCTGCCTGCCTGCCTGCCTGCCTGCCTGCCTGCCTGCCTGCCTGCCTGCCTGCCTGCCTGCCCTGCCTGCCTGCCTGCCTGCCTGCCTGCCTGCCTGCCTGCCTGCCTGCCTGCCTGCCTGCCTGCCTGCCTGCCTGCCTGCCTGCCTGCCTGCCTGCCTGCCTGCCTGCCTGCCTGCCTGCCTGCCTGCCTGCCTGCCTGCCTGCCTGCCTGTGCCATTCTGTCTATCTGTCTGTCTACCTTTCTCTCGCTCTCTGTCTCTCTCTCTTGCTCTGTCTCTCTGTCTGTGTGTATATGTGTCTGTATGTCTGTGTGTGTATGTCTCTGTCTCTGTCTCTGTCTCTGTCTCTGTCTCTGTCTCTGTCTCTGTCTCTGTCTCTGTCTCTGTCTCTGTCTCTGTCTGTCTGTCTGTCTGTCTGTCTGTCTGTCTGTCTGTCTGTCTGTCTGTCTGTCTGTCTGTCCTGAGTGAGAAACGAGCGGACGGGATGGGACGGGACGAAACGAAAAGCCCGGGTCACGACGCGAAACAGCGAGCGGGGTAGGCGGAGTGGTTCTGAAGCTCCGGCGGATCACAACCTCCCAAAATGAAATTAGTTACGACGTCACTGTTTACACGTCGGGTTATACATTTGGCGAATGTAGAGTTACGTCGAAGTATTTATAAACTGTTTTCTCGTCGTCAGCTTCGGCAAAACGCTAACGTCACTGGAAGTCGTCATGGCAATGATTCTTGTCATACCAAGAAGAGCACTGTGTGAACACGTGATGCGGGGGTTGTCGTCCGGATTATCCAAGTTCTCAGTTGTTTGGTGTGTGTCGGCCGCACACATTGTTGAAGCGACCAATCAGTTTGTGAGTTTATAATCAAGCGAGGGTATACCCGTAAGTCCGATACCGTATCATCTTTAAGACATGTACAATTACGATGGCTGCTACAGGCACTCTCCTGTGGCTGCCGTCGTATTTACATTCTTTGATTGCTCTTGTAAGAAATCCTCTCCAGCTTCAATCATCTTGTCCCTAAAGTCAACACCAGTATTGAGACAAGGGTGTGTTCTGTAGCTGCACCCACGTGTTAGTGTATGCAACCTTCTAGTGCTAGGTTATATCAGTGGCAAATATTGAATAATTCCGTCGTCATTTAAATACACATATTTACAAACTTGCCTATCCACCCCAGCTTCCTGGCGTATCAATCAATATGTTGACAAATGGATTTGTTTTCCCTGAGTTCAATTAACCCTTTTCTATGTATTCGCCTCTGAGTTTGGTTTCCAAGGATGTTAATGTTAACATATAATTATTGTTAATAATAACAAGAATAACAGATATCGCTGATAGACACCCAGTACTCAATAACACGCTTTATCCTTTACGTTTGACGCGCTTGCCAATCCGTTCAGACGAACATTATCGGTACTTCCTGCGAAACACGCAATCATCATGCTGCAGCAATTACAACATTAATACCATTCACTTTTGCCAATATCCACCACTCTCAGATACCTATGCATCGAACAGAATGACCAAACACGACGTGGAATGAAAAAACTGCTGAAGCTTCGAAATGACAGCGCGAGGATTCGCAATCGGATCATTTCGATTTGGAGAGAACTGCTGTGCTTAAGGTTCTCTACTAACGATTTGAATAAAATCATTGTTTAGTTCCAATTGTAATAGATGGCGAACTTCATCGGATGAATGTGTAAGCTTACTTCCGTATACCCAGTCGTGAACACAAGTAAGTACAATATGGTAGAGCACGGATCTCGCTGCTGACTGAATGAAGACGTACGCTTGTCGGATCCAGCGCTAACGAGCGGCGCTAATAGGCATGTCAACAGCGAATTACTGGCCTCGGGACCGGCGCCAGTCGCTTAATCTCCATTCCGCTGTCACTAATTTGCTATATCTGTTCATTGAGTCTATTGACGAAACAGCACAAACGAACACTCTCCCTAGCGCAACCGTGCACGCACGGAACAAGTAACGCACGCGCAAGAATGCAGCAGAACGACGGGGTCTATCCAGACATGGGGTACTCACGAATAAACGCGTCTTTGATTCGGTTCGGTCGGCGGCGCACAGGTCGATCAGTTCTGACTAGTCGCGGCAACACCGACGAGTTAGGAATACAAAGACCTGGCCGCCTTACGGAGTAGTGACGGAGGGAGGGTGTGGTGGGAGGGAGGGTGTGGTTGGAAGGAGGGTGTGGTGGGAGGGAGGGTGTGGTGGCAGGGACGGTGTGGTGGGATGGAGGGTGTGGTGGTAGGGAGGGTGTGGTGGGAGGGAGGGTGTGGTGGAAGGGAGGGTGTGGTGGCAGGGACGGTGTGGTGGGATGGAGGGTGTGGTGACATGGAGGGTGTGGTGGGGTCAAGGTATGACCGGGAGTAATCAATGGATCAAATAAAACGGCATACTCTGAATGTGAGCGGAAACGGAAAGCACGACAACCAGATAGACTACATCATGGCAAGGAAGCGGTCCAGTGTGAACATTGCCAATACACGGAGCTTTCCTGGAGCCGACATTGGAAGCGACCATGAGCTCGTCATGATGACCTTCAAGCTACATCTGAAGAGACTCAAGAAACTCGGCCACGCCAGAATCAAATTTGACGTTGAGAAGCTGAAGGACCCTGAAGTAGCAGAAGCCTTCCACGCAATGATAGGAGGGAAATTTGCAGCGCTCACCATTCTGGACGCTGACAGCATAGACATGGAAACGTTGGTCGACTCCTTCAAAGCAGCAGTGACCAACACCGCCAGTGAGAATCTCGGCAAACATCGCGCAGTCAAGCAGCCCTGGGTCACAGCTGACTTACTTGATCTGTGCGACAAACGAAGGGAGTTGAAGAAGAAGAAGACGATAAAAAGGTCTGGCAGTACAGGGCAGCCTACCAAGAAATCAAGAAAGGCACGAAAAAGGCAAAGATGAACTGGATTGAAGAGCAGTGCCAGGACACCAAAGATAGCATGAAGAAGAATAACAGCAAGAAAACTTACCAGCTGGTGAAAGACCTGACCAGCACAAAGCAAGGGCGAACCACCACCATACAGGACAAGGATGGGAAATGTCTGACTGAAGAACAGGACATCCTAAAGAGGGGGTCCGAGTACTGCTCCGAGCTGTACCACAGGAGACCCATAAGTACTAAACGTCCCTCCAGCAACCGACAACGACAACTACCCCATCCTTCGCGAAGAAGTGGAAGCAGCGGTGAAATCGCTCAAGAAGGGGAAGTCAGCAGGAGCGGACAACGTCCCAGCGGAGCTGGTGCAGGCAGGGGGAGAAGCCATGGTAAGCGTCCTACTGACTATCTGCCGTGGACCCAATCTCTCATCATCACCCTCCCCAAGAAAGGCAACCGACAGCTATGCCAGAACTATCGTACCATGAGCTTCATCAGCCACCCGAGCAAAGTTATGCTGAAAATCTTGCTGAACCGACTGAAGCCGCAGGCGGAAAAGATCATCGCTGAGGAACAAGCAGGCTTCAGACCAGGACGCAGCACAACAGAGCAGATCTTCAACCTTAGGATACTGTGCGAGAAGTACCTCCAACACCAGCAAGACCTCTATCACGTCTTCGTGGACTTCAAGAAGGCTTTCGACAGGGTATTGCATGCAGCACTATGGGCCACCATGAGGCAGTACAACATAAACACCAACCTGATCAGAATGATACAGAACCTCTATGACAAGGCCACCAGCGCAGTCTACCTTAATAACAGCATAGGGGACTGGTTCAGAACCACCGTCGGAGTAAGACAAGGCTGTGTGCTCTCCCCCACCATCTTCAACATCTTCTTGGAGAGAATTATGACTGACGCACTGAATGACCATGAAGGGACAGTCAGCATTGGTGGCAGGAAAATTACAAACTTGCGTTTTGCCGACCATATAGACGGCCTGGCAGGAAGAGAAGATGAGCTAGCTGACTTGGTGGAGCTATCCTTCGGCATGCAGATCAATGCAGAGAAGACCAAACTGATGACCAACAACACCAATGGCATCAGCACTGACATCAGGGTCAACGGCGAGAAACTAGATTTGATCAACAGGTTCAAATACCTGGGAGCAATCATCGCAGATGAAGGATCTAAACCTGAAATTCTCGCCAGTATCGCCCAGGCCACAGCAGCATTCGTAAAACTCAAGACCATCTGGAATGACCGGAATGTAGCGCTCAGCTCAAAGATCAGACTGATGCGCTCCCTAGTCATGTCCATATTCCTACACGCCTGTGAGTCTTGGACACTAACAGCAGACAAAGAGAGAAGGATACAGGCCATGGAGATGAGATGCCTCAGAAAGCTCCTCGGCATCACCTACAGAGACCACATCTCCAACGAAGAGGTGCGAAACAGAACTCGGCAAGCAATTGGGCCCCACGAACACCTCACAGTAAAGCAACGCAAACTGAAATGGTACGGGCACATAACAATATCTACAGAGGCTTGCCAGGACAATCCTGCAGGGCACAGTGCAAGGAGGGAGAAGAAGAGGCAGACAGAAAAAGAGATGGGAGGACAACATCCCGGAATGGACTGGCATGACGCTGGGCGCCGCCATGAGGAAGGCTGAGAGGCGAGAGGAATGGAGGGTGCTGGTTGCCAGGTGACGCCGGCGCCCAACGGTGCACCAGACTACGGGATAGGGTGTACTCTGAATGTGTCTGTGTCTGCATGTTTGTCTGACTTTGTGTCTGTGTGTCTGTGTGTCTGTGTGACTGTGTGTCTGTGTGTCTGTGTGTCTGTGTGTCTGTGTGTCTGTGTGTTGTGTGTGTGTGTGTGTGTGTGTGAGTGTCTGTCTGTCTGTCTGTCTGTCTGTCTGTCTGTCTGTCTGTCTGTCTGTCTGTCTGTCTGTCTGTCTGTCTGTCTGTCTGTCTGTCTGTCTGTCTGTCTGTCTGTCTGTCTGTCTGTCTGTCTGTCTGTCTGTCTGTCTGTCTGTCTGTCTGTCTGTCTGTCTGTCTGTCTGTCTGTCTGTCTGTCTGTCTGTCTGTCTGTCTGTCTGTCTGTCTGTCTGTCTGTCACGGCCAGACCATACTAACAGAGAGAGAGAGAGATGGGGAGGGAGGGAGAGACAGGGAGAGAGAGAGAGGAGGGAGAGAGGGGGAGGGAGGAGAGAGAGAGAGAGAGAGAGAGAGAGAGAGAGAGGGAGAGAGAGAGAGAGGACGGAGACATACAGAGACACAGACAGTGACAGAGACAGCGACAGAGACAGATACCGAGAGAGGACTAATTAGCTTGCAATTAGAGCAATTTATTAAGCACCAGATCAAACAAATAATTACATACTTATTTCTAGTATAATATAAGCCAGTACATCTGCAGTACACGGTACACGAAACCGGCGCGTGCGCACGCACGCACAAACGCACGCACATTCACATTGACACTCACTATGCTGAAGTTGTTACTCCATATTGGATATTAGAATCAGTTGTCGGTTTTCCTGCCAATGCTAATGGACTCCAGAAGACGTTCATTAGCAACGTTGTAACCTTTCCGCATAATAACGTTTCCTTTTTCCATGGAATAAACTGGTCTGATTCGAGGCCAATTTATGATCACCATCATTGCAACCCGGTGTTCAATTCAATTCCCTTATTGCCGTCATCTCTTTATTCAGGGCAACTGCGTCCAGTCGCAATGAACCGGACAGCAACTGTCCGAATAATGAGGTAATTACAGTAGCGGAACTGCTTTTATGTGTTTTACTGTTACGACGAAACAATCTGAGACTTGCCTAAGGTGACCTTAATTGCGAAGTGGCTGTATTATCGTGGTAACCTGCATTAAAAATGGCAGAGGCGTACACTGCACTGTATCGCTGCTTCGTCCCGGCTGTTGTTCCTTTACACACATCAACTTATCCTCACCGACAGCCTTCTCCCTAAACTTGTCAGTCCCATCCGGGCTTTTTCACATCCCTTTTAACGCTGTCTCCCAATTTTAATTGCGGTCTACCCTTTTCCCCGAGGCTTTGTTGTCAGCCTGCCGCTGCTCCCTTTGGAGGTTTACCCCAGTCTCTCCCTCAGAGCCTGGTCATCTCAGTCGGCGACCATGAAAGAGCTATAGTCGAAAACCTACGGCCTGAAACATGCGGGAAACACGGAGCACGACCGCGATATAACGCCTAGAGCCATATCGACCGCACAAGGTCGTCTGTGACCTCACAGGAAGTACGCAACACGGTGTTGGGTAACACGTCGCCGCACGCACACACCCGATGTTATTTTCGCTGGGGACGGTGAAGTCACGGGATGAATAAGAAATCGTCAACACATATGATCGTCATATGTAAAATGAAAACGAGGGTGTCAGCGCCTAGGTTTTGGTTTTATATTTTAATATTAAATAATGTTGACTACGCCATGGTTGTTGAAGGTTTACTGCATGACAATGTGTGTTTAATTACTTTATTAAGCCGGGAACGTTGTTCGCAATACGAAAGATTCCGCCTGATAATGGTAAACAAAACATTCATTTTCGAGAAAGAAAAACCATTGATTGTGAATAATGCCGAGGCAAGAAGAGTTAACTGCAATACCAGTTGGTGCATTGTAGTTAGCAGACTTCCTGTAACAAATTACTGTTCGGCCAATACTTATTCTGGGCACGGGAGTTGACATCCTCGCTGTAAAGGTTGCCCCGACACATTCAACTGCATCGCTCTGGAAACTGGCATCGACGCACGACAGCCGCAGAAGTGTGGGAGGCTCGAGGTCGAAGCCACTGTTTGTGACACCAAGGGAGATATACCGGCGTGTACTAGCACTACACAGGAAGTCTCGGTTGTACTAAAATTAGACTCTTCTCCGACCTCTGGCAGTTTGCACAGAGTAGGCTATTAGAAGAAGAATCGCAACAATTGTGACAAACAGTGTTGCACTTTGCCATTTCAAGCTGCCTCTGAATAGACCCAGTCTAGTCTAAAGGCGAAACGAGCGATGTTGCTGGATGGTGAGAGAGAGAGATGAAGAAAGGTGAAAGATAGATCAGGGAAACAGAGAGAGAGAGAGAGAGAGAGAGAGGAGAGAGAGAGAGAGAGAGAGAGAGAGAGAGAGAGAGAGAGAGAGAGAGAGAGAGAGAGAGGAGAGCGACGATGTCCCTGTCGCAACAACCACGCGTATCTACCATTCACCGTAAATACAGTTCTGTGAACGATTTTTACCCAAGATAATTACAGGTACCAGCGCGTACAGTTCCATATAGAACGCGTGTTGCTTTCCAAGTTGCGGTTTTTAGCATTTCCGCAATGTGCACATTCCTAAGTAGGTTTTGATTTGTAAGTCTAACCAGAATTATGAAACAACTGTTCTGGTTACATCTGTCCAGCATCAATACACACCTGCAGGTATAAGTACGTGTGTGCGTGGGTGCATGTGTGCATGCACATGTTCATATATACATATACAAATACGTGCGTACGTACGTTTACAATTGCACACACCATTGCACGCTCTCTCTCTCACACACACACACACACACACACACACACACACACACACACACACACACACACACACACACACACACACACACACACACACACACACACACACACACACACACACACACACACACACACACACACACACACACACACACACACACACACACACACACACACACACACACACACACACACACACACACACACACACACACACACACACACACACACACACACACACACACACACACACACACACACGGTGCGTTGACGTTCGAGGAATCATATGTCGTCCACAGACTAGACAATTCTTCGCCGTATTTAGCGACACCATTTTCCGCAACAAATGCCAATATTGCTATACAACAAGCGGGAGACATCACTCGTCTTCCGAGATGACATTTCCATTTCCACGAGTGGTCATGTCTGTGCAAGAAGACCTCAAGTGCCTTGGCGGGTTCGCGACAATTACATTTCATGCATCTATTCCTGCCATCTAGGAACCTGTAGACCTTTACGGATCCCAACGCGTCGTGTTCGACTCAAGCCTGACACCGCATGCATTGACCAAGCAATGTAGATTTGACGCAGACGTCAGCCTGCTGTCAGACGGGTTTTAATTAATGTATCACTTATAAAACCAGTGCCTAGATCGATATGACATACCGCGTCACTGTTTTGACAAATTTAAGTTTAAACGGCGAAGTGACATTACATGTTTTCATTATAAACACGTTCAAATTATTGTAATTCTTTATTAGATTACTGCTTTTCATATACAGTTGGAGTTGGGCTTGTGCTAAGCCATGTGTGACACACTACTGCTTACGCCAATATATAAATCAATGCATTTTTTTTGATAAAACCACAAAATGTGGCTCATAGTTTGAACTCATAAATACACAAATTATATACAACCTCTTAATTTGCCATGAACGCCCATTTCTAAAACTGGTTTCCCCGCATCTTAGAAACTGATTTACACAGCGCCGTAACGTAGAGCTCAAAAACGAACGTTTCCGGGATACTCATTTTCCAATATTTTATCTTTGACCGTTTCCTACCTTCATATCCACCATTTGCAAAGATGGCTGCCGTCAAGATTAAGCGACTGAGTCTCTTCGACTACTGTCCCTATATCTCATTACCCGTGCTGGTGGTGTAAAATATAGGTATATGGACAACAATTTCAATCTAATCACACGTTTTACATTTGACACTTATGCTATGAGAGCATCACATTATGAATGTCTTCTTTGAGTGCCTGTAGTATGTTTAAGTACGCTAGTACACACATTCACCCCAGTTGGTTTGTTTACAGATACGCAGAGGCGCAGGGTACCGTCTCCTGAAGTAATCGAAAATGGCATTTGCTCTACCGCAAATGTAAGGAAAAGGTCGCGTTCAGGCAGGGAAATTATAAAACACGCCCCGAAATGAGCGTTGCCCTCGGACAATGGCAGCATATACACAATGATTCAACAATCGATTTACATATACTTATTTACTAAAGTTGATAAGTGTTGTTTAGGTGACTAATAAAAATTATTAAAAGCGCTATGCCTTTTATTAAAGTCTGCCGTAAAACATCGCTGAAAACTTCTAAACAATTTATAAAATCCTTCCATCAAACACATCACTCCTTCCATCAACACGTGTAGAATTGGGCTGCAAAAAGCGAAGCTGACCAATGCAGACTAAAGACTAGATGAAACTAACTTTTACAAAGTCATACATGAAACAAACGAAATTAACCCTCTCTTTTTAAACGTTATTTTCTTACGTCATTTACTCTACAAATGCAATGCTGAATTACAATCGTTTGACTCAGGTCTAATTTAAATTAAGCGAGTATTGACTAAATGATTTCCCTTAGCTCTAACCAATATTCATCAGTAGCAGGTATCCATTATGGAAGAAGAGAGATATCTGTGTTGTTGATGTCTTGGTAAGTGTTCGGTTCGGTTTAACACGTCAAAAGCCATCGCGAAGTCACGAGCTGTTGTAATAAATATCCATCTAACCATGCTAACCACCAGGCCATACCTCCGCCAATTCCAGACTCGAGTTCCATTCTCCAAGCACAGCCATGCTTGTTTACGTTGTCTGAGCAGATAACCTTACAACGTGCCCTCATTCAGCTCGGCCTAGGCGACACTACAACCTGACCTCACTCAGCTCTGCCTCGTCGACACTACAACCTGACCTCACTCAGCTCTGCCTCGTCGACACTACAACCTGCCCTCACTCAGCTCTGCCTCGTCGACACTACATCCTGACCTCACTCAGCTCTGCCTCGTCGACACTACAACCTGCCCTCACTCAGCTCGGCCTCGTCGACACTACAACCTGCCCTCACTCAGCTCGGCCTCGTCGACACTACAACCTGACCTCACTCAGCTCGGCCTCGTCGACACTACAACCTGCCCTCACTCAGCTCGGCCTCGTCGACACTACAACATGACCTCACTCAGCTCGGCCTCGTCGACACTACAACCTGCCCTCACTCAGCTCGGCCTCGTCGACACTACAACCTGACCTCACTCAGCTCGGCCTCGTCGACACTACATCCTGCCCTCACTCAGCTCGGCCTAGTCGACACTACAACCTGACCTCACTCAGCTCGGCCTCGTCGACACTACAACCTGACCTCACTCAGCTCGGCCTCGTCGACACTACATCCTGACCTCACTCAGCTCGGCCTCGTCGACACTACAACCTGACCTCACTCAGCTCGGCCTAGTCGACACTACAACCTGACCTCACTCAGCTCGGCCTCGTCGACACTACAACCTGACCTCACTCAGCTCGGCCTCGTCGACACTACAACCTGCCCTCACTCAGCTCGGCCTCGTCGACACTACAACCTGCCCTCACTCAGCTCGGCCTCGTCGACACTACAACCTGCCCTCACTCAGCTCGGCCTCGTCGACACTACATCCTGCCCTCACTCAGCTCGGCCTCGTCGACACTACATCCTGCCCTCACTCAGCTCGGCCTCGTCGACACTACAACCTGACCTCATTCAGCTCGGCCTCGTCGACACTACAACCTGCCCTCACTCAGCTCGGCCTCGTCGACACTACAACCTGCCCTCACTCAGCTCGGCCTCGTCGACACTACATCCTGCCCTCACTCAGCTCGGCCTCGTTGACACTACATCCTGCCCTCACTCAGCTCGGCCTCGTCGACACTACAACCTGACCTCACTCAGCTCGGCCTCGTCGACACTACAACCTGACCTCACTCAGCTCGGCCTCGTCGACACTACATCCTGACCTCACTCAGCTCGGCCTCGTCGACACTACATCCTGCCCTCACTCAGCTCGGCCTAGTCGACACTACAACCTGACCTCACTCAGCTTGGCCTCGTCGACACTACATCCTGACCTCACTCAGCTCGGCCTCGTCGACACTACAACCTGCCCTCACTCAGCTCGGCCTCGTCGACACTACATCCTGACCTCACTCAGCTCGGCCTAGTCGACACTACAACCTGACCTCACTCAGCTCGGCCTCGTCGACACTACATCCTGACCTCACTCAGCTCGGCCTCGTCGACACTACATCCTGCCCTCACTCAGCTCGGCCTAGTCGACACTACAACCTGACCTCACTCAGCTCGGCCTCGTCGACACTACAACCTGCCCTCACTCAGCTCGGCCTCGTCGACACTACAACCTGCCCTCACTCAGCTCGGCCTCGTCGACACTACATCCTGACCTCACTCAGCTCGGCCTCGTCGACACTACAACCTGACCTCACTCAGCTCGGCCTCGTCGACACTACATCCTGACCTCACTCAGCTCGGCCTCGTCGACACTACATCCTGCCCTCACTCAGCTTGGCATCGTCGACACTACATCCTGCCCTCACTCAGCTCGGCCTAGTCGACACTACAACCTGACCTCACTCAGCTTGGCCTCGTCGACACTACATCCTGCCCTCACTCTGCTCGGCCTCGTCGACACTACAACCTGACCTCACTCAGCTCGGCCTCGTCGACACTACATCCTGCCCTCACTCAGCTCGGCCTAGTCGACACTACAACCTGACCTCACTGAGCTTGGCCTCGTCGACACTACATCCTGCCCTCACTCACCTCGGCCTCGTCGACACTACAACCTGACCTCACTGAGCTCGGCCTCGTCGACACTATATCCTGCCCTCACTCAGCTCGGCCTAGTCGACACTACAACCTGACCTCACTGAGCTTGGCCTCGTCGACACTACATCCTGCCCTCACTCAGCTCGGCCTCGTCGACACTACATCCTGCCCTCACTCAGCTCGGCCTCGTCGACACTACAACCTGACCTCACTGAGCTCGGCCTCGTCGACACTACATCCTGCCCTCATTCAGCTCGGCCTCGTCGACACTACAACCTGACCTCACTGAGCTCGGCCTCGTCGACACTACATCCTGCCCTCACTCAGCTCGGCCTCGTCGACACTACATCCTGCCCTCACTCAGCTCGGCCTCGTCGACACTACAACCTGACCTCATTCAGCTCGGCCTCGTCGACACTACAACCTGCCCTCACTCAGCTCGGCCTCGTCGACACTACAACCTGCCCTCACTCAGCTCGGCATCGTCGACACTACATCCTGCCCTCACTCAGCTCGGCCTCGTTGACACTACATCCTGCCCTCACTCAGCTCGGCCTCGTCGACACTACAACCTGACCTCACTCAGCTCGGCCTCGTCGACACTACATCCTGAGCCTGCACTCAGCTCGGCCTCGTCGACACTACATCCTGCCCTCACTCAGCTCGGCCTGTCGACACTACAACCTGACCTCACTCAGCTTGGCCTCGTCGACACTACATCCTAACCTCACTCAGCTCGGCCTCGTCGACACTACAACCTGCCCTCACTCAGCTCGGCCTCGTCGACACTACATCCTGACCTCACTCAGCTCGGCCTCGTCGACACTACATCCTGCCCTCACTCAGCTCGGCCTCGTCGACACTACATCCTGCCCTCACTCAGCTCGGCCTCGTCGACACTACAACCTGACCTCATTCAGCTCGGCCTCGTCGACACTACAACCTGCCCTCACTCAGCTCGGCCTCGTCGACACTACAACCTGCCCTCACTCAGCTCGGCTCGTCGACACTACATCCTGCCCTCACTCAGCTCGGCCTCGTTGACACTACATCCTGCCCTCACTCAGCTCGGCCTCGTCGACACTACAACCTGACCTCACTCAGCTCGGCCTCGTCGACACTACATCCTGACCTCACTCAGCTCGGCCTCGTCGACACTACATCCTGCCCTCACTCAGCTCGGCCTAGTCGACACTACAACCTGACCTCACTCAGCTTGGCCTCGTCGACACTACATCCTGACCTCACTCAGCTCGGCCTCGTCGACACTACAACCTGCCCTCACTCAGCTCGGCCTCGTCGACACTACATCCTGACCTCACTCAGCTCGGCCTAGTCGACACTACAACCTGACCTCACTCAGCTCGGCCTCGTCGACACTACATCCTGACCTCACTCAGCTCGGCCTCGTCGACACTACATCCTGCCCTCACTCAGCTCGGCCTAGTCGACACTACAACCTGACCTCACTCAGCTCGGCCTCGTCGACACTACAACCTGCCCTCACTCAGCTCGGCCTCGTCGACACTACATCCTGACCTCACTCAGCTCGGCCTCGTCGACACTACATCCTGCCCTCACTCAGCTCGGCCTAGTCGACACTACAACCTGACCTCACTCAGCTTGGCCTCGTCGACACTACATCCTGAACCTCACTCAGCTCGGCCTCGTCGACACTACAACCTGCCCTCACTCAGCTCGGCCTCGTCGACACTACATCCTGACCTCACTCAGCTCGGCCTAGTCGACACTACAACCTGACCTCACTCAGCTCGGCCTCGTCGACACTACATCCTGACCTCACTCAGCTCGGCCTCGTCGACACTACATCCTGCCCTCACTCAGCTCGGCCTAGTCGACACTACAACCTGACCTCACTCAGCTCGGCCTCGTCGACACTACAACCTGCCCTCACTCAGCTCGGCCTCGTCGACACTACATCCTGACCTCACTCAGCTCGGCCTCGTCGACACTACAACCTGACCTCACTCAGCTCGGCCTCGTCGACACTACATCCTGACCTCACTCAGCTCGGCCTCGTCGACACTACAACCTGACCTCACTCAGCTTGGCATCGTCGACAC
>JAODUO010000275.1:227500-240000 GCA_025642075.2 Ridgeia piscesae
CATGACTCCGCGTGATACATAAATCCACGTGGCACATGTCTCCGAATAACACAAGCCTCCACCGGCGACACGCGTCAGCGGTGGACTGGAAAGTCACAGTAGCAAGTGCAACTAGTCAACGAACTTCCTGCTAATAATACATATTGCCACCCCTGGCTTAGGACATTCTTCTGGTTAACGGATCGTACCCGTTTGGTTTAATGTGGTCTAATAATAATAATAATAATAATAATTTATTTCTTATATAACGCCCCATACATATAATTGTTCTGGAGCCATTTACAATGATTATTCCTAATTGAGTTAAAATAATAATAATTAATAAATACATACATAAAAACGTTAATACTTTGATAAAATATGCAGTCATTCCTGCTAATAAAAAACAATTACATTCCTTTAAAATACCGACATAAAAAAGGACATAACTATACAATGTATTGAAAAATATTATAAATATGTAATAATTAATGTAATAAATTCATTAAAATAAATGGATGAATAGTTTATTAATTAAGTATGATCATCGAATGTCAAAATAATAATCTATAAAAAGTGTGTCTTGAGTGCAACCTTAAAACTGATCAACACTCGTACATTGGCGCACTGCAAGTGGTAGTTGATTCCATGTCCTTGGAGCTGCACAAGAGAAGGATCGTCGATTTTAGTTCGGGAGTGGGCTGTTTAAGAAGTAACTAGACATCTTACGTCAACAACCATCAACTCCGACATAACGTCTCCGGCGTTGCCACTTAACACGGGGAGATCGCCGACAAACACACGACTTCAAGTAACCTAAGACCAACTGTGTAAAACCACCGTAGGCGGAGTGGCCTAGTTGATTAGATTATGTCGGTCACTTGTGGGTATTTGTGTGTGTGTGTGTGTGTGTGTGTGTGTGTGTGTGTGTGTGTGTGTGTGTGTGTGTGTGTGTGTGTGTGTGTGTGTGTGTGTGTGTGTGTGTGTGTGTGTGTGTGTGTGTGTGTGTGTGTGTGTGTGTGTGTGTGTGTGTGTGTGTGTGTGTGTGTGTGTGTGTGTGTGTGTGTGTGTGTGTGTGTGTGTGTGTGTGTGTGTGTGTGTGTGTGTGTGTGTGTGTGTGTGTGTGTGTGTGTGTGTGTGTGTGTGTGTGTGTGTGTGTGTGTGTGTGTGTGTGTGTGTGTGTGTGTGTGTGTGTGTGTGTGTGTGTGTGTGTTGTTGTTGTAGTGTTGGTGTGTGTGTGTGTGTGTGCGTGCGTGCGTGTGTGCGTGCGTGTGCGTGCGCTGTGTGTGTATCAGTTGTCTTAGTGCATGCTTTGGCGGTTTTATTACTCTGAGCAGACTTATGTAGAAAAAGCTCATTAGATGGTGTTGATGTTGGTAAAATGGTTCTCCATCTGGGTTAGTTGCTGGTGATATTGGATATTTGTTGTCGTGTTGAATGGAGTGTCGTTGCTTAGTTGTAGTGTTGAGTGAATGTGTCGTTGTTTGGTTGTAGTGTTGAGTGGGTGTGTCGTTGCTTGGTTGTACTGTTGAGTGGATGTGTCGTTGTTTGGTTGTACTGTTGAGTGGATGTGTCGTTGTTTGGTTGTACTGTTGAGTGGATGTGTCGTTGTTTGGTTGTAGTGTTGAGTGAATGTGTCGTTGTTTGGTTGTAGTGTTGAGTGGCTGTGTCGTTGTTTGGTTGTACTGTTGAGTGGATGTGTCGTTGTTTGGTTGTACTGTTGAGTGGATGTGTTGTTGTTTGGTTGTACTGTTGAGTGGATGTGTCGTTGTTTGGTTGTAGTGTTGAGTGGATGTGTCGTTGTTTGGTTGTAGTGTTGAGTGGATGTGTCGTTGTTTGGTTGTACTGTTGAGTGGATGTGTCGTTGTTTGGTTGTAGTGTTGAGTGGCTGTGTCGTTGTTTTGTTGTACTGTTGAGTGGCTGTGTCGTTGTTTGGTTGTACTGTTGAGTGGCTGTGTCGTTGTTTGGTTGTACTGTTGAGTGGATGTGTCGTTGTTTTGTTGTACTGTTGAGTGGCTGTGTCGTTGTTTGGTTGTACTGTTGAGTGGCTGTGTCGTTGTTTGGTTGTACTGTTGAGTGGATGTGTCGTTGTTTGGTTGTAGTGTTGAGTGGATGTGTCGTTGTTTGGTTGTAGTGTTGAGTGGATGTGTCGTTGTTTGGTTGTAGTGTTGAGTGAATGTGTTGTTGTTTGGTTGTAGTGTTGAGTGGATGTGTCGTTGTTTGGTTGTACTCTTGAGTGGATGTGTCGTTGTTTGGTTGTACTGTTGAGTGGATGTGTCGTTGTTTGGTTGTACTGTTGAGTGGGTGTGTCGTTGTTTGGTTGCACTGTTGAGTGGATGTGATGTTGTTTGGTTGAGTGGATGTGATGTTGTTTGGTTGTAGTACTGTGTGGGTGTCATTGTTTGTTTGGTTGTAGTGCTGAGTGGATGAATCGGTGTTTGTGTTGTAGTGCTGAGTGGGTGTATCGGTGTTTGTGTTGTAGTGCTGAGTGGGTGTATCGGTGTTTGTGTTGTAGTGCTGAGTGGATGTATCGGTGTTTGTGTTGTAGTGCTGAGTGGGTGTATCGGTGTTTGTGTTGTAGTGCTGAGTGGGTGTATCGGTGTTTGTGTTGTAGTTCTGAGTGGATGTATCGGTGTTTGTGTTGTAGTGCTGAGTGGTGTATCGGTGTTTGTGTTGTAGTGCTGAGTGGGTGTATCGGTGTTTGTGTTGTAGTTCTGAGTGGGTGTATCGGTGTTTGTGTTGTAGTTCTGAGTGGATGTATCGGTGTTTGTGTTGTAGTGCTGAGTGGATGTATCGGTGTTTGTGTTGTAGTGCTGGGTGGGTGTATCGGTGTTTGTGTTGTAGTTCTGAGTGGATGTATCGGTGTTTGTGTTGTAGTTCTGAGTGGGTGTATCGGTGTTTGTGTTGTAGTGCTGAGTGGATGTATCGGTGTTTGTGTTGTAGTGCTGAGTGGGTGTATCGGTGTTTGTGTTGTAGTGCTGGGTGGGTGTATCGGTGTTTGTGTTGTAGTGCTGAGTGGGTGTATCGGTGTTTGTGTTGTAGTGCTGAGTGGATGTATCGGTGTTTGTGTTGTAGTGCTGAGTGGATGTATCGGTGTTTGTGTTGTAGTTCTGAGTGGATGTATCGGTGTTTGTGTTGTAGTTCTGAGTGGATGTATCGGTGTTTGTGTTGTAGTTCTGAGTGGATGTATCGGTGTTTGTGTTGTAGTGCTGAGTGGATGTATCGGTGTTTGTGTTGTAGTTCTGAGTGGATGTATCGGTGTTTGTGTTGTAGTGCTGAGTGGGTGTATCGGTGTTTGTGTTGTAGTGCTGAGTGGATGTATCGGTGTTTGTGTTGTAGTGCTGAGTGGATGTATCGGTGTTTGTGTTGTAGTGCTGAGTGGGTGTATCGGTGTTTGTGTTGTAGTGCTGAGTGGATGTATCGGTGTTTGTGTTGTAGTGCTGAGTGGGTGTATCGGTGTTTGTGTTGTAGTGCTGAGTGGACGAATCGGTGTTTGTGTTGTAGTGCTGAGTGGATGTATCGGTGTTTGTGTTGTAGTGCTGAGTGGGTGTATCGGTGTTTGTGTTGTAAGTTCTGAGTGGATGTATCGGTGTTTGTGTTGTAGTGCTGAGTGGATGTATCGGTGTTTGTGTTGTAGTTCTGAGTGGATGTATGGGTGTTTGTGTTGTAGTGCTGAGTGGGTGTATCGGTGTTTGTGTTGTAGTGCTGAGTGGGTGTATCGGTGTTTGTGTTGTAGTGCTGAGTGGGTGTATCGGTGTTTGTTTTGTAGTGCTGAGTGGATGTATCGGTGTTTGTGTTGTAGTGCTGAGTGGGTGTATCGGTGTTTGTGTTGTAGTTCTGAGTGGATGTATCGGTGTTTGTGTTGTAGTGCTGAGTGGGTGTATCGGTGTTTGTGTTGTAGTGCTGAGTGGCTCAGGTGTTGTTTGGTTGCATGCTGAGCGGATGCGGCGCTATTTGGATACATGTTCCCCATAGATGCCTTTTGTAGTTGCTCTAATTAGCGTCAACGGTGTCTTTATGTTTGTTTTGTGTACGTAACAGTTGACCTGCTGTGGTATTGGTGAGTGTCATCGTCTGCTGGTTTACAAACTAACTTTGCTGCACGGATCAATTCGACGCGGCAGTGACTGCAAATGTCTAGTAATATAAACAAAACTAAACGCTTTACATTCGGTAGGCCTATGCGGAAGCACACAAAAGCGAATTGCGCATATCCCATCCGCACACCGGACACAGCTTCCATACACACGGAATCGAAGCTTTGGATTTCAATCAACTATCAAACGCATGATAAGTGTTTGCAGATGATTTTGCTTTTAGCGTTTTTCTCACAATCCGCTGTGTAAAGAATAATGTATTCCTTCGCGAGCGTACTCAAACTGATCGGCCTTTCTAATAACGCGGCAAAAAAGAACATTATTCAACAACCTGTGCCGTGTTCCATCTGAACTACTTTCTTTATAACTGAATCGTTCGCGTCTCTATGGCTTGTTCTCTCGACGTCTGCCGATATCGGTGGATAAACTAAACGCGCCTGTTTTCTCAGCTGGTGTGTACAGGCTCTAAAAAGGCAAAGGTAAGTTCTTATAAAGCGTGGTGTCCATCTATCATGGCTCGTCAGAACACTGGACACTTCCCCTGGTGGACCTGATCATTCGACCACCAGCTCGATGTCTCTGAGGAGCATTCAACTATGCTGCAATTACGGTGATAAGAAGAAACCTACAACTGGATGTGCAAATTCAAGCAGGTGAACACAATTGTCCAAGCTTCGAAACAGTAGAAACAAGCTTCAAACCTCTGCGACGTTCTAACTATTTTAGCGATCCCTCTGAATGGAAGCTAAACCCGAAATACCTCCTAATGTTATATTAAACGTTTGGAACATTTCAACTGCGTACGCTTCTAAGTATCGTTCATATCTATTTATATATTTATCAAGATCACAAAGCAAACGTCGACGTCCTGTGAAGTGGTCATACATCTCTATTTGTACCGTAGAAGGTCGACTAATTAAGACAAACTGTTGTCAAAACTGTGCTGTCACAATACTATGGCGAGATACAAAACGTTATGGCAAAATACCTTACAAAAACGTACTGCCAAAAACGCCTCATAAGACACTACACACGTAAAATGTTATTAAATAATCTCGCAATCCACGGAATCGGTGAGAATCTTTACGAAAAAATCTGTGTTCTCCAGAAAGCTATCAACTTGTAGCAACTGAGAACAGTCGCTGCCGGAAGTAATGCGAATGTCTTCGAAATCTAATAACGTGCTGCAGTTGAGAACAGCGTGCAACCGGAAGTAAGCCTAATGCGAATATCTTCGAAACACCTGGCTCGATACTACGACGATAAATCAAGCCTGTTTGCGTGCTGTGCGATATCTACGATTGACCTTTTCCTACTTCGCGACTCGGACGGTTCACCGTCTCACCAATGAACGGGCTTTGACACCTCCATCGATATCCTGACCTGGATCGTCCCTTCGGTACGAGCGTGCAGGCCGAGGCAGGTCGGACTGCTGCTAACTCATTGTAATAATAATAATAATTCCATTTATTAATGTAGTGGTTTTAAAGTAATTAAATGTCAATCAAAACGCTTCACATTAATATAACGTGTTTTGAAAAATCTAAAATCTTAATTAATTAAATACATAAACTATAATAAAATAAATAAGCTAAGATAAATAAGTAATTAAGCTAAGATAAATACATACCTAAGCTAAGATAAATAATTATAATAATAGCAAATAAATTAAGGTGTAAACATACAGTGTAAGACAGAACAATTTAAAACCAAACAATGCTATCAAATAAGAAACCAGTGTCATTACGGCTAGTAATGCAAGCGAAATTAAAAAAAATTAGTTGTTTCCGGAAATCTGCCAATGTTCCAGATGATCCCGCACACTTTGGCAAGCTGTTCCAAATAGTTGGACCTGCCACCGCAAAGTTGCCCCTTCCGGTTGTAACATTGGTTTGATGGCCCCGAGTGATTACTACGTTGAGTGATTGCCACGTCATATATATATATATATATATATATATATATATATATATATATATATATATATATATATACGCACACGCGCACTATAACACCTGCTCCACAAAAACCAAACCACCCACGGCTAATCTATCCATCTACCCAATGTTCCTTCGGGCCTTCCCGGTTTCACTCGGGTTACGATCTTTTCACTTCGGCATTACCTAATCTATAATACCGAAAAGCGCTGCACGCAACCGTATATCTCATCAATACAGCGAGCGCTGAATGATGGGCTTTTGGGAAATATGCCGCCTTCTCGAATGGACTCAAAACGTACTTCTGTGTCGGCGATATATGAAGATATTGGTGTGGGCCAGACCTCCGAGCCCTCAGCGGGAAGCAAGTGTTGCGCCAGACGGCCATAACCCCGGCTGCACCGCCCACGTAAGCGCTCTTTAATCGAACGGCAACGTGATGGATTGTGTCTCATCATACCGCATTATCGCCGCTCGTGCTTGTGGTGCAGCCAGGTGTCGTCATGCGGTCTCGCTCGGCTAATCCGAACTCGGCTGTTTCCGGGAGACAGTGCCTTTGACGTCGTCTGCCCAGTGTCAGTATATTGGCCGTAAGAGACATGTGTAAGGAACATCTATCCTAAACGGGTATTAATCATAAGCTTTCATTTGGTGAAGAAGTTAATTGCTTTTCAACAAATGCATGTGATACGTTAATGCTTTTTAGTTACCCTAACAAAATGCGTAGCTGTAGTGTAAATGAGACAACGTGGAAATATGTAATAATATCGATAATCTAACCTGGCTCATGGATCGCACCTTGGGTCACTCCGCCTCGATTAACTCGACAAGCTTGACTGGCTTCAGTAAATGACTTAATCTCGTGGGTAATGGTGTTTCGAGGAATACAGTTATCTTGTACGTCTCGACATTCAAACGACTTATACAGGCATCAGACAGTCAGAACACATTTCATACAGGCATCAGACAATCAGAACAAATTTCGCAGGCATCAGACTATCAAATTTGGCATTCGAAACATATCTGAGCAAGCGTCAGACACCCAAAACACATTTTGACAGGCACCTGACACTCAAAACGTAGACAGGCGTAGTCTAGCAGAGGACAAACAAAACAATTATTCACAGTCGCTAGACAATCAGAGCATGCATATTGATAGACACCTGCCAATCAATCTACGGCACAGTGCGTATTGCAATTTGACAGAACGTTGTTCTTAATTGCACTACGCCGCCACGGACTGTATCAGAATTAAAAGTGTTCTTATATTGCTAAGCTAAATTAAATACCATATAAATACTAATGGTACACAAATATTTTCAACGGACTATTGGCATTTGGTGGGATGATGGCGGTGTTGTCGATAGGATGGTGGTGCATTTGATGGAATGGCGGTGGTATTGTCGGTATGATGGTGGTGCATTTGACGGGATGGTGGTGGTATTGTCGGTAGGATCGTGGTGCATTTGATGGAATGGTGGTGGTATTGTCGGTAGGATCGTGGTGGATTTGATGGAATGGCGGTGGTATTGTCGGTAGGATCGTGGTGCATTTGATGGAATGGTGGTGGTATTGTCGGTAGGATCGTGGTGGATTTGATGGAATGGCGGTGGTATTGTCGGTATGATGGTGGTGCATTTGATGGAATGGTGGTGGTATTGTCGGTAGGATCGTGGTGCATTTGATGGAATGGTGGTGGTATTGTCGGTAGGATCGTGGTGCATTTGATGGAATGGTGGTGGTATTGTCGGTATGATGGTGGTGCATTTGATGGAATGGCGGTGGTATTGTCGGTAGGATCGTGGTGCATTTGATGGAATGGTGGTGGTATTGTCGGTAGGATCGTGGTGGATTTGATGGAATGGCGGTGGTATTGTCGGTATGATGGTGGTGCATTTGACGGGATGGTGGTGGTGTTGTCGGTATGATGGTGGTGCATTTGATGGGATGATGGTTGTGGTGTTGTCGGTATGATGGTGGTGAATTTGAAGGGATGATGGCGCAGTTCCAATTAATAAATAATTCAATAATTTCCATTGAAAACTAGTTACAGCGGATACGGGAAATGGATATTAAAACGTGATTTCACAGGTAATAATATATGCTTTGTAATGCTATCACATAATTTTAATATATAGGCATATAGACTAACACTCCTGTGCGACAAGGACACTCAGTGAAGACATACAAGGTTGCTAGCCAGACATTTAAGTGATTTTGTTCTTTTGTAGAAAGCCTGGGTGTCGATGATTTCATTTTCTGAAGCAGCAGAAAAAGTACCGTAAAATCGACATTTCTTAAGATATTTAAACCATTTTTATATTGTTTTAACACCTTATATGTTTACCACATGACGTGCAAATGTCGTTCACCTGGTACAGATAATAATGATGTTATAATGAGCTGTGTGTGATCTTGTTACCACCAGATACGCAACATTGGACAAATTCTGTCAAGCATCGCTGATGATGCGTACAAAACACTGGTGCACTCGCTCGTTACTGCACGCCTCGACTGAGCTCATTCACTACCACGCGCCTTCCGCAAACAACGCAGCACCGTTCGCAACGCGAGCAAATCTGCGCAGCCCGTTGTCTGTCGTACGAGAAAATACGACGACATCATTCCAGTGCTGCAGCATATGCACTGGCTAACGGTCTGTGTGCGTCCGACGTGCAAAGTGCTTGTGTTTGTTTACTCGGTGATGTAGGACCAAGCACTGTGTTATCTCGCGGAAATACTGACACGAAGTCAGCCAAACTGGCGGCTGAAATCTGCGACTTTGCCGTTATTGATAGTACCTGTTTCCCTGACGGTCGGTCACTCACGGTGATCGACGGGTTGCCGTTGCAGCAGCCACGGTGTGTGGAGTGGACAGCCGGACAGTGTCAGGACGGCAAAGACACAGCCACAGTTCAAAACACTTCATAAGACACACCATTTTAGATCAGCGTTTCTGTGATGTGATCACGTGGACTTTAATCAAATGCATTTACTGATATTGATTCGGGCGCTATGCAAATAAATTGTATTATTATTATTGTATTATTATCATCACACCTTTAGTAATTTCCATAGAAAAACCGTTACGTCGGAAATGGAAAAAAAGGTTAACATGAGTGATTTCACATAGAATTACGTCGCCGCTCTGCAATACTGTCACCTATTTTCCACATCTAGCAACATATGTGAACAGTCTGGTGCAATAAGCACCCTGAAAGATGATATACGAGGTCATTACGTTTTGGTAGATACAAGGTTATAACGTCCGCAATTCTCAAGATATTACAATAACTTTAATATGGCTGTGGCGCAGAGCCATTCGTCCACATGTTCTGAAATTGTAATTCTCCTGAGTTGTATACTCGTTATTTTATAGTGGTTTGTCTTAAGCCACCCCTTTAGCAATTTCACCGAAAATTGTTTGTCGTGAAAATGGTATTAGTGCTAAAAAATCTGATTTGTCACAGAAGGCGGTGAATCCTGCAATGCTATCACATATTTTCCATCTCTATGGATGTAAACCTAGCAAAAAGCTCACTATGATCATTCGTCCACTAAAATATAAAAACAGACCGTCTGACTCATGGCCTACATACAGTTTTTCCATTATTGCGTTTCGCGCGGCGCCTACGTGTGGTCTTCAGGGAATATAAATGTCGTCTTTTGAGATTAAAACTGGCGTCTTTGTGAGCTGTGGCCCCGCGCACAGCTAACAATCAGCCACCGAGGCACGTCCAGATTTGACGGGTCATAAACGAGTAGAACATGGGACATACACAGAAAGCATTAAATCTCCTCGATTCGGGATCATCCGCATATCACAATACTCCTAATCAGATCGCGGTGATCTGATAGGGGAAGTTGATTTGAATGGCGGACGGCCATTCTGTCAGGACATTGTTTAGTACATGTTATCCCCTCACTTGGGACACGGCTAATCCGCAGGCGGCTGGCTACGAATCGTGCCTTTGCAAGCTGCAGATAATCATTCTTTGTCTTTGAAAGACGAGAGAACACTCTTGATGTAAAACTATAGTCCGGCTCTCGGGATCAAGGTCTGTAATTAGGACGCGGAAATTTGTTAAAAAGCCACTTAAGAAGGAAAAATAATAAACACCCATATCAGATAAGTGTGTATAATTGGAGGTTTGTAGTACATCTGGTGCATTTGTGGGAGTTTCACGGGATTAATTTGGATGTCTGTATAAAGTCGAAATAATCAGGGTTTTTGTTGTGTTTCTTGGAAGCTTCATATACTGTTATATATTTACTAGTAAAGATACCGTACATGTTTGTTATATATTTACTAGTAAATATACCGTACATGTTTGTTATATATTTACTAGTAAATATACCGTACATGTTTGTTATATATTTATTAGTAACGATACCGTACATGTTTGTTATGTATTTATTAGTAAAGATACCGTACATGTTTATTATATATTTACTAGTCAATATACCGTACATGTTTGTTTTATATATATATATATATATATATATATATATATATATATATACATATATATATATATATATATATATATATATATAATAATATTATAATAATATATATATATACTAGTAAATATACCGTACATGTTTGTTATATATTTACTAGTAAATATATCGTACATGTTTGTTATATATTTACTAGTAAAGATACCGTACATGTTTGTCACAAGATAATGTCTTGCATAACGTTGTATCCAATCCTCATGACTGCTCAAAGCGCTTTACACTTTACTTCCTGACAGACCTGTTCCATCAAACACCATCTCGGTTTCTTTTGGAAGCATCCAGCCACGCTGCAATTAATGCGCGAATACTATCTGCGAAGACTACTCATACAGACTATCTACGTGAATATGGCGTATTTTATATGTGATGCAAACGTGTTCCCGTTGAGGGAAAAAAGGATTGACCAGAGAGTTTGTTACGAAATAAACGTACCTGTTCTGCCTCTCAGTGCCCTGTAGACGTGACACGTTCTCAGCAGAGAAGTCTGGATCACTGCAAACATAAACAACAAAAACATTACAGGTTTGCTGTCATGTATACACTGTTGTGTGTTTAGGCTAAGTCAAATCCACAAATACATGCCAGGTTATGTTATACGCATTGTGTATGTTTGTGCGAGCACGAGTACACGTGTGGATGCGCGTGTAAGTGTGCGTGCCTGAGTGTGTATACGTGCGTAAACGAAACGCACATTGCAGAATGACATGAGTTACATAAACATGCGCGCCATACTCACCCAAACACGCGCGCACGCATCGACTTGTTACACGCACACACATACGCACACATATACATACGCACACACATACAAACACACGCGCCCGCCCACCCACCCACCCACCCATACACGCCCGCACGCACGCACGCACGAACACACACACACACACACACCCACACACACACCACACACACACACACACACACACACACACACACACACACACACACACACACACACACACACACACACACACACACACACACACACACACACACACACACACACACACACACACACACACACACACACACACACACACACACAACAACAACACACACAACACACATTACACACACACAACAACACCATAACACACACACAACACACACAACACACACACACACACACACACACACACACACACACACACACACACACACACACACACACACACACACACACACACACACACACAACAACATACATACATACAAACACACGTATGTACACGTGAATGTTCACAGACAACATCGTCATTATTAAATCACCAGTACCGTAATTGATACACGTACAAAAACACAGTAGTGCAAATAAAACCTGTACGACCATTCATCAAAGAAACTCGTAATACCGCAAACGAATCCGTACGACCGTTTACCACAGATTGTCTTCGCGCATGCTCAAATCGAGGTAGCCGTACAAACAGTAATTGGATCTCGGGAGATTTCGCCGCAGCTGACTGCGCTGAACTAAACTATTTGCAAAAATCGCATTTTGGGTCCTAGCTTTAACCACGTTATGTAAACAAATCTATCACTGCAGCGGACGTTTCCACTGGGGACGAATAAGCTGTGGTTACATCAATACACACCACAGCTTCGTGTTGCAGGCGGATTTGAGTGGCTCCTATGTCGGGCCTATTGAACGCATACGTCGGTATTTTGTTGCAGACACACTACACTCATGTTATATAAATAGCACAATTCACTTTACAGACAACCTTAATGAGCATCGCTGTTGGCCAAAATTCATGTCTACCGGCAGACACAGGGCAACGTATTTTTGTAGACGTCATTACTTATTAATTACTTGGATGTATTAAAACTCATTCCCGCTGTGGACCCCTGAGTGAAAGTGGTGAACCACTCAATACCCACAGGAGGAAGAAAGACCTATAAAAATAGCTTAACAACAAATTGTATGCAAATAATTATAAATACGTGTCGTTGTGTTCTCTGAAAT
>JAODUO010000275.1:247500-257500 GCA_025642075.2 Ridgeia piscesae
GGGAGAGAGAGAGAGAGAGAGAGAGAGAGAGAGAGAGAGAGAGAGAGAGAGAGAGAGAGAGAGAGAGAGAGAGAGAGGAGAGTGGGGAAAGAGAAGGAGATGGAGACAGAGCGGGATGTATATAAGGGGAAAGAGACTGAACGAGAAGGATAGGCATTAACAGAGAAGGGGATATGAGAGAGATAGATGGATACAGAGAAGAGAATATATGAAGACACACACGGGAGAGATGGAGACAGAGCGGCTGATGTATTAAGACAAGGATATGAGGATCAAGATGCAGACAGTGAGTGGGAGATGTGAGTTATGAAGTGAGAGAGAGAGAGGGGGGGAGAGAAGGGGGAGAGGACGAAGAAGGGAGAGTGGGTGAGAGATAAATTAACAGCGGGGAGGAAGAAAGAGAAGACAGCGGACGAGAGAAAGACAGACAGACAGACAAACAGACAGAAAGGCAGATAGAAAGACCGAGAGACAGCGAGAATGATGGAGGGAGAAAGAAAGAGAGACAGAGCAGACAGACAGACAGACAGACAGACAGACAGACAGACAGACAGACAGACAGACAGACAGACAGACAGACAGACAGACAGACAGACAGACGGGGACGGGACGGGACGGGACGGGGACGGGGACGGGGACGGGGACGGGGACGGGGACGGGGACGGGGAGGGGACGGGGACGGGGACGGGGACGGGGACGGGACGGGGACGGGGACGGGGACGGGGACGGGGACGGGGACGGGGACGGGGACGGGGACGGGGACGGGGGACGGGGACGGGACGGGGGACGGGGGACGGGGACGGGGACGGGGACGGAGACGGAGGACGGAGACGGAGACGGAGACGGAGACGGAGACGGAGACGGAGACGGAGACGGAGACGGAGACGGAGACGGAGACGGAGACGGAGACGGAGACGGAGACGGAGACGGAGACGGAGACGGAGACGGAGACGGAGACGGAGACGGAGACGGAGACGGAGACGGAGACGGAGACGGAGACGGAGAGAGAGACAGAAGACAGAGAGACAGAGAGACAGAGAGACAGAGAGACAGAGAGACAGAGAGACAGAGAGACAGAGAGACAGAGAGACAGAGAGACAGAGAGACAGAGAGAGAGAGAGAAGAGAGAGAGAGAGAGAGAGAGAGAGAGAGAGAGAGAGAGAGAGAGAGAGAGAGAGAGAGAGAGGGAGGCAGGCAGGCAGGCAGGGAGGCAGGGAGGCAGGGAAGCAGGGAAGCAGGGAAGCAGGGAAGCAGGGAAGCAGGGAAGCAGGGAGGGGGAGGGTGGGAGGGAGGGTGGGAGATAGAAGTCGACGAAGAAGAAAGTCGAGTAATGGCGAGAACAGAAGGAAAACTGTTACGGGAGCCATGGAAACATTTAGGGCGGCTTAACGGGAATCGAGGAGGGGATAGGGACGATACGGACGAGAGAGAGAAAAGACGAAAAGTTAGGACCGACAATGATGGATACATGGAGGGAAGAATAAGAGATGAAGGGATAAAGAACGGGGCAAAGTAGAGGGAAGAATTGGCGACTGAGGCCCCGTAGAGAAGGCGTGGGAGAGTTGTTTACTTCTACATCGATTTTCTCCAACCAACTAATATTGTTCTCGTGTTACATTCTTGGATAGATTTCAAGTTACAAGAATGCTCATTTGCGAAGCCTTTGAAGATATTTGGCAATTGTACTCCGTGGCTGGCCCTGAGCAGTGCGCGCTGGGGTCGTTCCGTTCAACGGCGATGTCCGTTCCAGTTTTGGAGCACATAACAACACCGCGTTCTATTTTTGCTTCACAGAAAAATCCACAATATAAACTGCTGTTAGGTGTTATTTATTTTATCCCCTTCCCACGAGAATTGGTGTGATTTATTATTCACTCTCTCCTGATTAAAACAACACGCGGCGAGCGGCGGTTTTGCTATGAGAAATTATACAATAATAAATAAATATTGCAATTCGGTGCTGTTGGCGTACAACCCATATTACCACACATCATGTCGTGGTCACGGCCGTCGATCTTGGTTTTTATCGTAGTGCTCGTGGTTGTGATACAAATATTCATGCAAAACGAGTTTTTTGTTAATTAGACAAGCATTTGTCAAGAATGTTTCAGCTATTGACTTCTTGTCAGCATGCTGTTACTAGAAACATGGCGTAACTGATGATAATCGTATTTATAACGGACACAAGACAAAACATAATTACTTAAAATAATTCATCTGTTAATATGAATACAATCGTGGTTGTGCGCGCAGTTATAGTCGCTCGAAAGCTTGTACATAAATCGAAAAAAATACATGTTTGATAAGTATTCACAAAGTTACAGGGAATAGTACTTTTGATTATGGGTACAACATCCTATGTTATTATGTTTCTTTCAACACTGTTCTCATACTCATAACATTACAGCTTTATCTGATGTATCTATCAGCGATCTCGGTATTTTTCTTGTCTTTTTCTGTTTCCACGTGATTAATGGTGCCAATGCGACCGAAATAACCGGCATAAATCGTCCGTAAATAATCAATCAGACGGGTGTTTTGCGTAAGTTAATCAAACGTCGCTACTCGAGTGATTACTGATTAAGCGCCGTTGATCGGGTCTGCGTATATTCAAGTAGGTCGTGTATGCCTAGACGGACCCTGGAGGGGTCCTGGCCCCCGTGGTCCTTTGGAATTTGGCTTTGCAATGATTCCGCTAGCCTGGTGCGCCCCCTAGAACTTAGAAATGTGTTCACGTTTTGGCAAGTTTCAAGGGTGGGCCAAGTGATCGTTTTTTGTGCGCTTAAAAATTTTGAACGTCGCCGAGAAAACTGTTCTGTTGCACTCACCTCCTTCCGACGTCGAGATGCCTGAATATGCCTGAATATTCATAATAAACGAGCTGCATAAGTAATCACCCACGTGACAGCAAACTCAATGTGATTAGATTAAACACAGTTATGTGTCGGCTCGTTGCACAAATAACACCCAAGCTATGCTTTGACTTACAAGAAAAAAGTAGAGAAAATATTTATTTCAAATTGTCATATTTTGATACAATACATCTCGAATGCATATAAGCTTAAAAAGAGTTATTTTACTGACACCAACATTGTGAATCAAATGTTACGTTGTACCACATAGAAATGTTGTAACATAAATATTCCGCCGTATATAGCCAACAAGTCATCGTACGCGAGGTTACTTGGACAATCATCAACGAAAGACGGCCGCCCAATAAATTAATTTCGTCAATCGAATTGGAACCATTTATCGGCCCACGGCTGCGCCGTTCGCCGAGAGTTGTCCGCGCCAGTAATTATTTACATTCATGAATTCGCCATCTTACCGATTTGCACGGAGTGACTGGTGCTTACTCGCAAATATTGGCGAATCTTCTACTACAACGGAACTTCTCCGTGAAGACGCCGAAGCTTATCACCTCGTTAGAGTGGCCGGCCAATGTCGGATACACATTTATACGGCTAATTGGAATCATCTAATTCGAATGCGTAGACGTGAATCTGTTTCAGCAACAGGATATGGCAACAGGCATCTTCTTAAAATGGACGTCCATTCAACGTGCTACTGTTCCTGAAATATACAGAGGATTATCGGTGTTTGCGATAACAAGTGTTCTTTATTATCTGGCATGCGTTGCATTTCTCCAATTCATAAAAACGTTTACCCTGATAGACATGAACTGTATTAGACATGAGACGTCTAGTGCGGAGACCTTGCCAACCCGTAACAGAATGTGCTGTCGGGGTAAAGATTCCACGCGTAAGAAACATCCAAACAGCTGTGACAGTTGCGTTCGGTCTGCGTTGTTTTGTGTCCGTTGATGTTTATTATCAGGAACAGCAATTTGTCAACATACGGCAGCGGCCACGCCCCGGTCAACCGCTTCGACTGGCGGCTAAACCAGGTAGGGATAGTCGGTGGGTTTGAAACCCTCCGTGAGCTGTTTAGGGTCTGTTAACGCCGACATGTAAAGTTTGCGTGGACTGCGCGCTGGTAACCCACCAATTGATTCAACGGGCCGAATGACGGGTTTAATAGCAAAGCGCCATGGTCATCCGCTGCGTCCAGCCCCTTGTCCAGGCGTCTTGACCTTGTCTTGCCACTGGGCCAGCAAGGACCTGGACGAGAGCGTGAGACCGCCGCAGGGCAACTCCTCCTCACTTAAGCGAAATTCACGCGCAAGTCATAACGTATAATGTCATTAATTATAAGGAACGCCAGATATAGAGCACAATTTGACCATATCCCTCAATGCGAGCGCTCACGTCCATGCATGGCATGCGTAGTTACCAAAGCGTGTTACACGCTCTGTCCAATACGGGCAGAATCGTCTGTTGTGTTAGGACAGCAACGTTTATTTACGTCACGACACCTTCGTCTTTTAAAATGACGTCCGCGATGACGACGAACTACTGTTGACGTCATAGTATTTTTCATAACCGAATTGCAGTTGACTACGGCGACTCAGAGCAGAGCAAATAACATTGAAATGGCTAAGCAAAATCTGGCGTATGAATATTTGCTTTCTGAATTATGTTATAATCTCACACAATCTACACATTTAAATTTGTAATAGGATCTGTCAAGCGTAAGAAATAATCTAAACTGATAAATTTGCTGTATCTACATTCTGCTATAGTCGCACTTGAAGGCTGTTGTAATCTTCCTAAGCTTAATTTATAATTCCCAGATTCCCAGACGGGACACCACACACACGCAAGCACGCACGCACGCACGCACGCACACACACACACGCACACACACAATCAAACACACACATACACACAGATGTATACACACACGTATACACACACGTATAGTATGTACACACACACACACACACACACACACACACACACACACACACACACACACACACACACACACACACACACACACACACACACACACACACACACACACACACACACACACACACACACACACACACACACACACACACACACACACACACACACACACACACACACACACACACACACACACACACACACACACACACACACACACACACACACACACACACACACACACACACACACACACACACACACACACACACACACACACACACACACACACACACACACACCACTCACTCACTCACTCACTCACAAATAAAACTCTTATTGTATTATCTACGCTAATTATAATATATAATTATTATAGTAACTTAACATTCAACAACATTTGCATCCTACACGCAACAAATCAAGTTGGACGGACAAGATCACTTCACTGGCTCCGCGTACGTCTGTAACGGATCAGTGAAACCATTTGTTCTCCAGAGTGAATGTATCACACTGACATGCAGCCGACGGAAGCGTTTGAAGCGCCCTGGCCAGGGCGGCAGACGGACAGACAAGTCGTTGATGATAGCACAGAGACTGGCCAACGCGGGCGTGAACAAACGGAACATTGAGCACGCAGGCGCTCTTCCAATTAAACGGTGCTGTTGAACGCGGTTCGCGTTACAAGCGTGAATGGTTGCGTCGCCTGTGAGGCTGCCGACTGCATAACTCGCGTCAGACTAGCTAAATCCACGTCCTAACGTACGTCGGATAGCTACACGAGTAGGCTACCCTAAGCGGATTGTTAATGGAGGCGTAGTCCAAAGCAAATGTACGGCGCTATGACGAATACGCCGATATGTGTGTATGGGTGCGTGTGCGTGTGCGTGTGCGTGTGGTGCGTGTGCGTTGCTGTGTGCGTGTGCGTGGTGTGTGGTGTGTGTGGTGTGGGTGTGTTGTGGGTGTGTGGGTGTGTGGGTGTGTGGGTGTGTGGGTGTGTGAGTGTGTGAGTGTGTGTGTAGTTGTGTGTGTACGCGCGCATGTGCATGTGTGCGTGTTCACGTGTATATGCGTGCACGTACCGCGTGCAAGTTGTGTGTTCAACATAAGTAAAAACACTCACTACCGAAGTTATAAACTGATTGTTATCATCATGATCGTTTTAGTAATACAGACATGTTATGATGCTTCGCCTGTATCTAAGACATACACACTTTTTACTATTTGAATGCGATTTAATTACGCTTACGTTAAGACTCGATATTAAAATGCACCAATAACCTATTGACTATCATAATAGTAACACAGCCTTTGTTTTGAGCATAAAGTTGCAATCTGAGTTATATTGTTATTTTAAAATGTGTTTAGTGTATGTACAAACAAATACATTATTTATTTATTTATTTAAAGCACCCACCCACCCACCCACCCACACACCCACACACCCACACACCCACACACACACACACACACACACACACACCACACAAAACACACACACACACACACACACACACACACACACACACAACACACACAAAACCACACACACAAACAAACAAAAACACACACACACACACACACACACACACAAAACAAAACACACACACACACACACACACACACACACACACCACACACACAAACACAAACACACACACAAACACACACACACACACACACACACAACACACACACACACACACACACACACACACACACACACACACACACACACACACACACACACACACACACACACACACACACACACACACACACAACACCACACACACCACACACACACAAACACAACACACAAACACACACAACACACACACACACACACACACACACACACACACACAGCACGTGTCTAAATTGGAAACTTATGTAACAAAGACGAAACACGGACACGTGGTCGAGTAAACACGTTCTACTTTGAGCGATGTCCATTTGTCGGTGTTCCAATGTGACGTCCCACACATCGACTGCATGTATAGACGGTAGATGTCGGTGCCAAACGCACGTAAGACGTGTGGTGTCTTAGGGACCCCCACGAAAGATTCCTTCCCTCCCTAGCCCACGCGGTTAAGTCCTTTGACGGGAAACTTAAAGGGAGCGAGTATATTTAGTTTTTTCGAGAGATGAAAGCTACCCGGGTATCATGTGGCCACATTCCGCCTGGATCTGCGCCAATAGGGAACGGCTGAACGCAGGCGTGTGAGAGGGAGAGGGTTTACGAGGAGGAGAAGGGAAATAAGGGTAGTAGGAGATGAGAAGGATAGGGAGATAGAAGGGAAATGAGAAGAGAAAGGGAAGGAAAGGGTAAGGAGAGGAGGAGGAGGGTGTAAAAAGGATGCTGGGAAGTGGAGGAGGAGGGTAGGTGAGGGATGAGGAAGGGAAAAAAATGAGACGGTTAAGAATGGGAAGTCAATGAGATGTAGGAGAGCAGGAGGAGAGAAGAGGAATAAGAAGGGGAGAGGGACGGGAGAGAAAGGGAATCAAGATGGGGAGGAGTGTTGAAGATGGGAACAAGAGGGAAGAGAAGCCGGGCAAAAATTGTACAGAGGACGGGAAGGTTGGGAACGACATTTATGTTCAGCACTGTTACTCTTTAGGAATCTCAGGTAATTTCTAACAAAACCTTAACTACTTTTTAAGCAGAGATATTTTAAATAAAAAGCAAATCAGAACATCGTCAATAGAGCCCAGTTTACACAGACGAGTGATTAGGGGTAGACGAAAGTATCCAGACTTCGAAATAGTAAACCCTTTCCTCGAATCCTCGTCCTCTCGACTGAAAGCCAAGCGATCTACAAGTGTCCCACCCTACTTCACTTCCGAAATAAACACATGCTTTCTCAGAAACACCTCGCAGCATATCACGAATAAAAAAGTATTTCACTTGTTGTCTACGTGCGAAAAGGTGCGTTTGGTTAATTTAAACTATTAAGTGTTCTTAGTAATCGCATCTGTTGCGTCAACGGAAGTTTATTTATTAATCCTGGTGGTATCTATCGAAACTCTTTTTTAGGGGGGGTCAATAACCGCGCTTATCTGCAGTGGGAGATGTTCCAGCGAAAGAACATGTCAGCAAGTTTGTGCAGGATAGCGTTCGTACGCGGAGGGCTGGATATAGTATAAACACTATTTAACCTATGTAACAGTGTAATCTTTTTTGTACTTTATTTAGCGAATGCAAACAGGACGTGCAAGACCTGTTTAGGCGCGTGACCGAGTTGGAAGTGAAGGCTCTGGGACTCGGGGTGCAAACCGTATACTCTGTTCATCACGTACCTATACGAACAAGAAATTTTTTTTTCTTCTCCAAATACACATTACAACAGAATATTCGTTACAGAAATGACGAGACATTGAATCATGTTAGACGATGATGATGCCAACCGTATTATTATGGAAATTACTATATTTTAAGCAGTTATACAATTGTAATTTACATGTGCGATAATACATATTTTATTATATAAGCCAACTTGTGAATTAATTTCAACTATTATATAACACTATACAAAATACTAGTACAAAACACTATAAAAAAAACTTCCCGTTTTTAAAATCAAGTCGTATAATTATAGTTAATCAGCGACCACACTGCACATGCAGGAAGTCCAAAGTACAAATATCTTCATCTAATCCAACGGGATTAGATGAAGCCAGATTTATTCTCGGCATGAAAATTACGGCATCAGTATCGTGCGGTTGGTTGAATGACACATACAAATGTGTCGGTCGGCGTGGCGTGTATTGCAGGTTGAGACGTTGACCGGTGACTTGAGGGGGATATAAATCGGGGATAACAATGGTCTGGGAACTGATCTATGTGGGACTCCGCCGGGCCACGTGTAGGTTTGTCGGCGCAACGTGGCTGCAGGGGCAACAACGTGCGCGTCACGTCGGTGAGGTGGAGCACGAAGTCGTCCAACTCATGCACTGGCTTCTCGTTTGTTACAGACCACGTCTTGAATTCATGATTGTTATAGTATAATATAATAGGCAAATGTATCTTAATTACTAAGCATATAATATTTTAAACGTTAATGTGACATCGTATTTACATCATCTAGTAATTTTTTTTTTTTATATATATATATATATATATATATATATATATATATATATATATATAATATATATATATATATATATATATATATATATATATATATATATATATATATATAGATTTATATTCGATGCTTTTACTAAGTTTATATGCGTGCGCCTGTGACCGGGCTGGTCCCAGAGATACGGCGCATGATAAATGTTGGTTATAATAATATTATAATAATATCGGAAACTCACGATTTTGTTCACTTTGTATGAGTTTCTAGTATTACTTATATCACGCTTAGTGACGAGAAATTGTGTCTTTGTGCAGTTTTATATGAGTGCTTCCAACTGATTACATTCGTTAGTCATTTCTGGCTGTGTGTAACTGCTATTGATATTACTATGACTAAAAGCCTCATAATGTCCCTGTTTTACAGGGACATTGTGTTTTACGCCGCCACACACCTCCCCGTTCGCGGCGCTCTGCAGGCGGGTTACTGCTAGAGGTGCCCAGAGTCAACCTGGAACGTTTCGGCCGCCGTGCATTTGCCTGTGCAGGACCCACTCTGTGGAACAAACTTCCATGGAACATACGTGACAACAGCAACATTACACAGTTCAAGAAGCAATTAAAGACACTTTTATTTTCCACATAACTAGTTTCACACAACGAACATTATATTTTAGCTAATTTATTATTACGATATATACATATATTATTTATCTTATTTATTTTTATTACTATCAGTGCAGTATAGCGGGTTCTAATGTTTTGTCTGTAATGTCTATGTTTAATATTCATTTTTTAAAGAATTACATAATTTATACATAGCCAATTTTACACGGTTTTTATCATAGTGTCTCATTATTTTATATTATTATCATTATTACTGTCACCATTATTTTAATCAGTATACGCAAATTTACATGTATGTACACACCCGTGAACGGGACAGCCGTCCCGGATTTGATGGTGTCAAAATAAAGTTATTATTATTATTACAGACATTAATATGCTCGTGTTAAGAGGTTATTTGGTAGAAATTTGGTAACATATTTTCGCGAATTCCACAAGGCCGATGTCCTAACAGAGGCAAATACGTGGCAGCGCC
>JAODUO010000275.1:262500-280000 GCA_025642075.2 Ridgeia piscesae
GGGTACTCTCAGAAATCTCAGAATTAGTCTTAGAATGAAAGCAATGACATCGACGCGTCATGACAGCGCTACGCTGACGACAAAACGACGCGACAATGAAGCAAGCGTGGTGACTCGACGCTGCCGTTGCATTCTGGGAGCCAGTTGTCAGCGCTGACAGCTGTCATCGCACTACGAATAATTGGCCTTTGATTCATTTAACAATCCGTGCCATTAACATTGGTCGCCGTAAAATCTACTGTTGACGTTTGATCCCGACCGGCAATTATTATACGCTTGTCAGTTTTGTCGTTTCGCATTATTTTAAGTCATTACGTGGATGACTGATCTTACAGCGGTGACGTGAGTTACCACGAATCATTAAAATGATAGATTCTACATGGATGAGTATTTCTCCTCGTAGTTAAAAGCGTATCAATGTGGGTACAGTCGAACGGTCACCTCGACAATACGGACACCTCGAAAATGCAGACTCCTCGCAATTCGGATCGCCACAAGACAGTCCCAAAGAGAGCATTCACTAATCGCTCCATTACGGCCACCTCGCTAATCACGACACTTTGACCGAGTCCCGAAAGGGAGCTTATAAATGTAAAGTTTCATTATATGTCCATCCTCTTCGCGACGGGTTGTCCGCGTAGGTTGACCATGACGCAGCTTTATCCCAGAGTGCAGAGAACGTCTGTTTGTTGGTATGATTCATATACATATCAGTATACAGTCGATAAGCCAGCGACCGGGAGTTCGTTGACCGAGTGGAAGCTCTGGTGTAGGTCCGACGCGTTATTGTGCGTATCCTCACGATTGGTAACGACCACGTGCGCGCACGTGTTTTTCTTCAAGGTACAAATGTCACGATAAGACTCACTTCAGATTCTTTCATTCACAATCGCTGTAATGTCTCACTTGTGCTGTCTACAGTTGTCTGTAATTGTACCATTATAAGTGTATACATTTCGCAGTAAATACGCAACATTTCCCCTAGACGACGTTATTGTGCGAAGAAACAGCACGATTGTCAACCGGAACAAGTTTCCACATGTGCCCGCATACGTGTGTTTTTTCTTCTCAAACACATATTCACAATGGCGCAACTACTTTTTTTTCACAGTCGCCGAAAAGTTTTCACCTGTGTCCACAGTCGACTGTAATTATACCTTTACATGTGTACGAAGTCCTCAGTATATTATATAATTATAATAATATCAACTAATTTACTAATAGTTCATAACTTTACTAAATGTGTGTATGTATGTGTATGCATGTATGTGCATGTGCATGTGTGTGTGTGTGTGTGTGTGTGTGTGTGTGTGTGTGTGTGTGTGTGTGTGTGTGTGTGTGTGTGTGTGTGTGTGTGTGTGTGTGTGTGTGTGTGTGTGTGTGTGTGTGTGTGTGTGTGTGTGTGTGTGTGTGCGCGCGCGTTTGTGCGTTTGTGCGCGTGTGCGCGTGTGCGCGTGTGCGCGTGTGCGCGTGTGCGCTTGTGTGCGTGTGTGCGTGTGTGCGTGTGTGCGTGTGTGCGTGTGCGCGTGTGCGCGTGTGCGCGTTTGTGCGCGTGTGCGCGTGTGCGCGTGTGCGCGTGTGCGCGTGTGCGCGTGTGCGCGTGTGCGCGTGTGTGAGCGTGTGAGCGTGTGTGCGTGTGTGCGTGTATGCGTGTGTGTGTGTGTGCGTGTGCGTGTGCGTGTGTGTGCATGTGTGCAATAATGGAGTGTGTTTATTTGTTGTGGTGTTTGTCTTGTACACTTGGAAGTGAGTAACTGACAGTTACTTTCATCTTTGTCACTACGTCTCTCTGTCACTACGTCTCTCTGTCACTACGTCCCTCTGTCACTATGTCCCTCTGTCACTGCGTACCTCTGTCACTACGTCTCTCTGTCACTACGTCTCTCTGTCACTACGTCCCTCTGTCACTATGTCACTCTGTCACTACGTCCCTCTGTCACTATGTCCCTCTGTCACTACGTACCTCTGTCACTACGTCTCTCTGTCACTACGTCTCTCTGTCACTACGTCCCTCTGTCACTATGTCCCTCTGTCACTACGTACCTCTGTCACTACATCTCTCTGTCACAACGTCCCTCTGTCACTACGTCCCTCTGTCACTACGTCCCTCTGTCACTACGTCCCTCTGTCACTACGTCTCTCTGTCACTATGGCTGCCTCTAAGTCTAACTTCCAAGGCAACTACATTTAAATCTGCCTGGTGCGTGACACTAACATGATGAGTTAACATTTTCTAATTTACTGTTTTTATCCATTTTCGTTCACGTAAACTTACATAATAAAGACGAATATTATTTCGGACAATCAATCAATAAAGCAGTTATGTTATTAACAACATAACTAATTATGTAATCAATGACGACTAATCACTACGGCCAGTCAAGTACACCAACACTTCGCTCTGGTTACTTTAACATTATGGCAACTGCCAATCACGTCAGTGGACTTCCCAAACGCACATCTAAGGGTAATTCCTCAGACACAGCAATATTTATCATCAATTCCTCAGTCTGGTGTCCGTCTACTCCGCTCGAAGACTGTTTTATTTCAAAGTGTTAACACATTTCCATGGCATTTTACGCGTCAACCATAACTATCAAAAACTACATATTTGTGTGCATTTACCTTGCTGGACCTAGTCAATCAATAGTGCACTACTCAGTTTGTATAGGCGCTAATGCCAATTTAAGTTGGTCGATGCTTTCATGTTGAATGTCCACTCGAGATAGTCCCCAAATGGATTAGTAATCGATGTCCCCGTTTGCCAGAAGTGCAATACATAAATGTACGTGACCGTTACGTACATATATGTACGTGAATCTTACGTCTGGTCCGACTCCTATCAATCAGTTGACCAGTCGTGTCACGCACTATTCTTGTCTGACTGGCCAAAGCGTGTAAGCCACTAAGACTTCGGAGTCTTTCGCCAATTGTTTGGCTTCCACGGATTCAGGCCTACACGTTGAGCCGGGCGTAATGGCTTCTGTCGTACTGCATTAGGCAGACAAAATAGTGGGTGTCATATATAGTATGCACATGGGTACACTTCCATTTCCACGACCAGTGTATACGGCGGCCACTTCCATGTAATCCCGAGTAGGATCAGACAAAGGTCTGTACCGAGCCGGAGTTAACCGAGGTGACGCCACTGAATGTGTGCCCGTTCTTATTACACTACAGACGTGTGAACTATAGATGTGTTCAATACCTGGGGTTTGCCTTCGTCACAATCACAATCACCCGCGATATCTCCGTCAAGCCTTGCCTTTGCAAATAATGTAGAGAAACGGTTAAGTGTGTGATAACATTACTGCTGCGTCATGACGTCGTGACGTCTTCCACAGCAGACATTACTGAATACATTTGACACTTTGACAACTTTCCCTTAGGTTTTTGTCATAACCTTCTGAAACTATAGTTTCAACAAAATATAACACGAGAAGCACCTCAGACAACCATTTTGCTAATCGCTTGACGGAGTTGGCTAAGCAACGTGGACACATCAATGTATTCGGCAGACAACATCTTCCTGCGGTGAGACAACAACATCGCTGAAGTGACACCAACACAACACAGGTTTGATTGGATACAACAGTTAGACCAATAACGAGTCACAGTTAACGTTGCATTTACAATTGAACATGTTGGATGGCTTAACAGAGAAAGGAAAGGTGATGATGAAACATCCTTATATAGCCATATCAAAACGAGAGGCCACGAGCAAGAATAAAATACAACCAGCAAGACATATAGGCCAAATAACTGGACAGAATGCATTGGGACGCGAGGGAATAAAACTTATAGTTTGTTGACACGGTGAGACAGGAGCACAACAGAACTAGTATAGAGACTGCAGCACAAACAACTGGAACGTCTGGCGGGGCGTGACCGCCACAGCCTGCGATAGACACAGTACACACAGGAGGATGTGGAGCGGAAGATGGAGGATGTGGAGCGGAAGGTGGAGGGTGTGGAGCGGAAGGTGGAGGATGTTTAGCGGAAGGTGGAGGACGTAGAGCGGAAGGTGAAGTATGTGGAGCGGAAGGTGGAGGATGTGGAGCGGAAGGTGGAGGATGTGTAGCGGAAGGTGGAGGACGTGGAGCGGAAGGTGAAGGATGTGGAGCGGAAGCTGGAGGATGTGGAGCGGAAGGTGGAGGGTGTGGAGTGGAAGGTGGAGGATGTGTAGCGGAAGGTGGAGGATGTGTAGCGGAAGGTGGAGGATGTGGAGGGGAAGGTGGAGGATGTGAAGCGGAAGGTGGAGGACGTGGAGCGGAAGGTGGAGGATGTGGAGCGGAAGGTAGACGATGTGGAGCGGAAGGTGGAGGATGTGTAGCGGAAGGTGGAGGATGTGTAGCGGAAGGTAGAGGATGTGTAGCGGAAGGTGGAGGATGTGGAGCGGAAGGTGGAGGATGTGTAGCGGAAGGTGGAGGACGTGGAGCGGAAGGTGGAGGATGTGGAGCGGAAGGTAGAGGATGTGGAGCGGAAGGTGGAGGATGTGCAGCGGAAGGTGGAGGATGTGGAGCGGAAGGTGGAGGATGTGTAGCGGAATGTGGAGGACGTGGAGCGGAAGGTGGAGGATGTGGAGCAGAAGGTGGAGGATGTGGAGCGGAAGGTGGAGGATGTGGAGCGGAAGGTGGAAGATGTGGAGCGGAAGGTGGAGGATGTGGAGCGGAAGGTGGAGGTTGTGGAGCGGAAGGTGGAGGATGTGGAGCAGAAGGTGGAGGATGTGGAGTGGAAGGTGGAGGTAGTGGAGCGGAAGGTGGAGGACGTGGAGCGGAAGGTGGAAGATGTGGAGCGGAAGGTGCAGGATGTGGAGCGGAAGGTGGAGGATGTGGAGCGGAAGGAGAAGGATGTGGAGTGGAAAGTGGAGGATTTGGAGCGGAAGGTGGAGGATGTGGAGCGGAAGGTGGAGGTTGTGGAGCGGAAGGTGGAGGATGTGGAGCGGAAGGTGGAGGATGTGGAGCGGAAGGTGGATGATGTGGAGCGGAAGGTGGAGGTTGTGGAGCGGAAGGTGGAGGATATGGATAGGAAGGTGGATGTTATGGAGCGGAAGGTGGAGGATGTGGATCGGAAGGTGGAGGATGTGGAGCGGAAGGTGAAGGATGTGGAGCGGAAGGTGGAGGATGTGGAGCAGAAGGTGGACGATGTGGAGCGGAAGGTGGACGATGTGGAGCGGAAGGTGGAGGATGTGGAACGGAAGGTGGACGATGTGGAGCGGAAGGTGGAGGATGTGGAGTGGAAGGTGGAGAATGTGGAGTGGAAGGTGGAGGATGTGGAGCGGAAGGTGGAGGATGTGGAGCGGAAGGTGGAGGATGTGGAGCGGAAGGTGGAGGATGTTTAGCGGAAGGTGGAGGACGTAGAGCGGAAGGTGAAGTATGTGGAGCGGAAGGTGGAGGATGTGGAGCGGAAGGTGGAGGATGTGTAGCGGAAGGTGGAGGACGTGGAGCGGAAGGTGAAGGATGTGGAGCGGAAGCTGGAGGATGTGGAGCGGAAGGTGGAGGGTGTGGAGTGGAAGGTGGAGGATGTGTAGCGGAAGGTGGAGGATGTGTAGCGGAAGGTGGAGGATGTGGAGGGGAAGGTGGAGGATGTGAAGCGGAAGGTGGAGGACGTGGAGCGGAAGGTGGAGGATGTGGAGCGGAAGGTAGAGGATGTGGAGCGGAAGGTGGAGGATGTGTAGCGGAAGGTGGAGGATGTGTAGCAGAAGGTGGAGGATGTGGAGCGGAAGGTGGAGGATGTGGAGCGGAAGGTGGAGGATGTGGAGCGGAAGGTGGAGGATGTGGAGCGGAAGGTGGAGGTTGTGGAGCGGAAGGTGGAGGATGTGGAGCAGAAGGTGGAGGATGTGGAGTGGAAGGTGGAGGTAGTGGAGCGGAAGGTGGAGGAGTGGAGCGGAAGGTGGAAGATGTGGAGCGGAAGGTGGAGGATGTGGAGCGGAAGGTGGAGGATGTGGAGCGGAAGGAGAAGGATGTGGAGTGGAAAGTGGAGGATTTGGAGCGGAAGGTGGAGGATGTGGAGCGGAAGGTGGAGGTTGTGGAGCGGAAGGTGGAGGATGTGTAGCGGAAGGTGGAGGATGTGGAGCGGAAGGTGGATGATGTGGAGCGGAAGGTGGAGGTTGTGGAGCGGAAGGTGGAGGATATGGATAGGAAGGTGGATGTTATGGAGGGAAGGTGGAGGATGTGGATCGGAAGGTGGAGGATGTGGAGCGGAAGGTGAAGGATGTGGAGCGGAAGGTGGAGGATGTGGAGCAGAAGGTGGACGATGTGGAGCGGAAGGTGGACGATGTGGAGCGGAAGGTGGAGGATGTGGAACGGAAGGTGGACGATGTGGAGCGGAAGGTGGAGGATGTGGAGTGGAAGGTGGAGAATGTGGAGTGGAAGGTGGAGGATGTGGAGCGGAAGGTGGAGGATGTGGAGCGGAAGGTGGAGGATGTGGAGCGGAAAGTGGAGGATGTGGAGCGGAAGGTGGAGGATGTGGAGCGGAAGGTGGAGGATGTGGAGCGGAAGGTGGAGGATGTGGAGCGGAAGGTGGAGGATGTGGAGCGGAAGGTGGAGGATGTGGAGCGGAAGGTGGAGGATGTGGAGCGGAAGGTGGAGGTTGTGGAGCGGAAGGTGGAGGATGTGGAGCGGAAGGTGGAGGATGTGGAGCGGAAGGTGGAGGATGTGGAGCGGAAGGTGGAGGATGTGGAGCGGAAGGTGGAGGATGTGGAGCGGAAAGTGGAGGATGTGGAGTGGAAGGTGGAGGTTGTGGAGCGGAAGGTGGAGGATGTGGAGCAGAAGGTGGAGGATGTGGAGTGGAAGGTGGAGGTAGTGGAGCGGAAGGTGGAGGACGTGGAGCGGAAGGTGGAAGATGTGGAGCGGAAGGTGGAGGATGTGGAGCGGAAGGTGGAGGATGTGGAGCGGAAGGTGAAGGATGTGGAGTGGAAAGTGGAGGATGTGGAGCGGAAGGTGGAGGATGTGGAGCGGAAGGTGGAGGTTGTGGAGCGGAATGTGGAGGTTGTGGAGCGGAAGGTGGAGGATGTGGATCGGAAGGTGGAGGATGTGGAACGGAAGGTGGAGGATGTAGAGAGGAAGGTGGAGGATGTGGAGCGGAAGGTGGAGGATGTAGAGAGGAAGGTGAAGGATGTGGAGTGGAAGGTGGATGTTATGGAGCGGAAGGTGGAGGATGTGGATCGGAAGGTGGAGGATGTGGAGCGGAAGGTGAAGGATGTGGAGCGGAAGGTGGAGGATGTGGAGCGGAAGGTGGAGGATGTGTAGCGGAAGGTGGAGGACGTGGAGCGGAAGGTGAAGGATGTGGAGCGGAAGCTGGAGGATGTGGAGCGGAAGGTGGAGGGTGTGGAGTGGAAGGTGGAGGATGTGTAGCGGAAGGTGGAGGATGTGTAGCGGAAGGTGGAGGATGTGGAGGGGAAGGTGGAGGATGTGAAGCGGAAGGTGGAGGACGTGGAGCGGAAGGTGGAGGATGTGGAGCGGAAGGTAGAGGATGTGGAGCGGAAGGTGGAGGATGTGTAGCGGAAGGTGGAGGATGTGTAGCAGAAGGTGGAGGATGTGGAGCGGAAGGTGGAGGATGTGGAGCGGAAGGTGGAGGATGTGGAGCGGAAGGTGGAGGATGTGGAGCGGAAGGTGGAGGTTGTGGAGCGGAAGGTGGAGGATGTGGAGCAGAAGGTGGAGGATGTGGAGTGGAAGGTGGAGGTAGTGGAGCGGAAGGTGGAGGACGTGGAGCGGAAGGTGGAAGATGTGGAGCGGAAGGTGGAGGATGTGGAGCGGAAGGTGGAGGATGTGGAGCGGAAGGAGAAGGATGTGGAGTGGAAAGTGGAGGATTTGGAGCGGAAGGTGGAGGATGTGGAGCGGAAGGTGGAGGTTGTGGAGCGGAAGGTGGAGGATGTCTAGCGGAAGGTGGAGGATGTGGAGCGGAAGGTGGATGATGTGGAGCGGAAGGTGGAGGTTGTGGAGCGGAAGGTGGAGGATATGGATAGGAAGGTGGATGTTATGGAGCGGAAGGTGGAGGATGTGGATCGGAAGGTGGAGGATGTGGAGCGGAAGGTGAAGGATGTGGAGTGGAAGGTGGAGGATGTGGAGCAGAAGGTGGACGATGTGGAGCGGAAGGTGGACGATGTGGAGCGGAAGGTGGAGGATGTGGAACGGAAGGTGGACGATGTGGAGCGGAAGGTGGAGGATGTGGAGTGGAAGGTGGAGAATGTGGAACGGAAGGTGGAGGATGTGGAGCGGAAGGTGGAGGATGTGGAGCGGAAGGTGGAGGATGTGGAGCGGAAAGTGGAGGATGTGGAGCGGAAGGTGGAGGATGTGGAGCGGAAGGTGGAGGATGTGGAGCGGAAGGTGGAGGATGTGGAGCGGAAGGTGGAGGATGTGGAGCGGAAGGTGGAGGATGTGGAGCGGCAGGTGGAGGATGTGGAGCGGAAGGTGGAGGTTGTGGAGCGGAAGGTGGAGGATGTGGAGCGGAAGGTGGAGGATGTGGAGCGGAAGGTGGAGGATGTGAGCGGAAGGTGGAGGATGTGGAGCGGAAGGTGGAGGATGTGGAGCGGAAGGTGGAGGATGTGGAGGGAAGGTGGAGGTGTGGAGCGGAAGGTGGAGGATGTGGAGAGAAGGTGGAGGATGTGGAGTGAAGGTGGAGGTAGTGGAGCGGAAGGTGGAGGACGTGGAGCGGAAGGTGGAAGATGTGGAGCGGAAGGTGGAGGATGTGGAGCGGAAGGTGGAGGATGTGGAGAGGAAGGTGAAGGATGTGGAGGGAAAGTGGAGGATGTGGAGCGGAAGGTGGAGGATGTGGAGCGGAAGGTGGAGGTTGTGGAGCGGAAGGTGGAGGTTGTGGAGCGGAAGGTGGAGGATGTGGATCGGAAGGTGGAGGATGTGGAACGGAAGGTGGAGGATGTAGAGAGGAAGGTGGAGGATGTGGAGCGGAAGGTGGAGGATGTAGAGAGGAAGGTGAAGGATGTGGAGTGGAAGGTGGATGTTATGGAGCGGAAGGTGGAGGATGTGGATCGGAAGGTGGAGGATGTGGAGCGGAAGGTGAAGGATGTGGAGCGGAAGGTGGAGGATGTGGAGCGGAAGGTGGATGATGTGGAGCGGAAGGTGGAGGATGTGGAGCGGAAGGTGGAGGATGTGGAACGGAAGGTGGACGATGTGGAGCGGAAGGTGGAGGATGTGGAGTGGAAGGTGGAGAATGTGGAGTGGAAGGTGGAGGCTCTGGAGCGGAAGGTAGAGGATGTGGAGCGGTAGGTGGAGGATGTGGAGCGGAAAGTGGAGGATGTGGAGCGGAAGGTGGACGATGTGGAGCGGATGGTGGAGGATGTGGAGCGGAAGGTGGAGGATGTGGAGCGGAAGGTGGAGGCTGTGGAGCGGAAGGTGGAGGATGTGGAGCGGAAGGTGGATGATGTGGAGCGGAAGGTGGAGGAAGTGGAGCGGAAGGTGGAGGATGTGGAGCGGAAGGTGGAGGATGTGGAGCGGAAGGTGGAAGATGTGGAGCGGAAGGTGGAGGTTGTGGAGCGGAAGGTGGAGGATGTGGAGCGGAAGGTGGAGGATGTGGAGTGGAAGGTGGAAGTTGTGGAGCGGAAGGTGGAGGATGTGGAGCGGAAGGTGGAGGATGTGGAGCGGAAGGTGGAGGATGTGGAACGGAAGGTGGACGATGTGGAGCGGAAGGTGGAGGTTGTGGAGCGGAAGGTGGAGGTTGTGGAGCGGAAGGTGGACGATGTGGAGCAGAAGGTGGAGGATGTGGAGTGGAAGGTGGAGGTAGTGGAGCGGAAGGTGGAGGACGTGGAGCGGAAGGTGGAAGATGTGGAGCGGAAGGTGGAGGATGTGGAGCGGAAGGTGGAGGATGTGGAGCGGAAGGTGAAGGATGTGGAGTGGAAAGTGGAGGATGTGGAGCGGAAGGTGGAGGATGTGGAGCGGAAGGTGGAGGTTGTGGAGCGGAAGGTGGAGGATGTGGAGCGGAAGGTGGATGATGTGGAGCGGAAGGTGGAGGAAGTGGAGCGGAAGGTGGAGGATGTGGAGCGGAAGGTGGAGGATGTGGAGCGGAAGGTGGAAGATGTGGAGCGGAAGGTGGAGGTTGTGGAGCGGAAGGTGGAGGATGTGGAGCGGAAGGTGGAGGATGTGGAGTGGAAGGTGGAAGTTGTGGAGCGGAAGGTGGAGGATGTGGAGCGGAAGGTGGAGGATGTGGAGCGGAAGGTGGAGGATGTGGAGCGGAAGGTGGACGATGTGGAGCGGAAGGTGGAGGTTGTGGAGCGGAAGGTGGAGGTTGTGGAGCGGAAGGTGGACGATGTGGAGCGGAAGGTGGAGGATTTGGAGCGGAAGGTGGACGGTGTGGAGCGGAAGGTGGACGATGTGGAGCGGAAGGTGGAGGTTGTGGAGCGGAAGGTGTAGGTTGTGGAGCGGAAGGTGGACGATGTGGAGCGGAAGGTGGAGGATTTGGAGCGGAAGGTGGACGGTGTGGAGCGGAAGGTGGACGATGTGGAGCGGAAGGTGGACGATGTGGAGCGGAAGCTGATGGTGTAACAATAGTACTAGTGCACTGCGCATGGCTGGACCTTCGGACTCTCTACTAAGAGAATCCGCGCTCAAATTCCCTGCTGCCGTGTCACACATTGGACAAATATTTTCACACTACATTGCTGTAGTGTAGCTGTGTGAATGAACCTGGTTATAGACAGTGGTGAATATTTGTGAAGGAATAGTCTTCGCAAATTAATCGCAGCGTGGCTGGATGCATTCCAGAGACGTCGAGATTGTGTTCGATTTAACAGGTCTGTCAGGGAGTAAAGTGTGAAGTCCTTTTGGGAAATCCTGACTATTAGATACTGCACTATATAAGAACTTACCTTTTTCTATGTCTGTTATATGGACGAAAGTTACGCTAATTTAATTCATCACCCGGTAATGCACGCACATTGAAGTCGATCAGCTTGAGCGCTACTGTGTACACTACCGTAGACGCAGTGCTGTAACAAGTACTCCAGTACATCCCACCACTGCGTAGACGTCGATACGGAGCTGCGCCGTACAGATGAGGAGTGTAAAGCCAAATGTACCATGACCACAGGAGGGGAATGAACCTATGGGCATATTGCGACAAACTGAATTCGCAGGAGGCGTCTAATCGGAAAAGCGATAACACTTCAAAGGAATGCTAGTAAAGAAGTGCACGGAATTCGTGAGCTTACTGGAGGTACGTCTTGTCACGGTTACTTAATTCGTACCAGACCGTGATGTGTAACAGCCTGGATTGAGATCTGGTTGAGATTACGGCGGTACTTAAACGTATCCTTTAGTAGTTGATCGGTTAATCGGACCCCTGCAGTAAGTGGATGGAGTGAGTCGTGTCCGAATGGACATCGTGGATGATACACAAACACCAGGGAGTGTGGCCTTGATTACAACTCCACTGGGTGAGATCTACGAATTGTTTACTTCTCCATTGAGTGTTGCCTTCAGACTGCTTTGGAGGAGACGAGTGCATAAGACCAAGAGATGCGACCTCCACCCCGTGTATTAATGTACCGATTTGTAACTATAATATTTGGGCTGTCGTTTGTTCTCTTGTTTGTATCTATAGACGATATGTCGAACAGATGTATTGCTTTCTATCAACCGAGAAGGTGCATTAGAATGTACTTGGGATGATCTTCCTATCACGTTCGACGCATGATCAATAAGCAACAAGTATTCTCACAAAACAGGAGACGACGAGACTATGTCATAACAACTAATAGAAGATGTTTAAAAGTAATGACGATTTTGACAGAAACCATGTTTTGGAAACTTAAAGATGTCAAAAACAGAATGCACGAAGCAGCATTGGTAAGTAACAGAGTCGGTTGAACGTGGGAAGGACAATCTCACGGCAGACATCTTATCGACTTGCCGTCTGGAATGTCTTCATCTTAGATGTTTAACAACAATCGGACGAGATAATGGGTACGAGTTGGAAAACGTCTTTCGTCTATCTCGATGGTTGATTGCTGTGACGAGCTGTCGGACGCTGTCTACTACTTACAGATAACACAATTTGTACGACTCAAAAACACAGTAAATAATCAATACAAAGGTCAATGCATTGTACATGTTAAAAGCTTGTATAATGCCGGATAAGGGTCTAAGAACTAACAGCAGAGACAACTTGTACCACCAGACTTACAGATGCTGTGCAACAACATAACGTGTTCTGGCATTTACCAAAGTGGGTTTTACGGCAACAGACAATTAGGTGGTTTATACTTATATTTCTATGTAGCAAAAGTTATAACATCATTGTACAGCTGCTTGTTCAAAAGCTACCCATAATATGTTGGTTCTATCACGCAACCATTGTGAAGGGGAAACGTGGACGGGTCTATGTAATGAGGTAGCCGCTACTAGGCTCATGTATATTTCTCATACAGCTGACGTTCTATTGTCTGCTCCGATCAGACATTAAAGGCTAATCAACATACGATAGAAACAATGATAGTGTATATCAGCTTGGCAAATTGGGAGTATAAAACTATTAGTCCAGAATGAAACGACAGCCAGCGTGAAACAAGTGTGATGAAGAAATAGACCACGGGATATTATCTATCTACACCGTACAAGAGCTCGCGTCATTCTGCTTTGGAGACAAAACTACATATGCATATTGTGCAAATTTTCACAGTTAACCGTTGCGCTTTTGCATCGCAGCGCCACCATACGGCAGCGACATAACGACGAGCTATGATTGTTGCAAGACAACATTTAGATGTAAGTCTGACAAACCAAGATATATTGGCTTACAGATTCCCCGGACAGCACCAATTCGTCAAACTGTCAAACGCTGCCTCGTTATGTTGTAGACAGTTGAATCAATCAAACCTGTGTTGTTGGTGTCACTTCAGCGATGTTGTTGTCTCACCGCAGGAAGACGTTGTCTGCCGAATACATTGATGTGTCCACGCTGCTTAGCAAACTCCGTCAAGCGATTAACAAAAAGGAAGCCTGAGGTGCTTCTCGTCTTATATTTTGTTGAAATTCTACTTTCAGAAGGTTATTTTCATGACAAGAACCTAAGGGAAACTTGATAAAGTGTCAAATGTATTTAGTAATGGAGATGTCATGTCGCATTAGTAATGCAATTTACATATTTAGCTGTTAACGACATTGTTGGTAAAGGTAAATTTTGCCGGAGGTCTCACGCATAATGATGATTGTGACATAAGCAAACAGCGATGTACTGGATATGTCAATTAGATGCACAGCTGCACACGTACGTACACACCTGTGTTCGTTCGTACGTTTTACAAACCTACATATTGACTAGTTACCGCGCAGTGTCTGCAATATAGAGCGCTCTTATTGTATACAAAGCGAACAAAGATTGTAGAGTGTTCATTTTGCTCTTCCGATTTCTCTATTTCGTCGCGACAGAACCAATATATATCGCCGTAAATGTCGCCATGGGAGGACTTAATACAACTTGAGAGTGAACAAGAACACGAACTGTGTGATAAAAACTAACAGTATATTGGAAACAGCAATACGGAAGCAGACAGAGTGACGACAATGGAACCAATATAGCAGCCAGATGGTTCGTTTACCTGCCGGCCTATCTATATCAAAGTGAACGGCAAACAAAGCAATGGCCATCCTCTCCCCTCCAGCAAAGCTGCAAACATGTACGCTTCAGGTAAGCTATGCTCTAGTTAATGTACTTATCTCCTTCAAAGTTCAGCGCAGATCGACGTCCTTGAGCGTCTGGGCCAACCTCGATAAGGAATTTCTTTATTCCCACTTATTTCCACATATACAGGGTAGAAACTAGTAATGAGAATCTGTGAAGAATTATAATGATTCGTCGAATTCATAAACCCGCAAACACCAACAGATATAGCCAAATGGTTTTATACCTTCATGTGTATGTGACCACGTGACCAAACGAAACATACTAAGTCGGTTATTTCTCTTTGCATCCAATCGATAATGACGCGATTGCAACAACATGTAAACCACGGGAAGCAGGTGATCTCATAAAGCGACCTCGCGCATTCCTCGCTTTTTAATCAACGTGTTTCTCAGTAGAATAAATACGTTGGTAATGTGTACACTGCCGGAAAACATGCGTTTAATGTAGCAGAAACGACGATCGCAAATCGACTGATGCGCTCACGATTCGTTCAGACTATACAAGACAGTACAACGACAAAGACGCAGCTAATCGCAACTTCCTTGAATTGGTATTTAACGTTGGCAGGTTCCCACAATCAAGAAACGGGATGGGAGAAGAGAAGATTCAACGATATTCATAGTATTGACATCCCCTGGCTCGAGAGGTCGACACGGAAGAGGCAACGTCACCTGTCGTCATTTGAACCATGTATTTTGGTATGTTAGCGTTTCCCCCTAATCCGGTTTGCCTGTTTAGGTCAAGTTCCCAGTAGGCTCATCTACAATCCCTCGGAAGAAAACTGCCGCCTTTAGTTTAAAAAAAAGTTTCGCTGCTGAAGTTTTTTTAGCAGATTTTCGGTTTCGTATTGTCGATCGTTAGTTCTAATCGGTTGTTCACGAGACATTGCGCGCGTGTTCCGCATTTTTACTCCGAGTTACGCATCACGCCCGTCCAACTCGTAAGGTCTATTTTATGAAACATGCGTCAAGTTTACGTCATAAGAAACGTCACGTGACAATCATCTACGTCAACGAAACGTCACATAACAATCGCCGACGTATACGTGCACTGCCAAGTGGGGATGAGTATTTCTACTGGTTTCATAATGCAGTAGTTGAATATTGCAGATTAGATCTGCTTCTCGAAGAGCGGTACCATGCTAGCGTGGAGCTGTGTCTTTAACTGCACCCGAAAATTACTTTACAGAGAGCTACGACTACAGGAATGACAACTTGACAAGCGCTTACAAAAACGACAGCTAATCAACGGTTTGACGACTCCTGTAATCTTTGCTGAAAGCGTTGTTGCCATTTCCAGAACACGAATTGTCTCCTATAGCGGTAGTTCGTTCTCCGCGCTATTTTAATGAATAATTGAAATGGTATTGTTACTGTGTGTCACGGTAACCAAGACATGCAAATTCTGTGACATATTCGCGATGATTCATGTCATTTATTAACACTAACTAACACATTCAACAAATAATTAAACTAAATTTAACTAAACACCTTTTCTAATTTAATTATTTCACCTGTTATCGCACTGTTGCTATTACTTGTATTTTTGTATATTCAATTTTGTTTCTGTTTGTTGGGGCTTACTTAATTTATGTTGCATATAATGTTTTTTATATAATCTGATAATGCTGTTACAAAATATATTGTGCTATATAAGAACTTACGGTTTTTGCTATTCAATATATACATAGAAACAGTTCATGTTAATGTATTTTAGTTATCATGTTAATGCATTTGAGTTTCACAATACGTGGCTTATTAAAAAAAACATAATAATTAAGTATATGTACCTCGTTTTGAAATTGCGTAATACGTCACTCTGCGTGAAACAGCCGTGACGTCTAAGAAAGTGCGTAATACGTCACTCTGCGTGAAACAGCGTGACGTCTAAGAAAGTGCGTAATACGTCACTCTGCGTGAAACAGCGTGACGTCTAAGAAAGTGCGTAATACGTCACTCTGCGTGAAACAGCGTGACGTCTAAGAAAGTGCGTAATACGTCACTCTGCGTGAAACAGCGTGACGTCTAAGAAAGTGCGTAATACGTCACTCTGCGTGAAACAGCGTGACGTCTAAGAAAGTGCGTAATACGTCACTCTGCGTGAAACAGCGTGACGTCTAAGAAAGTGCGTAATACGTCACTCTGCGTGAAACAGCGTGACGTCTAAGAAAGTGCGTAATACGTCACTCTGCGTGAAACAGCGTGACGTCTAAGAAAGTGCGTAATACGTCACTCTGCGTGAAACAGCGTGACGTCTAAGAAAGTGCGTAATACGTCACTCTGCGTGAAACAGCGTGACGTCTAAGAAAGTGCGTAATACGTCACTCTGCGTGAAACAGCGTGACGTCTAAGAAAGTGCGTGATACGTCACTCTGCGTGAAACAGCGTGACGTCTAAGAAAGTGCGTAATACGTCACTCTGCGTGAAACAGCCGTGACGTCTAAGAAAGTGCGTAATACGTCACTCTGCGTGAAACAGCGTGACGTCTAAGAAAGTGCGTAATACGTCACTCTGCGTGAAACAGCGTGACGTCTAAGAAAGTGCGTAATACGTCACTCTGCGTGAAACAGCGTGACGTCTAAGAAAGTGCGTAATACGTCACTCTGCGTGAAACAGCCGTGACGTCTAAGAAAGTGCGTAATACGTCACTCTGCGTGAAACAGCGTGACGTCTAAGAAAGTGCGACGTCACAACTGTAGACTAAATCAACATTGACACAGTGCATGGCTCCGTTCATGGAACTATTTATTTTATTTCCGATTATTTAATCGATGACAATCGTTACACATCTGATTAAAGTACAAACACTAAAGGCACAGTAAGTGAACACGTTATTGATAAAGACCCAAATATTTTACTTAGTCTATTTTTACAGTTTCGCGGTTTTCTTGGAAACCGCATTCTCGTATGCCAGAGGTCATTGCGCTGCGCTACATTACTGTAGGCATGTATATAACTTACACAAACACAAACACAAATACACGCGTAAACATTACAGCTCATTTACACAATCTTGCTACACACACGCACGCACGCACGCACGCACGCACGCACGCACGCACGCACGCACGCACGCACGCACGCACGCACGCACGCACACACACACAAAACAGCACACACACACACACACACACACACACACACACACACACACACACACACACACACGCACACACACACACACACACACACACACACACACACAACACACACAAGCACACACGGCACAGCACCTGTCAGAGGCACATACAGGCACATATAGGCACACACGTGCACATGCTCCTGTCATATGCACAAATTCACGAGCGAACCGCACAGACACGTACACATACACATGCACCCACTCATTCTCATGCACACACGCACACACGTACACACGTACACTCACACGTCAATACACGCACGCATGCACGCACGCACGCACGCACGCACACAGCGAACACATAGTATAGTGCTCCCTTGGTAATCCGGCTATCGGACCTCGATCGTTTTGTGATTTCACAATTCGTTTTGGCAACAACAGCGACACAACTGATTTGCATTTTAATATAATCCTTAAATTTCACACTGAATTCCTTTTAGTGATACATTTTCCTGAAGAACAAATAATTTTATTCGAACGGTTTCTAACAGAATATCGTGGCCAATTTATTATTATGGATTTTCACCCATTTTCATTTGCATAAATTACGAACTCTGCTCATGATTTTAACAATAACAGTCTCGGATTTGCGATGTTCGTCCAACTGACGTAGCCTAATCCTCTCCGGTTACCGACACCTGACCCAAGGCAGGAACCACTGCACGGCCACAAGGAACTGGGATACCTGTTAATACTAAGTCGAAGTGAGTATTTCATTGAACGT
>JAODUO010000275.1:285000-300000 GCA_025642075.2 Ridgeia piscesae
TGTGTGTGTGTGTTGTGTGTGTGTGTGTGTGTTGTGTGTGTGTGTGTGTGTGTGTGTGTGTGTGTGTGTGTGTGTGTGTGTGTGTGTGTGTGTGTGTGTGTGTGTGTGTGTGTGTGTGTGTGTGTGTGCATGTGCGAGCATATAGTAATGTAGACCATTTGATATACACAATATAAATGCACGTGCACAAAGTTGATAACCAGACAGATTAAGAAGCACGCACACACGCACGCATGCACGCAAGTGCGCACGCAGAAACGCACAAATATTCTATAACACAAGATATGCACAGACACACACACCCACCCTACGACACACACACAACACACACAACACACACACACACACACACACACACACAAACACACACACACACACACACACACGCACGCACGCACACACGCATGCACACACGGCTCTGAACAAACACACATAAGCTACACTAATTATAAGCATCTCAGGCGGCTACACAGAGGAAACGTTAGCTTCCATTTAGTTACCCCCATGGGTTTACGCCAACCATTTTTTTTCTCTCATGAGTCGATGCACAACGGACGCTAACCACCGAGTTGAACCCACTCGCTCGCGGTGGTCGGTGTCGTAATATCGACTGACAAGTCTCCACGCAGAATACGTCCCCATTGTGAAGACGATTTTAATAAATACGCACAGAACAAAACACCGCGCGGCGGCCATTAAAGTTCAATAACTACAAGACGACATCGCATCACCTCTGAGGCGTATCGAAGTTCAGTAGCTACAATAAGCTATTATGTTCATCGTCGGCCTACCCGGGTGATCGATACTGCACTGGTCTGCGTTACGTTGTCGGAAATAAACCAGAACCGGGCCGGGTGTCGTAATGCACGCTCCTTGCCGACACTGCTTGCGGAGAGTCAGAATTCAACTGCCCACGTCGTCTTCATTCTGCGTCAGCTGGGGTATCAGTCCGACAGACACACGAAGCGCACGCGCGCACAGGCGAACGCACAAATTAAAACACATATGCGTATCTACCAGTACCTACAGGTACTTGCTCTGCCCCTCCCGTCCCGTCCCGTCCCGTCCCGTCCCGTCCCGTCCCGTCCCGTCCCGTCCCGTCCCGTCCCGTCCCGTCCCGTCCCGTCCCGTCCCGTCCCGTCCCGTCCCGTCCCGTCCCGTCCCGTCCCGTCCCGTCCCGTCCCGTCCCGTCCCGTCCCTCCCCGCTCGCTCGCGCGCGCGCATATATAGCCGCTTCACGTTGTTAGTAAAAGCAAAAGCATAACGTAACGGAGCTCACGTGCAAAATTTTGCTTGTAGGACATATTGAAATCATCAATTGACTTTCGGAAGCAACAAGATGTAACAACTAAACAGTTCAGTTTCTCTAGGAGAATAAAATAGATTTATTTTATGAAACTAATTGGACACGATATTTAATTACTAACACACTACACGTGTTGAGATATCACAGAATTGGCAAACGAACCGATGAAACAACTTTACAGCGCCCCGTTGCTTACAATTAATCGGTTTCTTGTTTCCGTGTCCACGTAAGGTCATACAATAATATATTGTTGTTCTATGTTCTGGGAGGTTTGTTCATTTCCGACCAGACTGCTTCATTTCCTCGTTGGATATCCTCATCCTGCTATACTTTAGTCATTCGTTTTTTGACAAGTCTATTATGTCGTTTACATTTGACATTTGTGGTTTCGCTGCGGGCTTTGTGTCCGATGCAGGACAATTTCTCTTGCATTCAGCCTCTTGCATTCAGCGCATGCCCGCGCGGTTTTCGATGCGGAAGCGGCTAATCATGCGACGCCAGTTTACAGCAACGTATCACGCGATCACGTGGGTACAAACTCGCGCGATTTCGCCACTGTGGCGTTTTTCACAGCGCCGTTAAAATGGGATTGTCCATCATGGTCGCGCAAAATCGCGCCGGCGAGACCAATGGGCGCTGAAGTCTGGCTCTTATGTCCTCCTCGACAAAGGTGTCACCGATTATGACTGCGAGATATATTGCCCTATGCGATGCGTCGTAAATTCGCACTTTTAGGAGAAGCTGCGTTTATGGAGCAAGGTCATCGAAACGCCGATGGAGAGGAATTACGTGAATGCAATAATTCATATTCATGCGCAACGCTGCGTCCGAAACGAAGTGTTCGGCAGCAGAAACATGAATTGAGTCTTGTTGGCGCCGAAATCACAATATTGACCGACGCGTAATAAAGTATTGCGCGACGAGCACATTACGCGAATTGCGCAAGGAGATGTTTGGTGAATAAACACGTAAACGACGATAGCGATCAATCGAATAATTTATTTAGAAGTTGCTCTATTCGATAGGTTTCCTTTATGCACACGTCATCGCTGTTGTCGTAATGACGACGGATGATGATTTTTAAGTTAAATATAAAAATTATTAACATCAACGTCGTCGTCAATGTTGTTGACTTCACTTCCGTCATTGTGCCGACATTCTCCGTCAACCATCGCCTTTCCAAATGGTATCATCCCTGCCGTCTCTAATAATAAAAAACTATCGTGTGACTCGTCACCAACGCTGAGGCATCGCTCACTAATGTCGTCGTCAACGCCGCTAAACAATCGTTACCACTAGTTGTACAATAGTCATAGTAACCATCACCACCACAGTCGCTGATATCATCACCACCACAGTCTCTGATATCATCACCACCACAGTCTCTGATATCATCACCACCACAGACTCTGATATAATCACCACCATAGTCTCTGATATCATCACCACCACAGACTCTGATAGTATCACCACCACAGTCTCTGATATCATCACCACCATAGTCTCTGATATCATCACCACCACAGACTCTGATATCATCACCACCATAGTCTCTGTTATCATCACCACCACAGTCTCTGATATCATCACCACCATAGTCTCTGATATCATCACCACCACAGACTCTGGTATCATCACCACCACAGTCTCTGATATCATCACCACAACAGACTCTGATATCATCATTACCACAGTCTCTGATATCATCACCACCATAGTCTCTGATATCATCACCACCACAGACTCTGATATCATCACCACCATAGTCTCTGTTATCATCACCACCACAGTCTCTGATATCATCACCACCATAGTCTCTGATATCATCACCACCACAGACTCTGGTATCATCACCACCACAGTCTCTGATATCATCACCACCACAAACTCTGATAGCATCACCACCACAGTCTCTGATATCATCACCACCATAGTCTCTGATATCATCACCACCACAGACTCTGATAGCATCACTACCGTCTCTGATATCATCATTACCATCACTGATATCATCACCACCGTCACTGATATCATCATTACCATCACTGATATCATCACCATCGTCACTGATATCATCACCACCGTCACTGATATCTTCATTACCATCACTGATATCATTGCCACCGTCACTGATATCATCGCCACCGTCACTGATATCATCACCACCGTCACTGATATCATCACAACCGTCACTGATATCATCACCACCGTCACTGATATCATCACCACCGTCACTTATATCATCACCACCGTCACTGATATTAACGGCATCATCGAGCAACCTGTTTTGTTGGCGCATTGACATTGTCAGAATCTTTCTGTACACACACGATTCTAACAGCGTGACATATTTACCGACCGGTGGATATAAGGCAATGCACAGGGGAAATTATCCATGGGTGCCCGGGATATAATCCTAACAAGCCTCCACAATATACCTTTGACGTACACACTTTACATACGTAGCTTCGGTGCCTCAGAAATGGATGGCACAATATAGAAAAATTCGTGGGAAAAGTCGTATTTCGCTGTCAAGTCCAATTGTTGAAGGCCGGAAGGATTGAAACTATGTGATACAAAACCATGTTCACTAACGTTGCACTTTAACATCCTTAACAGTGGTCTAGAATACCTGAAAATGTAACAACGGATGTTGTTATATGATTCATTTTCTTACGAGTTCTTTGTCTTGGTGAAACGGTCCTCCACTGTGTAAGGTCCTTGGGGCCTCCACTGTGTAAGGTCCTTGGGGCCTCCACTGTGTAAGATCCTCTGGTCCTCCACTGTGTAGGGTCGTCTGGTCCTCCACTGAGTGAGGTTCTCGGGTCCTCCACTGTGTAAGGTCCTCGGGTCCTCCACTGTTTAAAGTCCTCGGGTCTTCCACTATGTAGGGTCCTCGGGTCCTCCACTATGTAAGGTCCTTGGGTCCTGGACTGTGTAAGGTCCTCGGGTCTTCTACTATGTAGGGTCATCGGGTCCTCCACTATGTAAGGTCCTTGGGTCCTGCACTGTGTAAGGTCCTCGGGTCCGCCACTGTGTAAGGTCCTCGGGTCCTCCACTGTGTAAGGTCCTCGGGTCCTCCACTGTGTAAGTTCCTCGGGTCATCCACTGTTTAAGGTCCTCGGGTCCTCCACAATGTATGGTCCTCTGGTCCTCCACTGTGTAAGGTCCTCGGGTCCTCCACTGTGTATAGTCCTCGGGTCCTCCACAGTGTATGGTCCTCGGGTCCTCCACTGTGTAGGGTCCTCGGGCCCTGCACTATGTAAGGTCTTCGGGTCCTCCACTGTATATGGGCCTCGGGTCCTCCACTGTGTAAGGTCCTCGGGTCCTCCACTGTGTATAGTCCTCGGGTCCTCCACAGTGTATGGTCCTCGGGTCCTCCACTGTGTAGGGTCCTCGGGCCCTGCACTATGTAAGGTCCTCGGGTCCTCCACTGTATATGGGCCTCGGGTCCTCCACTGTGTAAGGTCCTCGGGTACTCTACTGTGTATAGTCCTCGGGTCTTCCACAGTGTATGGTCCTCGGGTCCTCCACTGTGTAAGGTCCTCGGGTTCTCTGTATCAGGCGACTCCTCAGTCCCACATCTGGCGAATATTTACTTCGTAGCTTCGCCAAATGTTGGATCTGCTCTGCAACATTCTATTAAGCGGAAACAACAGTAGTTGGGTCTGCTGCGGGAATTCGTGACTCATCGTCATCATCGTCGTCGTCGTCGACGTCGTCGTCGTAGTCGTCGTCATAGTAGTAGTAGTAGTAGTAGTAGTAGTAGTAGTAGTAGTAGTAGTAGTAGTAGTAGTAGTAGTAGTAGTAGTAGCAGCAGCAGCAGCAGCAGCAGCAGCAGCGCAGCAGCAGCAGCAGTAGCAGTAGCAGTAGCAGTAGCAGTAGCAGTAGCAGTAGCAGTAGCAGTAGCAGTAGCAGTAGCAGTAGCAGTAGCAGTAGCAGTAGCAGTAGCAGTAGCAGTAGCAGTAGCAGTAGCAGTAGCAGTAGCAGTAGCAGTAGCAGTAGCAGTAGCTGTAGCAACAGTAGCAGCAGCAGCAGCAGTAGCAGCAGCAGCAGCAGTAGCAGTAGCAGTAGCAGTAGCAGTAGCAGTAGCAGTAGCAGTAGCAGTAGCAGTAGCAGTAGCAGTAGTTGTAGTAGGTAGCAGGAGTTGTAGTCATCGTCAACATCATCATAATCATTGTCATCATCATCATCACGCGGAAACTTTTGTAGTTGGTGCTGTTGCGGGAATTCGTGTGTCATTATCATCATCTTCATCATCACCATCACCATCGCCGTCGCCGTCGCCGTCGCCGTCGCCGTCGCCGTCGCCGTCGCCGTCGCCGTCGCCGTCGCCGTCGCCGTCGCCGTCGCCGTCGCCGTCTGCGTCGTCGTCGTCGTCGTCGTCGTCGTCGTCGTCGTCGTCGTCGTCGTCGTCGTCGTCGTCGTCGTCGTCGTCGTCGTCGTCGTCGTCGTCGTCGTCGTCGTCGTCGTCGTCGTCGTCGTCGTCGTCGTCGTCGTCGTCGTCGTCGTCGTCGTCGTCGTCGTCGTCGTCGTCGTCGTCGTCGTCGTCGTCGTCGTCGTCGTCGTCGTCGTCGTCGTCGTCGTCGTCGTCGTCGTCGTCGTCGTCGTCGTCGTCGTCGTCGTCGTCGTCGTCGTCGTCGTCGTCGTCGTCGTCGTCGTCGTCGTCGTCGTCGTCGTCGTCGTCGTCGTCGTCGTCGTCGTCGTCGTCGTCGTCGTCGTCGTCGTCGTCGTCGTCGTCGTCGTCGTCGTCGTCGTCGTCGTCGTCGTCGTCGTCGTCGTCGTCGTCGTCGTCGTCGTCGTCGTCGTCGTCGTCGTCGTCGTCGTCGTCGTCGTCGTCGTCGTCGTCGTCGTCGTCGTCGTCGTCGTCGTCGTCGTCGTCGTCGTCGTCGTCGTCGTCGTCGTCGTCGTCGTCGTCGTCGTCGTCGTCGTCGTCGTCGTCGTCGTCGTCGTCTCGTCGTCGTCGTCGTCGTCGTCGTCGTCGTCGTCGTCGTCGTCGTCGTCGTCGTCGTCGTCGTCGTCGTCGTCGTCGTCGTCGTCGTCGTCGTCGTCGTCGTCGTCGTCGTCGTCGTCGTCGTCGTCGTCGTCGTCGTCGTCGTCGTCGTCGTCGTCGTCGTCGTCGTCGTCGTCGTCGTCGTCGTCGTCGTCGTCGTCGTCGTCGTCGTCGTCGTCGTCGTCGTCGTCGTCGTCGTCGTCGTTGACATCGCTATCACCACCTAAGTCATCGGGGGTCCGTGCAATGGTATGGGTCGACCGCGTGTTGTGAGGTGAATCAGTCGGCTCGATACCATCGCCACAGGCCGCCCTTGACGGCAGTCTGCGGCCGCTATCTGTGCCTGTATACCGCTGGCAACCATTCACTGACTCGGCCCGCAGCTACAATGCATGCGCCGCGGACTGTACGCTCAGATCAATGGGAGTATTCGCTTACCAACCGCGCCATTAACGACTCGTCGTCAACATCTTTATCGTCAACAGCACAGCCGCGTCTTTCATACAACTCGACACCAGCGGGTTATTGATTGTTATTAAAGCAGTAATAACACGGAGAGAAAGTATGTGGCGATTGTTAACGACGAACAAAACCAGCAGTGATGTCGACGACACATGAATCTAGTGCAATCGAAACGTTCCCGTTGCTTATTTTACGCCCTCTTCTTTTTTACTCGTGTTCGTCATCGACATCTAGTGTCGCCTCTCATGCGTCCTTCGTTGTTATCATCACAATCATCATCTCTCCCCGTGTGTCTTCGTAGTACCTGTTTTCATCTGAGTTGTTCCGTCTTGCATTTTCGTCATTTTCAATTTCAGTTATCTCCTTAGACATCTGTTTGGTAAATCAAATTCTTCCCCAAATCACTAGATTTTGTTTTCACTTCCTCCATCTTGCCTCTTCTTTCATTTGCAAGTCTTCTCTATATGCTTTGTTTTCATTTAACTCCCTTTAATCACATGTCTCTTCATCGTCTCCGTTTTCTTCGTATTTCCATAAACTTCTCATAAACTCATTTTAGAATCATGTTTTCATTTTGGAATATTTTTATTTTACAATAATTGAATCAAGACCAACGCCGTGAAAAAGTTGCTCCCCGAGGCGATGTTTCGTGCCAGGCGAAAATAACGACGCGTAAGAAAACATCGCCTGCTGCAAACCGCCCCAACGGCTAACGACGTGGTATTGTAAGGCCAATCATCGTGGCGTAAAGGGCGCTGCAATTGCACTACAAGCGGCCGTACGAGACGGCAACACGGAGAAAGACACCTGCCCCAACAACACGACCACCTACACTCAGGCGACAGTATCACGACAAGTCGAAATCCCTGTCACGCAACACACATCTGCAATGGACACGATTAGAGTATAAGCACTACGCGCGCACTCGGCATAAACACGGACCAAAGCATAGTTGTGTTCGATAGCGCCCCGGGCAATGTCATAAGAAGAGACGGTGACCGATTTCTTGTCTTTCTGATTACTTGATTTGTCTAGGAAGTGTGATACTACGCACAATGGATAGATTTACAAGGGGCTGACCGACATGTTTGATTGTATGCACATTCCCAGCAATTCGCTTTCCGGTGAATTGACACACACGTTATATACTCACCAGGTGGCGCGGTCACTTTTGTGACGTCACAATGCCGACAACGCTATTTTTCACAAGAAAGAAGTTCTTCGCATAGTTATGGTGTACATACAAGCGTCTTTTAAACGCATATATATATATATATATATATATATATATATATATATATATATATATATATATATATATATATTGAATAATAGGCGGGCGAGGCGAGGCGAGGCGAGGCGAGGCGAGGCGAGGCGAGGCGAGGCGAGGCGAGGCGAGGCGAGGCGAGGCGAGGCGAGGCGAGGCGAGGCGAGGCGAGGCGAGGCGAGGCGAGGCGAGGCGAGGCGAGGCGAGCGAGACGAGACGAGACGAGACGAGACGAGACGAGACGAGACGAGACGAGACGAGACGAGACGAGACGAGACGAGACGAGACGAGACGAGACGAGACGGACGGACGAGACGAGACGAGACGAGACGAGACGAGACGAGACGAGACGAGACGAAGTACGCGCTTTCGCATGTATATGACGTCATCCCAACCAGAAATCAGTCGAACTGACGAACCTGTCTTGTTGAAAGGCAAACATCTACGCTGCAATTCGGCATTGTTGCTGCTGCTGCTGCTGCTGCTGCTGCTGCTGCTGCTGCTGCTGCTGCTGCTGCTGCTGCTGCTGCTGCTGCTGCTGCTGAGACTACTATTACTACTCCTGTTGCTGCTGCCGTTGTTGTTGTTGTTGTTGTTGCTGTTGTTGTTTTTGTTGTTGATTCAATGTGGTATTATCATTAGCATACATACACACCCCAAGTGTAGCACATTTCGTACTAATCAATAAACGTGTGTTTCTGTAGTTGATCGTTGACGTCGACGCTACTATAGAAAGCGTCTCATGAAGGCTGGAACATTGATTTGAGATTTTATGTCATCTAATTAAGCTGAAATCAATTTTGCTATGACTAATGGATTCGTGCGATAGGATTTGATAGGTACGAATACAAACGCCGATTAGCTATAGACTATCGCCTTGAACTTCGATCTTCCGTCGTTGATGTCGCTTCATTACCTATCGGCCTTCATGTGCAGCCGCCTGCTGACATTTGGTAAACAATTCTTGCTAATGACTCGACTTAGATATCACCTCGTTAGCGCTGCACCATTTTCGATGTTATCTACAGACGGCACATCGTGCTGACAATAATAACGAACATCACAACACTGCTCCGCAATCCATCGTTATCTGGGAAGTCAACAATTCCTTTTTTAATGTACGTCCGACCAACAAACGTTCATTCATCATTCGTTCGGATCATTGAGCACTGGGACACGACTGGAGAACTAGCGCAAATGTTATTACTTTGGATTAATTTGATCAAAATGTTGCTATTTAAAAAACATCATAGTCCGAGCTTGTGTTTTCTTGTTGTGTAGTCGCGTACACTGAACGACGTAACATGACACGCAAAACTCTCATCTCAGAGATTCACGGTTCGAAAACCTTTGCTGCCGTTTCAGATCTTAGGCAATTTTGTTCATGGTACGTTGCTTCAGTTATGCATGCCCTTCTCAAACTTGAACAATACTATAATATGAATTATGAATAAATTACAATTGTTTAGACATAGGAATGCTTCTTCACAACCACTGACGTTATTGTTTCCTGGTACCCATTGATATCAATGTTTTGTAATATCCCACTGACGGCACTGTTTCCTGGTACCCATAGATATCAATGTTTTGTAATATCCAACTGACATCACTGTTTCCTGGTATCCATAGATATCAATGTTTTGTAATATCCCACTGACGTCACTGTTTCCGGGTATCCATAGATATCAATGTTTTGCAATATCCCACTGACGTCACAGTTTCGTGAAGCGCCAGTGATATCAGTGTTACGCAGTGTCCAACGAATATCATTATATGGTGACGCCCTACTGATATCACAATTTGTTGATGCCCCAGTGATATCACTACATTTAAATTGTCAGTGTTTCTTGATGCCCCAGTGATATCACTATTTTTATATCTGACTTAATTGTAAAAAATATCAAAATTAACAATAATATGCATAATTATCATTATTGCTGCCATATACAGCTAGCTACCTTAACAAATCATATACAAAGGGAATTTGACACATCTAACATTTCCATTTCAGTAAACAATTGACGCCGTTCCGTACGTCCTGTGCGCTGGTTCCCTGTCACTCGTCCTCTAAATAGTCAGCCAGTCGACGCATATTGCTTCTTCAATGAAATACCGTCTGGTTTTGCTCACACTGAGCTGACGTGATCAGCACTAGAAGAACTTCTGGCAATGAGAGTCACGTCTGTTCTTATCCATCGTCCGCTCCGCCTTGACGCACTCCACCAAAGAGGGAAGCAAATTGTTGGATTTGGTTCTATCGCTGAACCCTGCTACAAAACCTCACAAAGCCAACACAGTTCATTGGAATGCACTTGTGAAAGAAGATAAACACCGATAATACAAGTGTTTAATTCAATACAATAGTAGAGCTATAAACTAATAAGCAGCATATGCACACACTGGTAGAGACAGACATATAGAGAGCATTTCTAAATGAACAAAACAAAGCTGATCGTATATTTCATGTAGTTCCTGAATTTATGCCTACATAATTATATGGCAGTTTTACAGGATGTCTTGTTATAGGCCTAAGTTTAAAAGTTTCGAGGCAATTATCGAAGCAGTCTAAATAAAATGAGTACTGTTTTGTCATATGTATTACTATGGCAATGTTGTTATTATATTACTATATATACTGTATCATTTTCGTCCCCCCTCGATCAGTTCGTTCCACCTTATAAATGTGTTTCAGTGTGATAACCACATTTGCGTATATGTTGCAATTTTATTGGTTAGGAATCATCACGTGACTTTCCCAACTGGATCCTCATTGGTGTGCGTCACAAACGCGATGTGCCGCCATTATTATTCTACAATATCGAATAGGAACAACTTTTGCGTCCGTTGTCATTGCCTTGTCTTTTTATGTAAATCTTTATTTCACATCATATGTTGTCTACCTAAGATAAATGGTGTAATATGTCGGTAAGCCTACAACCATCATCCCCACTACACAAGCAGAGTCCCAGGCAGTAATTATACCTTACGTCTTTGTACCGAAAATGAAGTAGAATGACTTTCCAAACGTAGAGTTCTATACACATAAAAAGGTAGTAAAATCCGTTTTGAAAAGGCCCTAGTAATTTAGACCAGTCAACTGGATATATTGCTGTGAACGAGTTGTCTTCATCCAGCAATTGCTGCGTGGCTGGATGTATCTCAGATAGGACGCGATGTTGTTTGAATAAACAGGTCCGCCAAACAATGACGTATGAAACGCTTTGAACAGCCATGCTTCACCATCCTTCTATGTCGATAAACTCTGCAATTGTGCAATAAATGCTAGGAACATAATAAATTATATTGGAATTCTGGGAAAAAAGTAACTCTTTTATGTTTTCGACAATGTGCATGGGTTAGGAGTACTACCGGTTTGAGGGTTCGTACAGGACAGACGGACTTTATATGGATGTAAACCCATTGCAACAACGTTATGCGTGTTTTCAGCCATTGTTCCGACGACATCCGATCACGTGGCAACGTTTTGCGTAACATAATTGCTCATATCTACGTCATGATAAACGTCATTTACGATTATTTCTCTTGGATTTGTGTAGGTAACGACATTTAGATAATTGGAATTTTCTAAACGGATGATAGGTATTTGTTTCTAATGTCTACATAATTAAACAACAACGTGGGTGGCCATTGTTTAATTGCGTAAAAAGAAACAGACCCGCCTCAACGCTAGTCACGTCGGGTCTACACGTAATGACCCAGTGGAAGTAGTTTTTATGTCGTGGTAGCGAGTCTGGTTGAGCGAGGTCAGGGCGTGTGTGTCGGCCATTAGATGTGGGCAGGACGCAGAGTATCTCGGATACATTTTGGCGCAAAGACAGACAAACATCTAGGTCAGAGTCCAACATGTTCTCAACTGGGAGTCACTTAGGTCTAACATATTACACGATGTCTCCCGGATCGCCAGGTTTGCTGTAAGTTCCGGAAAAGCAACGTTGAACCATATAAAATACTTTGTGGTAACATATCCACATTAAGTCTCGTATTTGTTATAGATTTGGATCATTCTCGTGTGGTTTCGCAGCTGGATTGTTTAGATCATTAAAAAACTCATTGTCTGTATTTCCAAGTGACAAATTCAAACAAAGAATTGCATACGCAATAGTTACCAACATAAAACGATTACAAAGAGAAATGGGTGAATTCTAAGTGCTGTAATTAGGGTAGGGCGGGGTAATACGCCCATGTGAGGCAATACGCCCATACCATACAGCATACTTTTCCAACGAACTCCTAACGCACTATATCACATATCATGTTTTAAGTGCTGCCATATCTCGCTTTCTTCTGACAAGAGCATTAATGTGCATGCTCAAACGTAAGTCGACTTTTTTTTGGTTTTGGTGTTAAAACTAACCTCTACCTTTGTGTCAATAAAGTCATTGTAACTAAAGACAGAGTGTTGCCATTAAGCAATATTTATCATAATTAATTGTAGACATATTAGCAACAATAATTGTGGATGATAATAAGCACGCTGACTGGACATCTACTTTTCGAAATAAACGTAGTGGGGCAAGACGCCTACCAGCAGTACGAAGGCGTTTTACCCCAGAGCTGTTTTGCCAAACGTGGCGATATATTATAACATATACAACCATGTAATAAAGTACAGAAATATTTTGATGACAATGACTATAATGATTGTTACACAATTATCAATACCAATCTCACTACTTCCATTTCAATATGCCATGTAAATGTATCTAAGGCGGACACTAGGAGGGCAAGATTATATTTCTTTAGTATTTCTATTTTATTATTATGTGTTCTCATTTGCAAAGATCAAAAGTATAAAGTTTGACATAGCTATCCAGGCAGTATGGTAACATAAATGATGGTTGTGGGGGGGTAAAATACCGTCCCTGAGCGAATTGCCCCTTTTTGTGGACGTATTGCCCCAGCCAAGGGGCAATATACCTGCCTTTAAAGTTTTTTAATACATATATCTTGAAAATTCATAGTATTCAGACTTTGAATTATAGGTTATTTTAATAAAGTATATCATCCTCTTAGGGAGTATTAAGGTATTTTTTAATAAACGTTACTATTTGTTTTTATTAAATTTCCTGATTAAGGTTAGCGTATTCCCCCGCCCTACCCTATTAACATTTATAACAATGATATTTTAAGTTACACTTATATCCATATTCCTCATTACAGCATTCGTGTATTTGAAATGTAGCTGTACCTGCCTACAGACTGCAATATATGTGTGTGCGTGTGTGTGTATGTGCATGCGTATGTGTGTTTGTATGTGTGTTCGTGTGTGCGTGCGTGCGTGCGTGTGCGCGCGCGTGTGTGTATGTATGTATGTGTGTTCGTGCGTGTGTTTATTTGTGTGCCTGCATATGTGCGTGTATGTGTTAGTTGTATGCACATATGACAGTGTAGGTTTTCAGCTGTTTTTGACAATGATGTCAGTGGTGCACTATTGAGTAGATTCCCCGCCGCTCTGCCCATTGAGCTCGTCGTTGTGGCGCAAGACACGGTCAACGATGCAGCTGAACTTGTTCGAGACAGCTGGAAATGATGACAGTAGCAGTCGGGATTTGAAGATATGTCTTCCTTTGACGCTAGGCCCGAACACGAAATCGTGTGAGGCTCAACCGCGCTGTTGACACGCTGACTTGTTTGATTCCGATACAATCGGACCTGCGGTTCATCTGATTCCATCGGAATTGTTGGGTATATACATACGCAAGCCTGTTCATCAACAATACTTATTCCAATGTCATATAAATCGGGAAAATCAGTGGATATTGCGAAAGTGGTCAAAGGCACATGGTCTTCCACGCAATTAACAACGAACTAGGTTCTATTCCTTCTGTCTGGTAATCGGTATACACGTACATCGATGATAGCGTAAGCGGCCCCATTTCGTGTCTTATACGTGAATGAGAGCGAATTTTTATGCATCTTATTAATCGGAAATTTATTATCGTTCATAAAGGAGATATAACATTAAGTGAAAAGCCATAAATTAATTCTAGTAATAGATATATACTGGCATTTGGAAGCATAATGCCAACATTGGATAGATTGTGACACGGGGGTATTCGTGCAATATAATGCATAATATGCGTGTCATTGAATTGACATGTTACATGTGTCACACGTCCAACTCTATAAATCAGTACCATATCCTACTTTGACGGGATTGCTCAAAAGCGGCTAAACTACTATCGAACAACGAGTCAATTAAACATCGCAAGCAAACACGGACAATCAATTATGTCTGCGGATAGAAATTTGCATTTTGTTTTAAGAAATAAACAATTTGGTTCTATTTTTAGCACAATCGTTTGCTCAATATTATTACATTAACAGATTCGGCATGGCTTTAAACCAAGACAGCTGTGCTCCATCGAAATCAATACTAAATATCATCCAGGCAAATTTCATCGTGTGCGCGATAAAAAAATCCAGTTTTATTGAAACCCTTATAATATTATGTTAATGTGCGTATTGATCGATATGCAAAAGCGTTTTCGTCAAATCTTGTAATCTTTGCTGCGAGTCAAGATGGGAAAAAGCAGTCATGTGCCATCATAACAAGCCTACTTCAGCGTTCGTAGGGGATATCGGGGCAACGCGGCCACTGGATAAAAACATGAACAATAACACTTTAAGCTGCGACCACTTCCATCGTCTAATGTTGATATGATTAAAACATTAGTTCATGTCACTACCCCTTGTGTTGATCAGTTTCGCTTTCCACATCAGTCGCCATCTTAACGCTCTAGTGTTAATTTGGTTTCAGTGAAATGTCTAGTGTAAAGCGCTTTGAGCAGTCTTGAGGACTGGATACTGCGCTATGTAAACGTTACCTTTACTTTACCAATGTATGTTGTTAGCTTAAAACGGTGAGAACTTATAAACGAACAAATACACCGGCATTATATTATGTCCGGCAAAAGCCATCGATGCGGGTAGATCAGGTAGTAATGTGAA
>JAODUO010000275.1:305000-312500 GCA_025642075.2 Ridgeia piscesae
ACAGTCGATTGGTAATGTATCAGTCGATTGGTAATGTAACAGTCGACCGGTAAAGTAACAGTCGATTGGTAATGTAACAATCGATTGGTAATGTAACAGTCGACCGGTAATGTAACAATCGACCGGTAATGTAACAGTCGACCGGTAATGAAACAGTCGACCGGTAATGTAACAGTCGATTGGTAATGTAACAGTCGACCGGTAATGTAAAAGTCGATTGGTAATGTAACAGTCGACCGGTAATGTAACAGTCGATTGGTAATGAAACAGTCGACCGGTAATGTAAAAGTCGATTGGTAATGTAACAGTCGACCGGCAATGTAACAGTCGACCGGTAATGTAACAGTCGATTGGTAATGTAACAGTCGACCGGTAATGTAACAGTCGACTGGTAATGTAACAGTCGATTGGTAATGTAACTGTCGATTGGTAATATAACAGTCGATTGGTAATGTAACAGTCGATCGGTAATGTAACAGTTGATCGGTAATGTAACAGTCGATCGGTAATGTAACAGTCGATCGGTAATGTAACAGTCGATTGGTAGTGTAACAGTCGATTGGTAATGAAACAGTCGATTGGTAATGTAACAGTCGATTGGTAATGTAACAGTCGATTGGTAATGTAACAGTCGATCGGTAATGTAACAGTCGATCGGTAATGTAACAGTCGATCGGTAATGTAACAGTCGATCGGTAATGTAACAGTCGATTGGTAGTGTAACAGTCGATTGGTAATGTAACAGTCGATTGGTAATGTAACAGTCGATTGGTAATGTAACAGTCGATTGGTAATGTAACAGTCGATCGGTAATGTAACAGTCGATCGGTAATGTAACAGTCGACCAGTAATGTAACAGTCGACCGGTAATGTAACAGTCGACCGGTAATGTAACAGTCGACCGGTAATGTAACAGTCGATCGGTAATGTAACAGTCGACGTAATGTAACAGTCGACCGGTAATGTAACAGTCGACCGGTAATGTAACAGTCGACCGGTGAACTAATAGTAATACATCGATCGGTTATGTAACAGTCGACCGGTGAACTAATAGTAATACATCGACCGGTAATGTAACAGTCGACCGGTAATGTAACAGTCGACCGGTGAACTAATAGTAATACATCGATCGGTAATGTAACAGTCGACCGGTAATGTAACAGTCGACCGGTGAACTAATAGTAATACATCGATCGGTAATGTAACAGTCGACCGGTAATGTAACAGTCGACCGGTGAACTAATAGTAATACATCGACCGGTAATGTAACAGTCGACCGGTGAACTAATAGTAATACATCGATCGGTAATGTAACAGTCGACCGGTAATGTAACAGTCGACCGGTAATTTAACAGTCGACCGGTAATGTAACAGTCGACCGGTAATGTAACAGTCGACCGGTAATGTAACAGTCGACCGGTAATGTAACAGTCGACCGGTAATGTAACAGTCGACCGGTGAACTAATAGTAATACATCGATCGGTAATGTAACAGTCGACCGGTAATTTAACAGTCGACCGGTAATGTAACAGTCGACCGGTAATGTAACAGTCGACCGGTAATGTAACAGTCGACCGGTAATGTAACAGTCGACCGGTAATGTAACAGTCGACCGGTGAACTAATAGTAATACATCGACCGGTAATGTAACAGTCGACCGGTAATGTAACAATCGACCGGTAATGTAACAGTCGACCGGTAATGTAACAGTCGACCGGTAATGTAACAGTCGACCGGTAATGTAACAGTCGACCGGTGAACTAATAGTAATACATCGATCGGTAATGTAACAGTCGACCGGTGAACTAATAGTAATACATCGACCGGTAATGTAACAGTCGACCGGTAATGTAACAATCGACCGGTAATGTAACAGTCGACCGGTAATGTAACAGTCGACCGGTAATGTAACAGTCGACCGGTAATGTAACAGTCGACCGGTGAACTAATAGTAATACATCGATCGGTAATGTAACAGTCGACCGGTGAACTAATAGTAATACATCGATCGGTAATGTAACAGTCGACCGGTAATGTAACAGTCGACCGGTAATGTAACAGTCGACCGGTGAACTAATAGTAATACATCGACCGGTAATGTAACAGTCGACCGGTAATGTAACAGTCGACCGGTAATGTAACAGTCGACCGGTGAACTAATAGTAATACATCGATCGGTAATGTAACAGTCGACCGGTAATGTAACAGTCGACCGGTAATGTAACAGTCGACCGGTGAACTAATAGTAATACATCGACCGGTAATGTAACAGTCGACCGGTAATGTAACAGTCGACCGGTAATGTAACAGTCGACCGGTAATGTAACAGTCGACCGGTAATGTAACAGTCGACCGGTAATGTAACAGTCGATTGGTAATGTAACAGTCGACCGGTAATGTAACAGTCGACCGGTAATGTAACAGTCGACCGGTAATGTAACAGTCGAGTTGTAACATCGACCGTAATGTAACAGTCGACCGGTAATGTAACAGTCGATTGGTAATGTAACAGTCGACCGGTAATGTAACAGTCGACCGGTAATGTAACAGTCGATTGGTAATGTAAAAGTCGACCGGTAATGTAACAGTCGATTGGTAATGTAACAGTCGACCGGTAATGTAACAGTCGACCGGTAATGTAACAGTCGATTGGTAATGTAAAAGTCGACCGGTGAACTAATAGTAATACATCGATCGGTATGAAAACAACGAAGAAGATGATGATAAAGATGATTATGATTAAATTACTAATGAGGATGCAAAAGGTGAAGACGAGTATGATGATTGATTATGATGATACTGATGACGAGATACGTGATGACGGTTATGATTATAACGATGATCACATTGATGATAACGATGTTGTTGCTGTTGTTGCTGCTGCTGCAGTTGTTAATAATGCTAATTAAGAAAATTAAGGCGTCATCTTTGTGCTGAATATGAAAGTGATGACGATGGTAATGATAGTAGTTAGGACAATCATAAAATAATGATGATGAAGGTCATCATCATTACGATGATGCGGATGACGAAAATATCACCATCAACGTAATCTTTACCTCAACATCCTCCTCACTCTCATGTTCACATTTATAACGGCTGACAATTAGTCGACGTTCATGAAATATATTAAATAAGAATTCACAGAATGAGTTAGCCACTTGTTTCCTCAGAGAACAAATGAATTGCCATTATAACATCCGAATTGCCTAATTATTTGAACACATTAAAAGATAACCTCAAAGTTATTATCTCCAAAACGAGGTTTCTTATATATATATATATATATATATATATATATATATATATATATATATATATATATATATATATATATATATATATATATTATATATATATATATTAATGTAATTAATTAATGAACAACACGTTCGTTTCAATAAATTAAAACAGCATCTTAAACATGAAATGGTGATCTCATAGAAAGCGATCTTCACAAATACATAAAAACTAATTTGTTTTGACGGAATACTGTTCGACAAATTGCTGCTAATTAACCACAAGTTGATAAAAACATTATATACAAAAAACAACATACAAATTATAAACGGTACGTGACGCGTGCGTTCCTGCCTCCAACAACATGTGAAGTTCTACGGCACGCGCATAAGTGGGACAACGAACAAATGCTTCAGCCAATTTCCTGCTAATAACTAAATTACAAGTGATTCATTTGTCATTGGAACCGTCGAAGCGGACATCACCTGCCGGACAGAGTACTTTGTCACATCGCTGCTTTCGTGGGAAACTCCGTCTTCCGAAGGGAACAAGGCGCAAGTGTTTACCCACCCATTGCAGGTGAAGAATGCAGCATATGCGATCAAATTAAACATCCGTATGAAACACCTTCCAGCCGTCGCTGCGGAAGACATTTGCGCCGGCAGTACAATCGACATCGCTGCCGCTTTATCTGGCTACCGAACGACCCGCAGCTGGAAAATCTCACGAGATGTTAGCGGGAGCACGCGTGATTTATCTCGCTCGTTAGGACTATTACACTTCGCTTTTGATCGCATCAGAATAATAGCCGACTCGACTCGCAATTCGACGCGTGTGGACCGGGTACCGTGAGTTCATTCAGGTTTTCGTCCCGTACTAGACTTTCATCTGTATCGGTTCTTGTGGTGTCTCGTGCAAAACGCCGCAGGCAGTTTCCACGAAAATCCCGAACGGAAATTCGTCGAATAATTCCCACACAACACGGTGTAGACTGCAAAGGATTTGCTGGTGTGCCGACCCATGCAAAATTAATGCACTATTTGTAATTTCAACTCAACGGAAAAACTACCGATTGTCATTGCTTAACTCAATAAATATCTGAGCATTTTCCGAAACAGTTGTGCGACAAGACGGACAGGTAAATTAATACTAATGTCAGTTAGTTAGAAATACTATCAATATGGATTGACGAATTTTTTTAATAGTCTATCATCAGATCGTATAAAGACCACTGTGCTGTATTAATAGGCAGACAACAACACTCACGTAACAAGACGAATGTAACCGATGATTCACCGGTAGACCGACATCGATTACCGTATTTGATCTCTTTATAAGGTAACCCACAGTTTTAGGTCAACCTGACTCGAATAGCGATTGTATTAACAAGAACAAAAATCATACACTTTACTGTTACAAAATAATTTGAGTCTGCGATATGTGACCTAAACTGCGAAGCGGCCGTATTCTACAGGTGCTAATACAGCGACACTCCACTAGACACCACAGCAATAAACATCAACATACGCAACAAATCTATGTATTGTTGATTTCGGTGTTGCGAGTATTTTTTAGGAACAAGATGCTAACCAGCAAACAAACCCCTCTTTGCAGTTAGTTTAAGAGACCGTATAAGAAAAATCGTCGCATTTAAAATCGAACGTGTCTCCGGTAAAGTGGAACTAATAACTCAAACATGACGAATGATGTAGAAAGAGTCATTCTTGATTGATGGCCGCGCGTTTTTAATATACAAATCAATTAAAGTTTTCGTATCACGAAAACAAATTAAACCACTACATAGGACCTACTGATTGAATATTTGTGTTACCGGAAGCGCCACTGAAGACACAGCGAGTTATGACGGGCTGCTCACACGTACCCACGCACGCACGCACGCACACGCACGCGCACGCACGCACGCACGCACGCACGCACGCACGCACGCACGCACGCACGCACGCACGCACGCAAGCACGCACGCACTCACGCACGCACGTATGCACACACGCACACAGGCACACACACACACACACTATATATATATATATATATATATATATATATATATATATATATATATATATATCAAAACGACGTGTATGCTTACACTAACAATATGGATCTAGATGTAAAAAGACAGACCCATGACTAGAGCCATACACACGACAGGAATCAAATAAAAAAACCTTTACCAGAGAATAACATGAAAACTCATATGTAAATCCCTCATGGTTACGAACTAATGTATTATGCAAGTACAGGGCAACATGGTAATTCCTAACAGAATGGACCCTCGATAACACCAATCCGGTAATCCTAAATTCGGAAAGGAATTTCCAAATGCTAACACTCACCACTGCTCGGGAAATCCGACTCTCTATTTCGGAAATCGAAATCAAGCGCCAAACCTTAATTTCAGGACAAAGGTGATCCCGTCCTAAATAGAAGGATCACCTATCCCGTCGTTGTGGGTGGTCGCTGGGACACGTCTGAGAAAGATTTCACCGTCCGTCCCCACTTTTGCAGGTCCTTTGTTATTAATTGCGATTAATGGTAGTCGAGTCATGTCCGTTCTTTGATGTTATCTTCGTTCTCTGCTGACGCCCTACTAGGCATCTGATGATGATGATGATGATGGTGGTGGTGGTGGTGGTGTGGTGATGAAAATGATGACGACGACGGCGACGACGACGACGACGGCGACGGCGACGGCGACGGCGACGGCGACGGCGACGGCGACGGCGACGGCGACGGCGACGGCGACGGCGACGGCGACGGCGACGGCGACGGTAATAAGGGCACATATTTAGCTCTTTTTTAATACGAATACGTAACAAGATTTTGACGGTAACAAGATTTTAACAAGGTACTCGTAGCGTTTTCCACATAATAAGGGCACATGCTTTGGCAGTAACTAATGATAAGCCATCTCGTTAATATAGCTACCTCGCGATTAGGGTCATCCAGACATAGTCCCGTATCAATCATAAAGTATAGAAAATTACTTTCACTGTTGCTGCCACCTCGATATTCGGGTCACTTTCTCCAGAAGTGACGTTCCGTTATGTTTTGTAGATCAAGACAACTGACTCAGCAGAAAGGCAAGGTGGGGTGCACGAAATTGCGCACGTTTCGACAAAATGGCCGGACCTGTATCGAACTACCGTCTGAAACCCGGAGGCATCGAACCGTCTCACCCGACCGACTGTCCGGTGTTCTGTCCACTGCGCCCCACGTAACAAACCAGTAACATTAGCGCCGTTGGACGGATATGGTTGTAGATAATATTTGTTGCGGTTTTCACTTGCGATGTTCAATTTCACGTTCACTGCCGGACATGGCATCGGAAGTCGAGGGGAGATTTACGCAGAGCCGATTCAACAGTTTCCAACACAGACGACGTTCGTCAACAGCAGCTGTTGAATTCACACATCATAGGGGCTCATACCGCATTCTAAATACTGGATTGGTCGTCCTAAGCCACTCCGGTCTTATAGAAGCTTTGGGGAACAAATGTCCTGTTGAGCACCAACGATTCTATTTGCCGAGAGTTTATATCATTTTAGAAAGGTTTTAAATTAACTGATACCGTGTTAGTTTTCTATTTATAGAAATATGAATACATAAGCACAAAGCGTGAATTGTTTACAGTACACGTTTTTATGACACACGTCTGGGAAACTTATACAAAACAAATGCGTTGATGAGTTTTATACTACGTGGCTTAAAGACATCAGAACCCTGTTGTGTTGTCTACCAACTTACACTTTCTGTAATGTAGAACCTTTTAAAATAGATTCTTCACCAAATGAAATTCAGATTATGAATAGAAGGGTGTGAATTGTGCGGAGCTGTTGAAAGCGCAATAACCCCAGTTTGAAAATGTTCTTTCATCATGCTTTTAATTGTAACGGGATAGACACGTTTGAAAGTGTCAACTACATCTTGTCCAAACTACAAATTGGTACCAACTCTTTCAGTAGCATGGAATCTAAGCATTTGTATGGTATGATTTGCGACCACAAACTGGGGCAGAACGGGCAACTAATATGCTATGTCATTTGCAAATGTCTTGGAAAGTATACAGATAATTCGTGTAGAACGTGTTATTAAAAGACGAATTGCGCTTATGTCTTTATATTTTTATATACGCAAAGGCTCATATTGGTTATTGTCTTAAGTGAATCACGCAGTTTGTATTATGAATAAAACATTCGAAATTGCATTATGTGTCGCGCGAAACAGTGTCGGCCTAA
>JAODUO010000275.1:317500-320000 GCA_025642075.2 Ridgeia piscesae
ATATATTAAAATAATAAATATATATTAACAAAAGAAAGAAAAGGATGAAACAGTGAAGGAAAATGACCTACCGCTGATCCACTTCGACTCTGTATACATCGCTTTTAGTCCCGGAAACAATGGGCACAGTGCCGCAGGTTTCATTTATGCTTTAATTATGTGCATATTATATATATATATATATATATATATATATATATATATTATATATATATATATATATATATATTTTGCATGACATTAGAAATCTAAATTATATATATATATATATATATATATATATATATATATATATATACACGACATTGTCAGGAGGTTGCGCATTACGCAGCTGCGGGTTAACACAATTAGTGATAACGTCATTGCGGTTTCCGCCCAACAACGATGTAAACGAAGTCGAAGTGGATGAGCGGTCGGTCGTTTTCCTTCACTCTTTCCCTTCGTCTTTATCTTTACTATTGCTAATATCCTTACTATTACTTCGCTTCAATTTTGTTTCAGGAAACGACCACAGCGACATCGAGATGTGGACTATAATATATACAACATATGCGATATTTATCGATAGGAACTTCAAGTTGATGAAACGGGAGTTAAGCCTCGGAGACTGTGACATTATGTTTAATTAACGGACATTAAATATTGAGGTGTTATGAAGTGTAAATTGGTGTAATTTATTTTAGGTAACCATGGTTGGGAGGAGAATAAACGCCTTTCATTGTTGAAACACTGGGAAACCACATCTTCTCCTTCCCGAAATGGGTTGGAAGTTCGACGGCCGGCTTACAGAGTCATTCCATGGCTTACCCGCTATCATCAACTGTCAGTCGTTTTACACGGATAATGCGTTTATCCAATAAAAGAAACATGTTGTAGTATGCTGTGCAAAGTGTGCAGACGCAATATGTAACAAGTGGCAACAATAGTGAACTATTTCAGTAGACAGCCCATATCAAAATACGACAAATCAGCAGAATAAAGGTAGCCCAACAAAATAAAGAGAGCCCACCATCATTTAGAGAGCCCACCAGAATACAGATGGCCCATTAGAATGTAGATGGCTCGCCAGTATAAAGATAACCCACCAAAACAAAGATAAACCACCAAAATATACAGCCCACCAGAACAAAGCTAGCCCACCAGAATAAAAACAATCCACCAAAATATTCATCCCACCAGAATAAAGATAGCCCAACAGAATATAGATAGCCAATCAGAATATAGACAGCCCAACAGAATATAGATAGCCAATCAGAATATAGACAGTCCATTCGATCTTGCATCAAGTTGGTTTACAACAGGGGTTAACATATGTATAACCACACGGGCAACAGTGAAACCTTAATTAGCCATCGTGAATCTGCAAATTTACGTAGTGTGTAAATTTAACAGGCACTGTACAATGCGATAAATCCATTAGGTGATAAATTATTCCTAAGCAAGTTGTACCATGTTTAGCACTGGTGCAAAGAGTAATAACAGAGAAAACTACACAGTTGGTGCAATTATTTTCTCAGTATGTAATTCGGCTATATATGTTGCTTGTTACTTTACAATAACGATATAAAACATAGCATACAAGTACATTATTTAGTAGATTCTGTATAGAAATTCACATTTTAAAGACCGCATTTAACAAAACTGTTTTTATTACAAAAAAACACGTACTATTATAACCATTTCAATTACAATGACCTGTAGATTATAACTGTGTAAACGGTGATCAGATTTAACAGTAATTTCGCACAGGTAACACAGATAAGACAACTACCCAAACAGTGCTTTTTGTTACGAGTTTAAACGCCCCCCTCCACATACACACACCAACATGTTAAACTATCTCGTATTCCAACGAGTCATATCGTAGAATAACCAAGCTTGGATCCAAAGTCGCATAATCGCGCGGGCACACGTTGCGCATCATGAACAGTTCTTAATATCACAATGGTGGCACATCTAGTTCATTTATATCCAAAATCAACTCGTCACATTTTTTGTGAGAGCTTATTCTCTCCCCGTCAAAATGATGCGCGGTGTGTAGGTGTTACCTGCTACGATAAGGGTGAAATGACGGAGGAATATTCGACTTTTGTAGAAAGCTGAGACCTTCACAACGTTACATTGTCTCTGCATTTTCGTCATTCCTACGAATAATTTACAAACTATGTGAACAAATAATGTACCCCCCTCAGAACAAAATATGACATGGAGCTGTCAGTCGGTGGAGCGTTAACCAAACAGTGTAACCTTCCTGTGATCGATGTTTGAAATTGAGCGAACCCGCAAACATTAAACAATATCAATCCTAGAGTACACCTAAGATAAACCTTTAGAAATTAAAAAGCGTGTTGTCTCTCTGAAAATACTGGCTATGCTAGGGCATTATCGAGTCTTGCAATAGGTTAAAATGAAGGTAAAACAAGGTCACCATCAAACGATGAACGTTCAGACTGCGCCATCCCTCCAACATTAGAAATGTCAAGCCCTGCGTGTAGAGTGG
>JAODUO010000275.1:322500-332500 GCA_025642075.2 Ridgeia piscesae
ACTACTACTACTACTACTACTACTACTACTACTACTACTACTACTACTACTACTACTACTACTACTACTACTCTAACTCTAGAGCTCCTTCTTTAATTTAATAACAATGTTTTGAATAATGATGGATTTTCCTGAAGAGCTCAGCATCTTGGAAACGGTCCCATGAGCTGCCATATAACACCTTCGGCAAGTTCCTTCATTCTACGTTGCACCATATCACTCAGCCGTGTGACAGAGTACCTGGCTGTAGACAGTGGTGTATGAGTAGTCTTCGTGCATTAATTGCAACGTAGCTGAAGATTCTCAGAGACCTCGAAACGATCTCCAATTTAAGGCACTCTGCCTGTGTACAAAGTATACAGCGCTTTGGTGGTCAGATTGAATTAATACTGTTCTTTACAAAGAACATATATTTACCTTAAATAAATATGCAATTGCTGATTGAGATTGCATCTTTTCGGAACAACACATCAAATACAAGATTTAATTTAATAGCAAACATAAAACCACAGCTCAATAACTGTCTGAACTGAACACTGTACTATACGCATGTATGTTACAGTGTCCATATCAAACCACCCAGAATAGAAAGCCGGAATCTCCCTTGTCTATTTTAAGTCGTGCTCTCTGGCAGAAATCCTGGCACGTGTCCCGGTATGTTTCCTGAACAGGATTTGTACTGTTGTGAGACGCCTCGGTGTGCTGCGGTTTCCGATAGCTTGCACATGCTGCTGTGATACAAGTGAGCGTGTCTGCTAATTGCTTTCGACGTCTTTGTAAGCGCGACCGCAATAAGCACGCGCGTGCAGCGGCGCGTGACGACTCTCGCCTGAATGCTCGTGGCGTCAACGCCAGTGGCGACGGTGGAGCGGTAAAACAATGCCTTCATTGGGCCATTATCGCCGAGTACGTTGAGTGGCCTAAAGCGTTACAGACGGACACAGGATTGGTAACAACACTGCCCTTACTACCACCGGACAGGGTAAGTAAATAGGAACGCTTAGGTATGATAACAAATAATTCCATGCAGTGTTTAACATCACCAAGATGGTCTAAGGTAGGTGTCATCAATGATTACGTTGTTTCACTTGAAGTGAGGTACTTGGCGGAATATTAGTAGGTTACAGGATGCGGCGGTGGACTGGTCAGATCGCAGCAGCACTAGGGGTCATCGGGTAACCGGCACTGACCCCTCGCGCTTAATTTCTGTGTTCACCTCTCACATGATGCAATCGGGTGTTTGAATAATTGGATTCTGCTTTCTAAAACTTATCGACGATCTCTGACTTCTTCATGTTTACCCGGTGATCAATAAACTCACTTCCACATGGTTGATGATCTCCACTGTTACTGTGTTAAGCTGTAGATCAAACTGTAAGTATAAAACGAGTACATGTAATAGTTTAAGTAAACATCCAGCATAGTTTATATAATGATATAATAATTTTATAAATATTTAAATTAGTACAAATAATAGGTTAGTTGCATGATATTATAAAATAATGTGCCTTCTGTTTGGTTTTAATTAAGACAACTGACATTGTATAGTCTACGTGTATCCCGATTCTTACTCTCGGGAGGTTTTTATATTTACTTCGTCTCTAACATTTATCAGATGGTTTCATTATTTACTACTTACTGTTTTTTGGTTATTTTATCGTTGATTGTATCTTCTAACTTCTCCGGTGGTCCATGTTTTACCCTCTCACGATTCTACGAGAACCTCATTTCCTGTGATCATACTCCTTATTTGTCAAGTTTTTCTCAGTATCTCTTTAGTGATTATCTTATGATCTCGCTACTTACTGTCGCAAGTTCTTCAAGCCAGCAACATTGTGTATGTACGAGTTAGGTTCACGTCTCTCTGCAACTGTCCATATTTAGCCATTATACTAGCACAATAAAGATGTTTACGATGTGTCGTTGCTGTTGTTGCATATTTTATTTCTCAAAAGTCGTTACATCGAGTATGTCTTAATTCTCACATGAACCGCAAATTATCACGAAGTTTACTCAATGCACTAATGTCCCATATGTGACACGCAACGACAACAGCAAATACATTGCTTATATCTAATTACTTTGTGGTGACACGTTCCTTGGCCGGTCCTGACTCGGCTTTGTAGGTCAATGAAACGAATGCTCGCATTAAAAAACACTACGAGACAGCGACACGTCCGGTGACCTTTACGGCAAACCTAATTAACTCGCACGTGCAATAACAAACTATCCGTGCTGCTTGTGCATACCAGTATATTAAGAGACCTATAATATCTGTCACATATTTTCCCGAAATGGTATCGATTAAGCTATTGCCAATAATGTCCTCCCTGACCTCGCAATGGGAAACTAAAGTCCTCCCGGTTTAACATTGCTGACGTGCGGCCACACTTGCCTTGCAAGCCACGACATGCCGCTCTAATCAGGGAACAAGAGATGCCTTCGTAACCTACACTACGGACGAGGCGACACGCCATTTTACAGATTAATTCATGGACTAATTACCGGCACACCCAAGGAGGCAGTGATTGCCCTGGTCCGCTTTGGTGCACGCCCTGTGAATGTTCTATTTATAACACGTGTTTTGTTCTGTGAACTGCAAACTGCTGGATGCCTGGAAGGCATCCGGAGGTGCCTACCGTGAGACTCACCATAGCGACTTGTCGTTGGAACCAGTAAAGCCTTGTACTTATTTATGCTACGGAATGTTTTGACACAACGTGGAGCGGAAACAAATTGAACAGACTGCCAAAAGACGGCTAAAGCTTTAGATTGATTGATTGATTGATTGATTGAGTGAGTGAGTGAGTGACTGACTGACTGACTGACTGACTGACTGACTGACTGACTGACTGACTGACTGACTGACTGACTGACTGACTGACTGACTGACTGACTGACTGACTGACTGACTGACTGACTGACTGACTGACTGACTGACTGACTGACTGACTGACTGACTGACTGACTGACTGACTGACTGACTGACTGACTGACTGACTGACTGACTGACTGACTGACTGACTGACTGACTGACTGACTGACTGACTGACTGAATCTATTAATAAACAAGTGAGTGATTGAGTGAAATAGTGACCCAGGGTAATACTATTGTGGTGCCATGGTGCGTTGTTAATAACAAATATCGCATAAAAACAATAATTCCTGTTCATGACGTCTGTGGAAAACCAATTCCACTACTCATTAAAGTTGGCCAACATGTAATACATTGCACTATAATGACACTCTGTTAACCGACGGATGAAGTGTCGTCAAATTAAGACCTTTTGTAATGCCGTTGCACGCTCATAGTAGTTGCGATTTAAACAGGGACGAACCTTGGTCGGATACTTAGGGTATGTAAAACAAAAACGGAGATGCCGTAATTAAAGAGAAGTTTTCTGTTCTACTAAATGGAATCAGTTAGGGTCAGTAACTGGCGTTATGCCGTTTGTTGAATCACTTTGAAATATAATTCAATCCATTTAGCAGTTCTATGGTCTGTGTGTGTGTGTGTGTGTGTGTGTGTGTGCGTGCGTGCGTGCGTGCGTGCGTGCGTGCGTGTGCGTGCGTGTGCGTGTGTGTGTGCGCGCGCGCGTTTGCGTCCGTGTGTATGCGTGCATCAATATACGAGCATGTGAGTGAGTGCGTTTGTGTGTGCGCGCGCACGTCCGAGCGTGTATGTAAATTAAAATAAACGTAAACGTGTGATGTCACCTATATGAGTACGTGTCGATAAATGTCAATCTTAGGTCACTGGGCCCATATATATATTTACCAAACCACTAAACCAGTGTGGCCGGTTTCTGACTTCACATGTTGTGCACGGATTACGCGTGCACATTTGCATAGGAATACTTACTTACGACATGAATTAAACATAACGGATTACAACCGGCCCTCCTCTTTGTGCGATCCCTGACTACATGTGCTCTCATTTTGCTTCAGCCGTCGATGGCATCGTACGCGCGTTGAAGGAAGAGACTTACCAGGAAAACGCCTGCTCCATCTCTACGCACCGCTCCAGCATCCTGCTTATGCAACAACATCCGATGCAACAACTGTCAGCGCAAACTCCAGCGACCTGAAACCAAGACTTAGCAATGGATGAAAATGTCCAACGGTCGAGCGTTGACGTGACGCTTGGTCAGCTGGGTACGCGTGACCACTGCGGCTGGCTGACGGACATGTCCGGTGGCGAGCAGCGATGGTGCGTCCTCGTCGACCTCGTCTTCTGTGTGTTCGCGTCGGAAAAGGAGAACGAGCGGCCGACGAAAACCTTCCTTCTTCCCGGGCTGCACGTCAAACGACTCCTCTTTATGTCAGCGCATGCAGGGAGTGTGTCCGACACAGAGGCGAGACGTCGTCACTCGCCGAACGGGACAACCATATCGGGAATGCCACGCCACCAGTTCGTCATCAGCGACCCGGCAAGCGGCAGGACTGATACATTTGGATCGCGGTTACTAAGTGACGTCACTGTGTGGATCCGTAAACTAGAATTAGCCGTTGCACAACAAGCGGATATGACGTCACAGACGAACGTAGGCGCCGGTTTCCGAAACGACAGGTGTGTGGTGCAAAAAGATATATCAGAGTATGTTCCTTCTGCGTTCACGAGAAAGAATCGTGAGAATGGGTACGACAAGGAATTACGAGGTTGCCGTTGTAGCCATGCCGGTGGCGGCGAAGGAAAACCAAGCAAGTGGCACCATCGGCTGGTGCGTCATACCGAATCCAGCCCACCGAAATGCGACAGTAGGCGACTATACAGGACGTCGTCATGTCCGACAAATAACCTTTGGTGCGAACATCCCCGAGGAGGAAATCATGCAACAGACGAAAAGACACACAGCAATCTGCGAAACTCTCATTCGCTAGTGGCACTTACAAACGGAACGCGTTTGGAAGGGGTCGGTTGTTCCCTCGGCGCCGTATCAGAAGCGGATCGTCGATCATCGAAGCGTAAAAGCGGTCTACGACGGGCATTATCGCTCAGCGGCGTTATCAGCACTAAGACGCACAGGAACAATACGTTGACTAGGATGAAGCAGTTTCTCCTCGGATTCAAGATAAGGCGTCGAAGACCGATGACTCATACGACTCTCGTCGAATCGTCGCTCGAGAACCACAAGGAAGCGTGGCCGTTGGATGAATTGTCGGACGATCCAAAAATGACATTACTCCGTTCAACGCCGGCTCATCGTACCACGCCGCATCTCGGCAGCGATGTTGATATTGGTAGCTGCCGATTGAAAAGTGCATTTTCTGAGACGGCGCTAAATTGTGACGGAAAGCGGCGGCCACGACAAAGACATGTCTGTCGCCGCGCCGCTACGGTGACTTCTCGTATGTACGAACACGGAACAGAACCGAAGACCGTCAGTTTCGTCACGCATGACGTGGCAGGAGCGCATGTTGAAGACGCGCCACGCATGGCTGGCGGCGACAATCAGCACAGTTGTTTCGATACGAAGCAGGACGGTTTGCAAGACACTGCTTCCCCATCGCAGGCTCCACGGCGTGTCGTGAAACGTCGCAGAGTCGGGCTCTTCCGGAAGGTTTTCTTTAGCAGCTTCGTCGGATTCCTGCGTTGTGCTTCCACGAGGCACAAAGATCTCGGCGTGACGAACTGTATTCGTAGTAGAGCGACGCCGTGGGCAACAAGAAATAAGAAGGTGATCGATGACTCCGACACTGACAGTGCTGCAGCTTCGCAGAAGGTTGGCCAACGAAAGGTGAGAGACACTCAGTGTAGACAGGTCCTTAATGCCGGTCATTAATAATAATAACACCTTTCTTTATACACTACCATAATATAAATAATAATATTATATATAATATATATGATATATATATATATATATATATATATATATATATATATATATATATATATATATATATATATATATATATATATATATATATATATATATTATTAATTAATAATAAATGACTACAGCATTACAATATTGGTGTCAATTATAATTTCAAATAATAAAATTGACGACTAAAGCATGACATTATGACGCTAAACATTATCAGCGAGTTTAAGATGTGTTTAAGAGAAACGTAATCGTGTCCTGCACTGAATCGTTGATTTGCAAAAGGAGATGTTGGCAGGAGTCTCGACGAGATCCAAATATGTTATAGAGCAAAGAAATGTGCCTTAAAAACAAGAAGTATTGTATTATGTAAAACAGCATTTGTTAACACTATATCATCTGGCGCGTTGTCGCGCTTACATTTGTCCGGTCGTTTAAAACGTTCCGGTTGACGTTTCTGCGCATGCGCAATAAATGTAAAATCATCAATGTCTAGCGAAACAACAAAGCATTTTCGGTATAAATGCCACGAGCTGTTCGTTAACTGTCCTGTGATTATTACTGTGACGAGTTTCTCTAAAAAAGTCGTTTCATGCAATACAATATTACCTTTTTTATAAATCACTCTCACGGATTATGGCGCACTACAGTTACGTGATTTACGCTTGCTATCAAAAAAATTCTCAAAACTTGTTTGCCTCGTGTTAATTTGCAACAAATAACTTTGCTGAGAGGTTATATACATCCTAACGAACAACCCGTAATATTTATACCATAAATGCTTTGTCTTTTCGCTGCGCATTGATGATTTTGCATATATCGCGCATGCGCAGAAACGTCAACCGGAACGTTTCTAACGCCGGACGAATGTAAGAGCTACAGCGTGCTTGTGGACACGCGCAGTACTCACACCAGCACTCACGCGCGCACGCAAACACACGCGCGCGCGCAAGCACGCATGATCATGTCAAGACCGGTTTTGTTGTATATATTTACACGCGAAGTCAATTGGTAGACTTTGTCGGAGTGTGCTAAGCCTTGTGTCCTTAACCGCCGTCAGTGAATCAGGTCATGTTTTGCTAATCTTCTGTAAATATTGAGATACTCGTGTCGACCACTCGACTGAGAGTGACCCATCGATGGGAGAACCAAACAATTGTGAATTCAACAACGCGTTGTTAGAACAATTGGAGTGAGAATAAAATCAGTCTTCAGTTTTAGTCACTTGTTTATTTTGTCACATCGACAAGCACTTCTTTTCAGTGGTAAATTTGACATAAAACAATTGTCTTAGCGAATAATTTATTAAATTTCGTTGACTCCTGATAATATGTGTCTGCTAGAACGCGGCTAGTGGTAAGGACATATCGTTTGGTGTATCATAATTTCTTTCTTTATTTCTTAGAGACACATACATCTTATCAGTTCCTGTCTTCAAACATTCATAAACTTACAAACGAACAATTGCATGCATGTTCACATGCACATACGCGCACACGCATACAACATTATTACTACTATTCACACACACTAACACATACACACACACATACACACATACATACATACAAAAACATACACACACGCGCATGCCGCACACATACAAACGCAGGTACGCACGCACGCACACACACACACACACACACACACACACACACACACACAAATATATATATATATAATATATATATATATATATATATATATATTATATATATAAAATATACACACGCTACATACGTACATACATACATACATACATACATACATACACAAACACACACATACACACACACACACACACACACACACACACACACACACACACACACACACACACACACACACAAAGTTGCTGTTCAACTGAGTTATCCAGCGACCTTTAGAATAAGATAGTCACCCGCGCTAGAACATAAAAATTGCATTACATTGTTAAAACTGACGAAAATCTGGGTCCACAGGCAGATTAAGAACGAACTGCTTTAAGTAAGATGAAAACCGGGAATCGCATGCATGGACAGTGATCGATGGCGGGAATTTTGCCGTCATTCGAAACTCGAATGACGTAAACTTTCGTAGATCGTACATTTGTCTAAATTACGAAATTAATCGTGTTCAGCTACCATGTATTTGTTGTAGCGTGACATGTTGGACAGGTGTTCGAAGGAACCTGTTTGGTCAGGGAATCTTTGCGCGTATTGTACGACGCGTTGTAACTTTTTTTACGTCAAGCCTGAAAGCACTAAGCGCGTAGAAGTAGTGTCATTGCGTAATTATATGCACGAAACGTTAGCAGCAACGATAAAAGCGTCCGAACACTGTCCTTCGGAGAAAATATATAACAGTTTAACCTATAAGTGTTTAGCACTGTCTTTGTTTACACGTGTTAACACTATATCTCATACTTCAGTGGCATGAAGATACTGTTCTCTGTCGCCAAACTTGTTATTAACATTAGATAACAACAGCAATTATAAGATGATGTTACGCGTAATAATACTTATACTTATATCGTTGTCCCAACGATGTGTTATGTGTAGGTGTGTGCGTGCATGCATGTACGCATACACGCAATCATCTTTGTATACATATGCAGAACAAAGTAACTGTTGGCGTCGAGTGAGTGTACACTTTCGACTGGAGATGTTTTCAACAGCATCGACTGACGGAGAGGCGCGTTTGTCCGACATGAGCGTTACGCCAGCCAAACACTTATGTTTGAGGATGACGACGATGAAGCCACTCTGTTCGTTCGCGCACTCGTGACCAGGCGACCGTGTTGACACACGGAGATAGTGTTCTGTGTGCTAAGCCAGACGTCAGGGGTTAAATCCGGTAGCGACCGTTCGTCGCGCAGGTAGCTTGATTTCGGTGTCAAGCGTCCGTTTCTGGCCGTTCAGGTAGCCGGGATTGTTTATTCCGTCGATCGAGGCTGCCAAGAAGCGAACATGGGAAATGACGTTCAGGTAGGGAAGCGGGAGGGACACGCAAAGGTTTCTTGGTTGCAAATATGTGGTTTGGAATCTTCTTGATGTCAGGACTCCAGGGCAAAGAGGTGAGACGGGCGCGGTATGTCTTGCTTGTCGTGCTAAGCGAAAGGCAGTCTCCAATCTTTGGGGTCTGTGATGTGGGACATCTGGTGCTACAAGTTGACAATCGGTTGAATGACGCCGTATTCCCCCACTGCTAAGTAAAGCATTTCGACTATCCATGGGAATAACGTTTGCCAAAATTAATTAGAGACCCTTGAAATGGATACAGTTAATCGCATTAATCTCGTCATGTTAAGCAGCAGCTTTGGACGTCACTTTATTAATTTAAAAACGGCTTATAACAGGCGCCGCTGTCGCGAGATTTCTGATAAGACATGTATTATCTAATCTGGTAGATAACCCTTTCACAGAATCCTGTAATCATTAAATTTTACCTAAATTATATAACTCATCAGGATCGACGAGTCATATTGCTTGAGTGCACATCTATCAATTGGAAACAGACCTCGGCATTTAGATCTCTGGAAGACATCGTTTGCATTAAATTCGGGCTGAAAGGCTTGAACAACCATTGCCCAAACCTAAGAAAAAGGGGGCGAAAACGCACGAACAACAATTGCCTAAACCTAAGAAAAAGGGGGCTGAAACGCACGAACAACCATAGCCTAAGCCTAAGAAAAAGGGGGCTGAAACGCACGAACAGCCATTGCCTAAGCCTAAGAAAAAGGGGGCTGAAACGCACGAACAACCATTGCCTAAGCCTAAGAAAAAGGGGGCTGAAACGCACGAACAACCATTGCCTAAGCCTAAGAAAAAGGGGGCTGAAACGCACGAACAACCATTGCCTGAGCCTAAGAAAAAGGGGGCTGAAACGCACGAACAACTATTGCCTAAGCCTAAGAAAAAGGGGGCTGAAACGCACGAACAACCATTGCCTAAACCTAAGAAAAAGGGGGCTGAAACGCACGAACAACCATTGCCTAAACCTAAGAAAAAGGGGGCTGAAACGCACGAACAACCATTGCCTAAACCTAAGAAAAAGGGGGCTGATACGCACGAACAACAATTGCCTAAGCCTAAGAAAAAAGGGGCTGAAAAAAAACCAAATATATATATATATATATATATATATATATATATATATATATATATATATGTCGCCTCCCAAATATAATGGGG
>JAODUO010000275.1:337500-345000 GCA_025642075.2 Ridgeia piscesae
CGTCACCTTCTTGTCCTAAGTTGGATATTTGCCATACAACCGTTCGTTCGTTCGTTCGTTCGTTCGTTCGTTCGTTCGTTCGTTCGTTCGTTCGTTCGTTCGTTCGTTCGTTCGTTCGTTCGTTCGTTCGTTCGTTCGTTCGTTCGTTCGTTCGTTCGTTGTTCGTTCGTTCGTTCGTTCGTTCGTTCGTTCGTTCGTTCGTTCGTTCGTTCGTTCGTTCGTTCGTTCGTTCGTTCGTTCGTTCGTTCGTTCGTTCGTTCGTTCGTTCGTTCGTTCGTTCGTTCGTTCGTTCGTTCGTTCGTTCGTTCGTTCGTTCGTTCGTTCGTTCGTTCGTTCGTTCGTTCGTTCGTTCGTTCGTTCGTTCGTTCGTTCGTTCGTTCGTTCGTTCGTTCGTTCGTTCGTTCGTTCGTTCGTTCGTTCGTTCGTTCGTTCGTTCGTTCGTTCGTTCGTTCGTTCGTTCGTTCGTTCGCTTCGTTCGTTCGTCGTTCGTTCGTTCGTTCGTTCGTTCGTTCGTTCGTTCGTTCGTTCGTTCGTTCGTTCGTTCGTTCGTTCGTTCGTTCGTTCGTTCGTTCGTTCGTTCGTTCGTTCGTTCGTTCGTTCGTTCGTTCGTTCGTTCGTTCGTTCGTTCGTTCGTTCGTTCGTTCGTTCGTTCGTCTTCGTTCGTTCTTCGTTCGTTCGTTCGTTCGTTCGTTCGTTCGTTCGTTCGTTCGTTCGTTCGTTCGTTCGTTCGTTCGTTCGTTCGTTCGTTCGCTTCGTTCGTTCGTTCGTTCGTTCGTTCGTTCGTTCGTTCGTTCGTTCGTTCGTTCGTTCGTTCGTTCGTTCGTTCGTTCGTTCGTTCGTTCGTTCGTTCGTTCGTTCGTTCGTTCGTTCGTTCTGTTCGTTCGTTCGTTCGTTCGTTCGTTCGTTCGTTCGTTCGTTCGTTCGTTCGTTCGTTCGTTCGTTCGTTCGTTCGTTCTCGTTCGTTCGTTCGTTCGTTCGCTTCGTTCGTTCGTTCGTTCGTTCGTTCGTTCGTTCGTTCGTTCGTTCGTTCGTTCGTTCGTTCGTTCGTTCGTTCGTTCGTTCGTTCGTTCGTTCGTTCGTTCGTTCGTTCGTTCGTTCGTTCGTTCGTTCGTTCGTTCGTTCGTTCGTTCGTTCGTTCGCTGTTCGTTCGTTCGCTTCGCTCGCTCGCTCGCTCGCTCGCTCGCTCGTTCGTTCGTTCGTTCGTTAGTAAATCAAAGTTATTTCCTCTCGGCAGGAGTTCTGCTCCGAGTTTTTCTCGACGGACTCCGAGGGAGAGCTGCTCATCTGGCTGAACCGTCTGGAGCGAGTTACTGACGGCCCGGCGGAGACGACTTCCGCTGGGCTGGCGAGACGGAGGACTGTCGCCGGATCCACCCACTCGCTCCATGGTACGTTTGGGACATTGCTATCTATAGCATATCCGATATGTGACAAAATATGGCCGAATTGTGCGTTTTATGATACAAGCATGACATTTGGCACACACTTAGATTTCATCATTACAAAAATATTTGGATATATCGCCATCTCAGTTTCGCCTTTAAAGGCGTTGGCGGCCATTTTAGAAAATGGCCGTCTTAAGCCTATTTTCTCTTATCTTAGCAACTGCTTCAAGTAAATCAGTCGTTTTTGTATCAAATATAGATTTTCGGGGACCACCTTTTCAAATATATTACTTTTGACCTTCTCGACATTCACATCCGCCATTTTTTAAAGATGGCGGCCGCCAAGACTAATGATCCTATGTCTCATGTCCTACGCCACGTAGAGCAGTAATTTTGTTGTCAAAATGTAGGTATGAGGACAGCCGATTTCAGTGTTGTGAAATATTTTGCATTTGACCTTCGTATCCGCCATTTTATCAAATGACGGCCGTTAAAACGAATTTTGTCCATACCTTTAAAATGTTTCAGTCAGAACCGCTCGCTACATTTATGTCAAAATTAAGTTTTTCAAGGTAGCGATTTATGTATGTATGTATGTATGTATGTATGTATGTATGTATGTATGTATGTATGTATGTATGTATGTATGTATATATATATATATATATATATATATATATATATATATATATATATTACTGTAATTGTTAAATATAAATCTGCGCCAGTTATTCTAGTAAGATATTATAGATGACGTCAGCGAGTCTCTGCATTGGTCATTGACCGGGTGAAGTAAGTGAAGACGTTGGACTTGCAGCTGTCATACGGCGGGTCCGCAGTGCTGACAGTCCGTTGGCACAGCGGCAACAGCAAGAGCAACTGGAGAGAGACCGACTGTGGCTGCAGAAGCAGCAACTGCTTGAAGAGGTGCTGCGACAGAAGGCGACACTCGAGAGACGACAGCGAGAAACAATACTGGTACGTAGGCGGTGATCTGTTATACTGTACTGGTTCGTAGGCTGTGATTGATTATACTCTACTGGTACATAGGCGGTGATTTGTTATACTGTACTGGTTCGTAGGCGGTGATTGATTATACTCTACTGGTACATAGGCGCTGATTTGTTATACTGTACTGATTCGTAGGCGTTGATTGGTTAAGCTGTACTAGTACGTAGATAGTGATTGGTTATACTGTACTAGTACGTAGACAGTGATTTGTAATATTGTACTAGTACATAGACAGTGATTGGTTATACTGTTCTAGTACACAGACAGTGATTGGTTATACTGTACTAGTACGTAGACAGTGATTGGTTATACTGTTCTAGTACGTAGACAGTGATTGGTTATACTGTACTAGTACGTAGACAGTGATTGGTTATACTGTTCTAGTACGTAGACAGTGATTGGTTATACTGTACTAGTACGTAGACAGTGATTGGTTATACTGTACTAGTACGTAGACAGTGATTGGTTATACTGTACTATTTTAGACTAGTATGTAGACAGTGATTGGTTATACTGTTCTAGTACGTAGACAGTGATTGGTTATACTGTACTAGTACGTAGACAGTGATTGGTTATACTGTACTAGTACGTAGACAGTGATTGGTTATACTGTACTAGTACGTAGACAGTGATTGGTTATACTGTTCTAGTACGTAGACAGTGATTGGTTATACTGTTCTAGTACGTAGACAGTGATTGGTTATACTGTTCTAGTACGTAGACAGTGATTGGTTATACTGTTCTAGTACGTAGACAGTGATTGGTTATACTGTTCTAGTACGTAGACAGTGATTGGTTATACTGTTCTAGTACGTAGACAGTGATTGGTTATACTGTTCTAGTACGTAGACAGTGATTGGTTATACTGTTCTAGTACGTAGACAGTGATTGGTTATACTGTTCTAGTACGTAGACAGTGATTGGTTATACTGTTCTAGTACGTAGACAGTGATTGGTTATACTGTACTAGTACGTAGACAGTGATTGGTTATACTGTTCTAGTACGTAGACAGTGATTGGTTATACTGTTCTAGTACGTAGACAGTGATTGGTTATACTGTTCTAGTACGTAGACAGTGATTGGTTATACTGTTCTAGTACGTAGACAGTGATTGGTTATACTGTTCTAGTACGTAGACAGTGATTGGTTATACTGTACTAGTACGTAGACAGTGATTGGTTATACTGTACTAGTACGTAGACAGTGATTGGTTATACTGTACTAGTACGTAGACAGTGATTGGTTATACTGTTCTAGTACGTAGACAGTGATTGGTTATACTGTTCTAGTACGTAGACAGTGATTGGTTATACTGTTCTAGTACGTAGACAGTGATTGGTTATACTGTTCTAGTACGTAGACAGTGATTGGTTATACTGTTCTAGTACGTAGACAGTGATTGGTTATACTGTTCTAGTACGTAGACAGTGATTGGTTATACTGTTCTAGTACGTAGACAGTGATTGGTTATACTGTTCTAGTACGTAGACAGTGATTGGTTATACTGTTCTAGTACGTAGACAGTGATTGGTTATACTGTTCTAGTACGTAGACAGTGATTGGTTATACTGTTCTAGTACGTAGACAGTGATTGGTTATACTGTTCTAGTACGTAGACAGTGATTGGTTATACTGTTCTAGTACGTAGACAGTGATTGGTTATACTGTTCTAGTACGTAGACAGTGATTGGTTATACTGTTCTAGTACGTAGACAGTGATTGGTTATACTGTTCTAGTACGTAGACAGTGATTGGTTATACTGTACTAGTACGTAGACAGTGATTGGTTATACTGTTCTAGTACGTAGACAGTGATTGGTTATACTGTTCTAGTACGTAGACAGTGATTGGTTATACTGTTCTAGTACGTAGACAGTGATTGGTTATACTGTTCTAGTACGTAGACAGTGATTGGTTATACTGTTCTAGTACGTAGACAGTGATTGGTTATACTGTTCTAGTACGTAGACAGTGATTGGTTATACTGTTCTAGTACGTAGACAGTGATTGGTTATACTGTACTAGTACGTAGACAGTGATTGGTTATACTGTACCGCTGCCTACAACGTAGACAGCAATTGGTTTTACCAGTAGTTCCCAAACTGGGGTACGCTATCCAGGGATAGTCGAAGGGTTTTTCAAGGGTTGTGCGAATGGTTGGCTGAGAGTGAAATGTCTGCTGCTTGTGAGCTACTCGTGTTCGCACTCTGCTTAACAGACCAGGGAAGAGATGTTTCATATTTAAGGTTCACGAAGAAGGACGAGGGCGTCTTCCAAGATGTCTCAACTGTTGTAAGACTGAGATATTATCGTGGGACACCTGTACGCCTGACACGTTAACATTCTCCCAAGTGTGATGTGTTCACAATGCAACGAGTATTTTACTGAATTACAAAACTCTATTTTACATCAAACATTGTCCCGTAAAATCCAAGAGCCACATTGGGTGATGTCAAAACACTACCTAATCAAATATACTCAGTATTACACTTTGCTTCTGCCTGTTGCTGCAAGACATCACCACAAGTGTCACCTTGACAAGCAAATAACAATACCTGTTTGGTAAATGTGTTGGCGGATGTGTTAACGGGTGTGTTTGTAACTGGTCCGATGGCTGTTTCGGGGATACACCTGCTGATGTGTTGGCGCATGTGTTTGTGGTTGTTTTGGTGGGATTTCCCAGGCCTTATTTTTGAACGGTCACATGACAAAGTTAACGTTTATGAGTGCAGATATATGGCTGAGGCCCATCAAATAAATACCGACGAAATAAATGTCAATTCATATTTGTGTGGAGCAGATTTGTAAATAATGCGAATAGTAGAGCCGAATGTCAGCAGGTTATGTTAGTTTCGTATATGTCTGATTTGCTCGTTGCTTTGACGTCTCGACCTGTTTCCCTCCGTCAGGCACGAACCTACCAGAAGCAGCCGCGACCTGACGCACCCAGTGACACGTCAAGTAACTACGACGTCGCCGCTGACACCGACACGCTGTGGCACCTACGACTGAAGAAGACAGCCACGAAACTGAAGGTGACGGAACTTCATCGCATATAAAGCATGGCTGCTCAGTGTCGGTGTCTGCTTGTCCCGGTGGCACGTTTAGTGTTGATTAATACAGAAAATACCAAAACAACATACGCAGGCGCGTACTAACAAACGGACACGCACACATATTGTGTATAAACACAAGTAGCACGCACGAATGCACAAATACATATAAACACACTCACACATCACACACACACACACACACACACACACACACACACACACACACACACACACACACACACACACACACACACACACACACACACACACACACACACACACCACACACACACACACACACACACACACACACACACACACACACACACACACACACACACACACACACACACACACACACACACACACCACGCGCGCGACGCACACACACACGCACACCGTGACTATTCAGCAACCAAATTAGTCCGTCTTTTCTAACCTGATTTACCTGGCGCCGATTTCATACGTACGTCTTCCGGAAAAATAATTCGCCCATCAATGGAATGTCGCTTTCTGTTTCAGATCAACGATTTAGAGCGCCACCTGGAGGCATGTCAAGAGAAAACCCAATACGAGATGTTCCAGACAGACAGGCCACCGACAGAAACGAGTCTAATTGACGAGATCGACGCCGTCATGACAACAGACGACCTGTATCGTCGCCTGGCAGAACTAAAACTCGAACTAGCCGGAACAGAGCGCGATCTGGCGGCGTTTCACTATAAGACGTTGAGAAACGGCGAATCCATGTTCTTGTCTCACGGAAACCTGCACAACAATGGCGCGTCGAAAACATTCGGATGCCGGTGCATTTCCGGTAAATGTGGCGCGAAACCGGAAGTGCGGTGTAGCCAAGGCAGAGTCTGCGCGGCCAGCTGCACAAACCTTGCCACGGCGAATGAACACCTCAGTACCACAGATGCAAACTGTCCACGTGAAAATCGCGCGCAACTTACCGCGAGACCACGCTCACCGACTAGAACACGGCCAACGTCCGCTCGCGTTCCACCCCGACGTGCGTGTAGTTTGCGTGACACGTACGTCCCCAAACCCACGCCGTGCATCGCCGGCCCAACCGGCTCGTCCGGAATCAATCGACGACCTTCATTTCAACTGGCCAAAGCCCCGGTGCGTCGCTACGATTCCGACAGCGCCTACATCTTGACGAAACACAACCGCTGTCCGACCTTCTGCTCCGGACCCAATGGCGAGGCGCAGCGGTGTCCATCGCCGCTGGAGCAGCATCCGGTGACGTCATCTCCCGTCACGAGGACGGGGCTACGTCCGCGGATCCATGCACCGTTACGGCGACTGGCGGACAGAGTTGGACCACCCTCCCTTGACCACGACAGCGTCATTTCATCCGGCACCAACCAGACGACCACAAATAACCAACAAATACAACCTCCGGAATACTGCAGCAAAAATAAGGCAACTCACCGGAAGGAATCGCAAGACAGCGATACGAGAAACGACACGATAACGACATACGATTCCGGCGTGGGGACACTGAGTGACTGCCAGGAGCACCGCTTGGATGGCCAAGGACGGCGTCGACGAGTGACGCCGGATGCCCCGCAGACGAGCTGGCTGCGCCGCCGGAGCGCCTCCATCACCGGTCACTTGGGCGTGCTCCCGAGCAAACTGAAGGCGTTTATGCCAGGCAGGACACAGGCAAACGACAGACGTCAGTGGACATCATGCGACAGTCCGTTGTTTGCAAACCCCTTGGCGACACGGGTCGGTGATGTAGACATCGAGGCGCTGAGCAGCAAGTACAGGCTGGGCGGAGCTGTCGGGGAGAAACACGACCGAGAGGCGCTCAGGAGACAGAACGCAGTGGACGAGACACGCAGCAAAAGAGACTACGTTGACGCCGCCATTTTGCGGGGTGACGTCACGAAGCAGCATCTCGCAGTGCCGCCTGGTGAACACGACATGCGCAGATGTTGTGTCGGTTCCAAGGCTGGCGGCCGAGTGCAGCGCAGCCTCAGTGGGTGCGAGACGACGAGAAAGACCGCGCCCGAGACGCGGTCGATTCGGCGGT
>JAODUO010000275.1:347500-352500 GCA_025642075.2 Ridgeia piscesae
TGTGTGTGTGTGTGTGTGTGTGTGTGTGTGTGTGTGTGTGTGTGTGTGTGTGTGTGTGTGTGAATATAAATATGCATGGGTTGACGTTAAATTATTGAATTTACGAAATGAAATATCAAATATTAGCAAAGGTACAGGTATAACGGTAAAATGGATGTTGTGCCGGGTTCGACAATTGAGTGCCCGAATTTCTTCGCCAAAGGGTAGGACTGGGAACGTGTGTCTTAACAGGCATCCCTACATCCTCCGTACTGTGTCACTCTATTCACCAGGCAGCCAGTTCATCAGGCGGCCAGTCACCGGTCCTCTATTCCCTACCCTCCACATGTTATGGGAATGGGGGTCATGATCCCCTGTCCCCCCGGCTACGCCACTGAGCAAACTATCTACCTTCTAAGCTACGCATTGTATTGAAACTATAGCCGCACGGAAGACATAATATTGACAATTAAGTGTAGAAAGGTCTGTGTCAACGGACATGAATGTTTACAGAGGATCCACATTACCGTGTCCCAGTGCATCCACGTCCGCCCCGTCACTAGGTGAATAGATCAGCGTCGCCTTGAATGAAATAATGATTACGTCATTTATCAATCACAACCCACGTGACTTGATTGTGTATTAACATAAAATTACGTCATCGTGGCGATCGATCTTGTACACTAATCCGGTTATAATTCATGAGTAGTATTGCATAGTTTACTTAATAAGGCCATCCAATAACAACACCAAATTAAATGAACTACCCTGGGGCATACATTGGTACAATTGTTTTATGACATTGGCACATGGATTCGGCACGGAACGTTTACTGAAACACGTGATTGTTTAAGTAAAGGGTGTGACGCTTCTGTAAGGGAGTGATAAAATAACATCATTATGTATTATAAATAAATATCGCAAACATAATATATTATATCATGATGCTTTGTGAATTTGGGTGGACATTCTGTAAATTAAAGTATTTAAATTAGCACAATATCATTCAAATATTATTTATATGAATATGTTGGCTCGCTAAACATTGATTGTAAGTTCTTGATGTTATATAAATGAGCTGCTTTTGTTCCAGGCTTTCGAGAAGCTGATTGACGACCAACTCGGTATGATGTCAGCCGCACGGCTGTGAAGACACCTCACTCGTTTATTCATCAATATGCTCCAGGTGTCACACACACGAATGTGAAGACATCACTCTCGTTTATTCATCAATATGCTCCAGATGTCACACACATGACTGTGAAGACATCACTCTCGTTTATTCATCAATATGCTCCAGATGTCACACACACGACTGTGAAGACATCATTCTCGTTTATTCATCAATATGCTCCAGATGTCACACACACGACTATGAAGACACCACTCTCGTTTATTCATCAATATGCTCCAGATGTCACACACATGACTGTGAAGACATCACTCTCGTTTATTCATCAATATGCTCCAGATGCCACACACATGACTATGAAGACATCACTCTCGTTTATTCATCAATATGCTCCAGATGTCACACACACGACTGTGAAGACATCATTCTCGTTTATTCATCAATATGCTCCAGATGTCACACACACGACTATGAAGACACCACTCTCGTTTATTCATCAATATGCTCCAGATGTCACACACATGACTGTGAAGACATCACTCTCGTTTATTCATCAATATGCTCCAGATGTCACACACATGACTGTGAAGACATCACTCTCGTTTATTCATCAATATGCTCCAGATGTCACACACATGACTGTGAAGACATCACTCTCGTTTATTCATCAATATGCTCCAGGTGTCACACACACATGACTATGAAGACATCACTCTCGTGTATTCATCAAACACGCTCCAGGTGTCACCCATACGACTGTGAAGACATCACTCTCGTGTATTCATCAATATGCTCCAGGTGTCACACACACATGACTATGAAGACATCACTCTCGTGTATTCATCAAACACGCTCCAGGTGTCACCCATACGACTGTGAAGACATCACTCTCGTGTATTCATCAAACACGCTGCAGGTGTCACCCACACGACTGTGAAGACATCACTCTCGTTTATTCATCAAACACGCTCCAGATGTCACACACATGACTGTGAAGACATCACTCTCGTGTATTCATCAATATGCTCCAGGTGTCACACACACATGACTATGAAGACATCACTCTCGTGTATTCATCAAACACGCTCCAGGTGTCACCCATACGACTGTGAAGACATCACTCTCGTGTATTCATCAAACACGCTGCAGGTGTCACCCACACGACTGTGAAGACATCACTCTCGTTTATTCATCAAACACGCTCCAGATGTCACACACACGACTGTGAAGACATCACTCTCGTGTATTCATCAATATGCTCCAGATGTCACACACACGACTGTGAAGACATCACTCTCGTTTATTCATCAATATGCTCCAGATGCCACACACATGACGGTGAAGACATCACTCTCGTTTATTCATCAATATGCTCCAGATGCCACACACATGACTGTGAAGAGACCATGTGGCAGTCGCACGACTGTGAAGACACCACTGTTATTTATACACCAAACACTATGTCAGTCACGTGACTGTGAACATATAATTCTCGTCCAATTATCATACATCCTCCTTGTGTCCGATGTACGAACACGATGACGCCACTGTCCTATCATTTTAGTCAGCAAACACGGTCTATTTGTCAGCCTCAGTGGCACCGTGAATACAGCGCTCGCTCTTGTTTATTCACCGGACACACGGTCTATCTGTCAGCCTCAGTGGCACCGTGAATACAGCGCTCGCTCTTGTTTATTCACCGGACACAACATAATTGTATATATGCTTGGTCGATGTCTTTTGTCATCACGAATTAGATATATATATATATATATATATATATATTATATATATATATATATATATATATATATATATATATATATATATATATATATATATATATATATATATATATATATATTATCGATGTTACGGCAGTTAGCTCCTGTTGACCATCAACTGTCCAGCTTGTGCAGAGAACACAGACGACAATGTGTGCTGTTGTTGGTGGGTGTTAGCTTAGAAAGTTAGAACACAACAAACGACACCGTGCTTCATCAAACAGCGATCATTTCTGGACGAAACCAACATGAACAGAATATGCCTGGCTGACCCATAATGGAAATTAGCCAGTAGTGTAGATGTAAATTTTTATATTGCAATGCTGTTGTCACGAACAATCGGTCAGTGATATTGACGTAGTCTTGTTTGGTGAGTGTATACAAAGTACGTGTTTCTAAATACCTTTTCCTAAACGTGCGATGTGGGTTTGTGGTCAAACCGGAATGAGTGGATCGCACAAAAAGTATTTTTTGGGTCAATGATTGATTATTATGCAGACAAGTGGGAGACAAACATAATTACTGATTTTGGATTTATATGTTCGATGAAATCGAGATGTTAGCATGCTTCATGTCCAACTAATTCAATTTATTATACGAGAATAAAATAAAGTTAAATAGCATAAAGTAAGATGCCCAACGGTCCGTCTTGTTTGTTTCAATGTAGGTCGATTTGGAGAAAAACACAAATAAAATAGTTTGTAGCTGCAACAATTTTGTATGTCTGGAGACGTTCAATAAAACCCGAATCTCGGCCAATGTCACCAAACGTTTCTTCGTGGATTGCGCGTAAAATAATTCGCATGCACTGTTCAGGTAATGTCTACGTAACAAGGATTATTCAGCCAGATAAATTCCTCTGACAGGACATTTTTACAGGGATCTGCTAAATAAAAAAACCAATGATTTTGTAGAAATAAATTTGTTATCACGATATTTTCATTAACTAAATTAACTAAATAATTAATCAAAATATAGATAATATTGTTGCCAATGACCCTGACAAATAGACACTTAGTTTATAGAGTCGTTGTTATTTTAGACATGTGTCTATTAATGTCGGTATATTTGCAACTGAAATAAGTCAGTGCTATTTCACAAACATCTAAAGTAATATTGTGTTGTACCATCCATGTATAAGGGTAGAATACCATAAACTCTAAACGATGATTTATACGTTAACTACAGCCGACTACCCCAGCGAGGCTTGTGGGAAAATGTAGTCACCGCCTGAAACGTTTGAATATTGCGGCTCCCGATGTCTCACCTCCACCGCTCTCAATGAATCTGCTAGCAGAGTTCAATCTCGCATCTGGTAAAAGGCAGTCTCCCGCGCTAATACGTTTGAAAATGCATTTTGTGTTTTAGTACGTCCCAGAATTACGTCGCGCGGTCACGTCACGACACAAACAACGACGCACGCAGGCAGGCAGGTAGGCAGGCAGGCAGGCAGGCAGGCAGGCAGGCAGGCAGGCAGGCAGGCAGGCAGGCAGGCAGGCAGGCAGGCAGGCAGGCAGGCAGGCAGGCAGGCAGGCAGGCAGGCAGGCAGGCAGGCAGGCAGGCAGGCAGGCAGGCAGGCAGGCAGGCAGGCAGGCAGGCAGGCAGGCAGGCAGGCAGGCAGGCAGGCAGGCAGGCAGGCAGGCAGGCAGGCAGGCAGGCAGGCAGGCAGGCAGGCAGGCAGGCAGGCACAGAAATATTACCTGCCTTTTTTCAAAAATATTGTCTTGGCACAGTTCTAAACCTTAACATTGCCCCATCTCCACATTTCCATCCCATCCCGTCCACACGCACACGCACACGCACACGCACACGCACACGCACTTCACTTCAAAGAAATCTTGCACAGTTCTAACGCACATGCACCACACGCACACATCACACCACACGCACACGCACACGCACACGCACACGCACACGCACACGCACACGCACACGCACACGACGCACACGCACACGCACACGCACACGCACACGCACACGCACACGCACACGCACACGCACACGCACACGCACACGCACACGCACACGCACACGCACACGCACACGCACACGCACACGCACACGCACACGCACACGCACACGCACACGCACACGCACACGCACAC
>JAODUO010000275.1:355000-360000 GCA_025642075.2 Ridgeia piscesae
ACGCAGCAACACACATACCCACATGTTCGCATACATATACATTCATACACTGACGCACTGACGAACTGACGCACTGACACACAAATACACACGCGGGCACTCACACACTGACGCAAGTGCACAAAAGCATCTTACGCAACCACAGTGACGATGTGTCCTCGGGACCAATACCAAACAGACGAATGGTGCACGCAAACACACTAATGTGCCAGACTAACACGACATAAACACACAACTTGAGAGATGCAAACACAGCGAGTACGACTTACGTCATAACACATGTCCTGTTCACAGTTCTAGACGTACTCAGTGCGGTTGTACTCGCTCAACTGCGTCTGCATTAGCGGTATACCGAATAAATTAAGGTCGCATCAACTCGTATATATTATTATTATTATTATTGTACAAGGCCATTAATGCCTCCATAAACATGCTCACGATCGTATGTGGCGGTGCCGAAATATTTGGTAGTGGCTTCTTGCTAACCAACCACGTACAAATGCATGTAAAACATCTAATGTCAATCTTGTCAAAAGTACCTTCAACCTAACCCTAACTCTAACCCTAACCCTAATCCTAAACCCGCTCCTAAACCTAAAAGTTATTCCACAACCACAAATTGGTATTTGTACGTGAGTGGTTAGCAAGAAGCCACTACCTAATTTTTTGCGAGAACACGTTACGTGCATTTCAATCGTGACTATATTATAATGACTTCATTTTTGGTTGGTTAATGTGACGTCATTTCCGGTTGGTTACTGTGACGTCATTTCAGTTCGGCGCGGTCACTGTCGACGGAATAACGAAAATGTGTGGGCTTTGGCCCTACCCGCTGTCATCCTTGGTAGTCGCCTACACAGGTAACATCAACTTAGCATTCCCGAACAGTCGACGTCCCATTTGTATTTGCATTCTGCTGTACATCGGCACGTTTTATGTATCCTGCCCGCGCACTGCCAACTCGCATTCTGCCATTTCGCCCGTGGTCATTCACAAGTAGCTGAGCGCGCCACGCAATAACGGTAAGGTCGCCTGAAGCGATGGTCGCCAGCGTCACTGCGTCGAGTTATATAGGAGAGACGTCACCTTTTGCTTTTCACAGTGCCAAGTGTGGCCGACGGAAGCCGTGCGTGAAGAAGAAAAATCGGCACTTCGGGTAACGGCCATTGGTCGACATCGCAACGATAGGCCTATGTTGACCACGCAACTGTGGCGAACAAGGTCCGAGCTAGAGAATGTAGAAAGTGGCACATCTCTATGCGGGAACGACACTAGTTAGAAGGCAAAGGTGGCCCGGTGCGCTTGAGGTAGTTATGTAAGTGATTGTTTCATGTTGGCAACGACTATGTTCTGAACAAGCGCCCGCTCTTTTGTTTAGTAACGTTGTGAGTCGGAGATGACCGGTAAGTGATTTGTTCTCTGGCGCTGCGAACGACATAGGCGAGGACGATTACAGTTGCGCTGGCACCGACTTGAGAAACTTTGCAAATTGCGGTTGCATAAGTTCACCAGACTCATCTGTGAAATAGCGTAGTCGTCTTGTTACGCGTGGGAACTCGTAGAAACTAATGTTGATTGCAGATGTATGATAGCATAATCAACACATTCGATGCTGTAGAAAACATGACATCTCAGAGAGATGGAAAGAAGTCATTTGGTGAAGAACATTATATACTATGTTAGTCGTTGTTGATAATGTTGTTGGTAACATATCTGCTACAGAATCGTCGAAAAGGACACTATTTACTTCAAGTGTGAGCCGCGACAATTCTAGAATGAGCTACGCGTCTTTGAAGTGACCTGTCCTTTCCTGTTATCAACAGGAATCATCCTTTCAAGCCGGGGAGGAAATCATTAGCAGGAAGTTCACCGAATTAGTGTTACTTCTTCCGGTCTGCGATGTAGACGGCGGAAACCACGGTCGTGCCCAAATTCTTGTCACCATTTACAATCTAAATGTTCGTTTGTTTCGTGACATTTACAAAAATTATATTTCTGACGTGTTGACAGCGATTTGGCGGATATGTATGTGGATGTTTAATCTAGCAGTAAGATTACAACTTGGTCGCTTTAGAAAAGTATCGCTGTGGTGCAGTGGTTAGAGGCTTGGACTTTGAACCCGGGATCGAATCTTACGCTGCGGTGTTGGGTAATCTTCCAGTTAACTGGCCTAAACTAGTAAGGCTTTTTCAAAACGGTTTGACGAAATATTTTGATATGTATGTGTTCGGAATGTCATTCTACATCATTTTCGATACAAATAAGTAAGACATTATATTTTTAATTGTGTTTTAGATCAATTTAATGCCGTCGAGTCGACGTAAATAAGCCGATGTAACAGGGCGCGAGCAGTTGGCTCATGCCAGACGCATCAGAGCCGCAAAGGTGATGTATTGCGTGTGCATTGCAAAGTCGAAATAAAAAACAATTAGTAATATTGTGTAAATAAATTTAGGTTTAAAACAAATAAATCTGCATTATACAGAATAAAAATTTATGATGTAGCCTTAGTTTTGGGGACATATTCGCAAATCGCTTTGCGGTCGTGATGCGTCTGGAGTGCATTAACCCCTCCCGCCCTATGACATCGGCTTATTTACGTCGACTCTACGGCATTAAATTGCTTAAGACACAATTTAAAAAATAATATCTGACTTCTTTGTATCGGAAGTGATGTAGAATGACATGCACATCGAAAAGGTGATAAAAACGTTTTGAAAAGACCCAAATAATGTAAGCCAGTTAACTGGAAGATTACCCAGTGTTGAACCTTGGGCAAGTTCCTGCACTGTATATTGCTTCAGTTCGTTCAGATGTATGAATATGTAACTGGCTATAGACAATGGAGGATATTTGTGAACGATAGTTTTCGCTCAATAATTGCAGCATGGCTTAATGCTTTTTAGAGTAGTCGGAATGGTGTTCGATTGAACAGGTGTACCAGAGAGTAAAGAATAACGCGCTTTGAACAGATGATTGGATACTGCGCCATTATGTACTTCCCGGGTCAACCTTTTTACAAGTACCTGAACAAGACGTGGGGTGTTTATCAACCTTGAGTCACGTGACCGGCAGTTGCACGGAGAGAGTGGACATTCTGCTCTCTTGCTGTGTCCACCGGCCATGAGACAGTTTGTCCTCCCTTTCTGTGGTTGCCATGACAACCAACCCGAGGCGCTACCCGCGGACGGAGTGAAACTATGACGGAATTCCCGAGACGGAAATCTGAGGCGTTTCTTAATACCAGCCGTTCAACGTGAATTAAATAACGTCGAATAACATGCGTACACGTAGTTGAATATGTCTGACGTCGTTAATGTTGTTGTCCAGTGGTGTACTTAGATGTTGCTATGAATGTTAAATACAGGGTCTACGTGTGCTTGCTGTAATTGTTGGTGAAGAGTTATTAATAAGTTGTAACTACGCAGGTGAGGTAAGACTGCCCTTACTCGAAAGAGTTCCCAATTAAAATACCATGTCAATGTCAATTTATGTGAGGCCTTGTGTAGTGTTGAGAAAGTAGAAATTATACTTTAATCTGCCGCGTGGTATCAGAGGTGTCAAATTATAACATTCTTCAGTCGATGTTTATCTGCGTAAAGACACATGTGTCCTTCAGAATGATGACAGCGTCACCGCAAATCACCGTATGTTGTATCAGAAACGAAACGATGGCAGGTTTGAAAGCGGTTTGTGGGAAACTGCGGTATGAGAATTGCACGTATTTTCCACAGAACCTCTGCTAATGGAGGTTAAATGTGCTGTGAAATATCCAAGTAAATTGTCTGACTATGTTTGCTGGAAATAAAGGAAATGTTATAATGGCAGTCTCTGAGGAAATCTAAAGTGGTCTGACTACACACATTTAGGGAGCTACAAGCCAATACTATCAACATTATACTATTTTGTTCTTGAATTCATAACATTGACGCCCTCAGTGGCACTGTGTTTATTGCGAAATGTCAATAATTGTAAATAACTAACTTTGTGCTATTAAAAATGCAGCGCTGATTAAAATATCAGAGGTCATTAAAAGTGAACTAACGTTTGCATACTAGTGTGTAGATTTTACTTTAACATGTCTATAATTTGTTTTTATATATAATATGCATTATTTAGTTATTTCTCATTTCGAAATAAAAAAAGTCTACGTGAGTTGTAAGCGCCAACCGTGTCAAACACATTCATAAAATATATTTATATACATTTACACACACAATAACATAATCTGTTATGAATCACATCACACGGCGTGACATTTCTATTCATAACCTACATTCCTCGTCTGCGAATATCAACAATATTGTTAACATTAATTGTAATTTATGCATCACTAAAGCTTGTAAAAACAGTTCAAATTCGTTATCATTACATGCATATGTGTTCTTGAATATAAGTTAAAAACAATTATCAACGATTAGTTGTGTTATAAAAGTATAGGTATTTTGATACGTTGTGTATTCTATGTTGTTACGCTTAGTTTCCAATTATTTGGGCGCAACAGAAGTTATCTTAGTATTTTATGTTATTATTATTATTATTATAAATGCCAATAACTACTATGCCTAGCATAAAACTGGCCAGTAAACAGACACATTATTACTATAATCCTCTAAACGATTGTTTCGTTCACTGCGTCGTCATTTCGTTTTTCCTCCGACTCAGCGTCATCTTCCTGTGCCGCGATGTATGCCGGGTTTGCGATCCCTTCCGCTGATATCGTGAACACGGCCGGGGGTTCACTGGGCACGTCCAACTCGCTGGTAACCTTATCTTCCGCTTTTGGCTGCTCTGCGCCGTTGAGCCGGCCACTACTTTTGCCATTTTCTGGCGCGACTTTGTTCGATTTCACCTTGGACGCGTCGCGAGCTCTCGCTGCTCCGTTGGACGGTCCGACTCTGTTCGGCTTCGGTTTAAGCTTGGGTTTCGCCTTCTGTGGTTTTGCGGGCTTCGGTGCACCGACCGGTGGCGATCTTTTCTGGTCTCTCTCCTGCGTCTTT
>JAODUO010000275.1:367500-387500 GCA_025642075.2 Ridgeia piscesae
TGAAAGAGTGATCGAAATGGCAAATTACATTTAAATTAAAATTCCATACATAGTACTTCCATTACATTGTTTTACGTTTTGTGTTAACCAGCTATTAAATGGCATTGGACATTGAGAAGTCTCTATATAAAATATCCAAAGCACGTGTTACCTGCGCATGTCCTTTGATAGAAAACACAATGGTAGTTTTTAATTGCTCACCTAATGTCTTTTGGTGCTCCCAGTTGTAAGCAAACCACATTCTGACTTTCATTTGCAGTTCCTTTGGCAAGTTGTTCTTTAGCATGTACGAGAGCATCTTGTCCCGCGCGCTTCTGTATTGCGTCTTTGCCATCGTCGCTGACTGCGAGATGTCTCGTAGCTACGCAAAGCAATGTGCCTTCTTGTAGTATTCAGGAATATAGCTTCAATAGCTATGAGGATGATAGCTACAAAAGCTCTAAGAACTCTAGTCCGTAAGTTCATACCTCATACACTTTCAAATTCTAAACAACCAAACGAGAAGTGCCCGTCGTAGATGCAGGCGAGTTTCGGGAACAAGGTAGCTACTAAGTTCAATATATTCATATAATTTAACACTTTGTACGAAGACGTATTTACATTTCTTCTATTGATGTTTTTAATATATGGTTCTCGATTTGGATTCATCGAAATGAAGAAACCGTAACTCCAAAAAATACTTTTACTTGTATATACATCTAAAGCATATATCGAGGAAACTAACTATCTAATTAAAACAACCAATTGTATGGAACACTGCTTTATGAGTAAGAACAATATATATCATGTAAACAAACCTGTCCAATCAGCATGGCGAACACAAACACTCCCGATAGCCAATAGATGGTCATGAAAACATACTGCGTTTCGTCCACCGGTTTTGGGTTGTTGCCGATAGATGTCGCCGTCTTCGTGGCGAGGTACATGCATCTGACGTAACTGCAGTTTCAAAAGAACAATCACTGTGTGTATGTGTGCGCGTGCATGCGAGCGTGCGCGAGCGCGTGTGTATGTGTGGTATTTAGATGTATCATGCAGACAGTTCACAAAACGATCTTCAGGTGGCGTTGGCTAAACGACATACGTCAAACATACGTCAATTATTGTAACATTTAACGAAGTAATTTTGGAAGTAATCGAACTTATTCGATCAGCTCAAATCAAATTGAAAGAGAAAAGCCTACGATGTATACGTACGCTATTCCTTGGCCGTCGTATACCCATCGGTCTTTGTCGAGCCCTTTGAAGGCAGACACAGCGTAGTAACCACAACTCTCAAAGTGAATCAACAGCAGCATGTAGATTAACGTTCGAAGCATCCTGAAACAAAACGAATCAACAGCAGCATGTAGATTAACGTTCGAAGCATCCTGAACCCAAAACAAAGCGAATCAACAGCAGCATGTAGATTAACGTTCGAAGCATCCTGAAACAAAACGACATATTCCAGCAGATGAAATAATAGTAATGTAATAATAATAATAATGTCAACATCAGAGGAAGACATATAGCCGCGAAATAATTCACAGTCATTATGAATTTGCTTGTACACGGAGACACACTGTCAGTACAGTTTAGAAACATGTAGGATCAGACTGCATTTGATGGTCCCTTGCGTTCGATGATCATTGCCTTTTATAATATATATATATATATATATATATATATATATATATATATATACACGTGTAGTTACGATACATGTACAATATAAACATTTCATTAGAATATATATATATATATATATATATATATATATATATATATATATATATATTATTCTAATGTATTGAATTTATTTTAATTTTATATAATTTATTTATATATACATACTTTATATATAGTTTATATATAATTTATAATATATAAATATAAATAATATATATATATATATATATATATATATATATAATATATATATATATATATATATATATATATATATATATATATATATATATATGTACAAATATATGTACAAATATAGGCTAGTATACAAAACATAAGTGTCACGTTCATTAGGATACCTACCTGACAACATGGCCTGATTTGGCGGCTTGATCCATGCGGTCGTAAAACTCCCAGAACGTCTGAATCTACAGACACGTTAATAAAGAAGTCATGTTCAGCCCCATCGTTCCCTATTCTTAAAGTGTAGTGGGTATATGAGTAAACGCTAGTAAATAACGGATCTTGTTTGTACTGCTACGTATTCGTTCTAACATAATTCGGTGTTCTTCTTCTTCTTCCAATACTGACCACCGGTCAACTTACTGGCCATTACTGTTACACATGAAGGAGTCTTTCAAGCTTGCTTTTAATATCTAATTCTCTGTGCCTTTCTCTCACCACGGCGTAGTATTTATTATTACTATTAGTGTATATTAACGTATTGTTTTTGTTTTATTTACTCATTCATATTTTATTGTAAAGTTAGCTTAACTAGCTTATTAATAATCCTTAATATTGCATATTTGTTTATGATTATAATATATATATATATATATATATATATATATATATATATATATATATTGTCTCTATACTTTGTAGCCAGGTGTTTCCGAAGTACATGGAATTCTAGTCTTGTTTACATTTAGTTACATTATCTATATATTAGTAGTTACCATATAAGTGTAAATACCCTTAAGCAGTGTACTAATCTGGAAATTAGTGCAAAAATAAGTGTTATCATTACGACATTGTGACCTGTAGACAGACTTGTACAGAAGCAATGAGCGGCTGTGTGTGAGGACTTGCCTTCAGGAGTCTGGGAAGTCTCAAGAGAGTGTTATACTTGAGAACCGGGATGAAATAGAAGAGATCGAGCGGTGTCAGGGACAACAAGTCCATCTGAAACAATGTCCGGCTTTTGCAAGGACGTGCTCACAATACGAATACTTACAAAGAGTAGATGGACCTGCGATGTCAGCTGCGTTTGTAATTTGAGAAGATTTAGCGTCGCCATGTGTTGCGTGGAACTCACATCGACGTCACATAAAATGCGTGCAGTAATTCCACACGCGCTGCGTACGACATATTGCGGGTATAAAATGGCAAGACGTCGTGCCAAACACTGAGGTAATGGACAGACGCGAAAGGTTAGGAATCAAATTTCACATGCAGCGGGCACAACTATACGGCGGCCTGGTCATTTCGTTCGCAGATGGATGACGGCGTACCAAAGGCGCTCTTCTATAATTGTTTATGGTCAACTGAAGATTGGCTTTCGTGAGGTGGGCAACGAAAACGATACACAAAGTCGTCGTCAAGGGAACATTGAAGCTTTTTTCCATCTCCTATGGCACCAGAGACGGCAACAACTTGCCCTCTCTTGTGCTGGCACACCTGCACAACTGGTCTGCATGATTTTGGACAGACACCGCGTCAACAACACAAAGATAAGGGAATGCAATGGTCAACCTCCGCTGGGACCTATAAACACCTTTAGCTCTGCCGTCTGTGGTCGCTGTTGTCTTTCGTGCATTGGCACAGTCACCAAAAGACACAAACTAACTTGGGACGAGATTCGTCGTTCGACGGCTCTCTCAATTAAATTCACATCCTGTATACGTTCAATACCTGCTAACTGTACATTACATTCAGTGGATTAATTCAACAACAAAATCAAAAGTATCGTTGATGCAGCCACTCACCCTAAAATCGATCTTTTCCATGTAATGCTGCCTTGTGATTTTCCTGTTGCTCTGTAAATAACAAAATTAAATATTCAATATACACAAATGTATTTGGCGAGGTATAAATGTCGTCACAATGCGCATTTGCCATGTTTAGTCAACATGCAAGGGTACATTTTATCAGCTGCTTCTCTTTTCTTTAAATTGAATAAAATACCATTTTCGAAACAGCAGAAGAGGTTTCGACAGTGTATTTTATGAATGAGAGTCCGGCGTTTTAGAGGCTAGGAACAAAGAAAGGATTCGTCGACTTTACGTTTTATCCTAGTTTTTTCCCTTTACTACATCCATTGATGATCAACAAGAGTTTGCGATACATGCGGCGCATGCACGCACGCACGCACGCACGCACGCACGCACGCACGCACGCACGCACGCACGCACGCACGCACGCACGCACGCACGCACGCACGCACGCACGCACGCACGCACGCACGCACGCACGCACGCACGCACGCACGCACGCACACACACACACACACACACACACACACACACACACACACACACACACACACACACTACCCTGCAAGCACTACAACGAAGTGAACGTAATCATAAACGAGACTACCTCCATGAAGCCATTGTTGATGAACCGAATTCGCGGCTTGAAGACGACGACGTCGACGATGTAGAGCAGGTCGGCGAAGTAGTCAACGATCCACCAGTAGATGCGGTTGTCGTCCGTCTCGTAGCCCGGGTAACAGCGCACACCGCCCGTCGCCATCATCGCACTGTAGCAGTGGACGGGGGCCCGGCCACTCAGAGTGTCGTTCTTGCAGAGCGGGAAGGACAGCAGCCTCTGTGGGCAGCGAGCGAACACACGTTAAAGGGATACTCCAGTGAGTGAGAGGTTCACAGTATTAACTTACATATGTATAATATATTGGTTGTGCCTAGTAATTGTGCACAACTATCGTTAATACACAATTAGTTATAGTTTAGTGGTATCAAAAACATGACAGCTTAGATTCAGGGCGCTGCCATCTTGAGACTTCGTGAGGGGAAGTCAGTGGTAGAAGGACGCCTACCTTCGTGAGGGGAGGCAGTAGTAGAAGGACGCCTACCTTCGTGAGTGGGAGGCAGTAGTAGAAAGACGCCTACCTTCGTGAGTGGGAGGCAGTAGTAGAAGGACGCCTACCTTCGTGAGTGGGAGGCAGTAGTAGAAGGGCGCCTACCTTCGTGAGTGGGAGGCAGTAGTAGAAGGGCGCCTACCTTCGTGAGTGGGAGGCAGTAGTAGAAGGGCGCCTACCTTCGTGAGTGGGAGGCAGTAGTAGAAGGGCGCCTACCTTCGTGAGTGGGAGGCAGTAGTAGAAGGGCGCCTACCTTCGTGAGTGGGAGGCAGTAGTAGAAGGGCGCCTACCTTCGTGAGTGGGAGGCAGTAGTAGAAGGGCGCCTACCTTCGTGAGTGGGAGGCAGTAGTAGAAGGGCGCCTACCTTCGTGAGTGGGAGGCAGTAGTAGAAAGACGCCTACCTTCGTGAGTGGGAGGCAGTAGTAGAAGGGCGCCTACCTTCGTGAGTGGGAGGCAGTAGTAGAAGGGCGCCTACCTTCGTGAGTGGGAGGCAGTAGTAGAAGGGCGCCTACCTTCGTGAGTGGGAGGCAGTAGTAGAAGGGCGCCTACCTTCGTGAGTGGGAGGCAGTAGTAGAAGGGCGCCTACCTTCGTGAGTGGGAGGCAGTAGTAGAAGGGCGCCTACCTTCGTGAGTGGGAGGCAGTAGTAGAAGGACGCCTACCTTCGTGAGTGGGAGGCAGTAGTAGAAGGACGCCTACCTTCGTGAGTGGGAGGTAGTAGTAGAAGGACGCCTACCTTCGTGAGTGGGAGGCAGTAGTAGAAGGACGCCTACCTTCGTGAGTGGGAGGCAGTAGTAGAAGGACGCCTACCTTCGTGAGTGGGAGGCAGTAGTAGAAGGACGCCTACCTTCGTGAGTGGGAGGCAGTAGTAGAAGGGCGCCTACCTTCGTGAGTGGGAGGCAGTAGTAGAAGGACGCCTACCTTCGTGAGTGGGAGGCAGTAGTAGAAGGACGCCTACCTTCGTGAGTGGGAGGCAGTAGTAGAAGGGCGCCTACCTTCGTGAGTGGGAGGCAGTAGTAGAAGGACGCCTACCTTCGTGAGTGGGAGGCAGTAGTAGAAGGACGCCTACCTTCGTGAGTGGGAGGCAGTAGTAGAAGGACGCCTACCTTCGTGAGTGGGAGGCAGTAGTAGAAGGACGCCTACCTTCGTGAGTGGGAGGTAGTAGTAGAAGGACGCCTACCTTCGTGAGTGGGAGGCAGTAGTAGAAGGACGCCTACCTTCGTGAGTGGGAGGCAGTAGTAGAAGGACGCCTACCTTCGTGAGTGGGAGGCAGTAGTAGAAGGACGCCTACCTTCGTGAGTGGGAGGCAGTAGTAGAAGGACGCCTACCTTCGTGAGTGGGAGGCAGTAGTAGAAGGGCGCCTACCTTCGTGAGTGGGAGGCAGTAGTAGAAGGGCGCCTACCTTCGTGAGTGGGAGGCAGTAGTAGAAGGGCGCCTACCTTCGTGAGTGGGAGGCAGTAGTAGAAGGGCGCCTACCTTCGTGAGTGGGAGGCAGTAGTAGAAGGGCGCCTACCTTCGTGAGTGGGAGGCAGTAGTAGAAGGGCGCCTACCTTCGTGAGTGGGAGGCAGTAGTAGAAGGGCGCCTACCTTCGTGAGTGGGAGGCAGTAGTAGAAGGGCGCCTACCTTCGTGAGTGGGAGGCAGTAGTAGAAGGGCGCCTACCTTCGTGAGTGGGAGGCAGTAGTAGAAGGGCGCCTACCTTCGTGAGTGGGAGGCAGTAGTAGAAGGGCGCCTACCTTCGTGAGTGGGAGGCAGTAGTAGAAGGGCGCCTACCTTCGTGAGTGGGAGGCAGTAGTAGAAGGACGCCTACCTACGTGAGTGGGAGGCAGTAGTAGAAGGACGCCTACCTTCGTGAGTGGGAGGCAGTAGTAGAAGGGCGCCTCTCTGAAGGCGGCCCGCAACGAGAGAGCTGCAGCGTTGTAGACGTAGGCGACGGTGATAAGGAAGAGCCACGTGTAGTACAACTTGCCTGCAATGCACACGCCGTCTTGTGAAAGCTCTTCTGAGCAATGTACGTTGTATTGTCTTATAGTGCAGTAATGAAGAAAGGCTCCTTAAGAGGTCTGACATTAGCATGCTGACATGGACTTGTTGGTATAGATTCTAAGTGAGAGGGAGAGCGCGACATGGACGGAAGAAGCGAGAGAAGCAATGAGGGAGGTTGTAGGAGGGAAGGCGGGACTGGGGGAGAGATAATGAGGGGCGGGATGAAGGGGCGAGTGAGGGAGGGGACGACAGGAAAGAGGGATGGTGAACTTGCTAGACAATATTTAAGAGAGGATGAGGACGTGATCTGAAGAAAAGAAGTGAAAGAGTGCGATCGAAAGTGTGTGAGAAAGGATGAGATGGGAGGGGAACGGAAGGAGGGGAGGAAAGGGGGAGGGTGGCGGTTGCCGACTGTTGGAGTACGCAAGAGAGGACGGTAAATGCCACGAATGAAGAACGTGTTAGGAAAGCACGGAGCCCCACGAGTTGTGGAGACAGACGGCGCATTGTGATGGCAGCTGGCCGGAGTGGGCTCCTCAACACGAAATTACTGTCCGAACGAAGAAGTCATGTCATGGCTACTAGACCGATTGCTCTTTGATAGTAATATACAATCACAACCGTCCCTTGCAAATCCCCCAGGTTGTATTACAAATAATTGTTAATTTCCCAAACGCCTCGACTCAACGCAACATAATTTGTTGCATAATTTCGTCGTAATGTCAAAACAATTAATCAGTCATAGTTTTTCATATAATCTTGACAAATGGTTTTAAAGTCATCTAAATATTATTTACAACTTAAAAACCCATGTTGCCATTGTTTTATTTTATCCCGTAGTTTAGCTGCTATTTAAAAAATGGCCCCCAAATTTAATTTCCCCTCTATTAATAACTAGAGCAATAGTTGTGGTGTATCGATATATGTTTTAGGGAAGAAGGATTTCAAGCATTAAATATCTGGACTTACCGGCTTTCACTTCAGCCATTTCTAAAGATGGCGGTCGTCAATACAAATGTTACAACATCTCAAACACCATGTCACATTGAGCATTAACGTTTATGGTACTGGGTAGCTTTGTAGATAACGATGTAAAATAATTTACAACTGGCCTTCACTGACATTCATATATATTCATCATTTAAACATAAAAGCATTTGCCAAGAGTATTTGCAAAACGTTGCTTCCTATACATTTGCCGACACATCATATCGCTACTAGCGCAACCACTGACACTTACTCGTTGGGTCTATCGTGTTTGGAAAGTGGAACTTGCGGATGAAGTGAGGTATCTTGACGGCACACCGACCAAACCCAATGTACGTCTCTTCCTTGAACTCGGACTCGGACTGGTTCGGCGTGATAGCCGGGATGAAAGAGTCCAGTCGTCGCTGCCTTAGAGGAGGAGGCTCCAACTCGCTCGATCCGGAAATCCCTAAAGAGGGTCCAGAAATTCCATGAATGTGCAGTATCAACATAACATTGACCACATGGAAATGTTTCAATATCCCAAAATAAGCATAACGAAACGAGTATCAATACTTAATGAAAATTAAACATGAACTCGCAGATTTAACCGTTCCAGTGTGGAACGTAAATTACGATGGATTTACTCTGGATACGTCATTGAACAACTACACTGTAAAATCAATGTACGGATGAATATACCCAATCCCAATAAGGATCATAGACGAATGGGTAAAATAAAGAATAAATCGTACATTTTAATACATCTCGGAACTGCATTGTTTGGTGACGTTTTGATCTTCTATGGCACAGAGAAAGTAGATCTTGTGAGGTTCCTGCATGACTGATGTTAGCACGGCTCCATGCCCCCTAAATCGGTTGATGTGTTTTCATCTTTATTTACACGTGTTATATCACCGAAAAACCGCTGAATAAGACAGTGTGTAAAACCCTGAACGATTCCGGAATAGATTCCGGAATCGTTCCGGATTTTACACACCGCCGTTGAATAACAGAGTACAATTTATCTTATATATCTGGTGGAATGACGTCACTGTGTTTAAGTTGTGCTAGACTTTATGTCGTAACACATAGCGTGAGGTCGTTCAGTCTTACCTGACTTTGTGTCTGGGCTGGAAGTGGGTGTGGGAGGCTGGATGGCCTTCTCCTTGAAGTATTCCGTGCGGGACATGAATCGGCGCACTAGCTCCCTCACGCGGTCGCTCATGGCACTGCTCAGACCCGACTCTCCATGCCTGCAAGAGTCAACGCTATCAACCAAACGTTCTTCTTCGCAATTGCCCATTGCGCTCTAAACGTCGTTACTGCGGAGAGACTGAATGATAATGTGCAGTAGTTGACTGCAAATTAGAAAACCAGCCCGTTGTGCCGACTGAATAGATGTGTTTGCATAAAAATCACGGGCAATATCGACGACTACGGCTCTTGTTAGGGCGGTGCATTGAGTGCGCTGTTGACGCAAGATAGCTATCCGAGTCGAAACGGTCAATAAACACATTTCCGTGATTCATGCACAGGATGACGCTATCAATAACTACGCTTAATGGAAACTGTGGTTTTTGCGATCCGTAGCATACTATCAGAAACAACTGGTGCAACGTTGGCATCTTACTAACAACATTCCTTGCATGGTCTTTGCAAGTTTTGCATATTGTCTTAACGTACTGCATTCTAGTCTTTACAAACACATACACACGCACGCACGCACGCACCCACACTTACATACACACTCATCCACGCAGCACGCACGCACGTACGCAAGCACGCAAGCACGCACGCACGCACACACGCACACACACACACACACACACACACACACACACACACACACACACACACACACACACACACACACACACACACACACACACACACACACACCACACACACACACACACACACACACACACAACAACACACACACACACACACACACCTAAGCAGAGCGCACACCGCACAAACGCACGCACGGAGCACGCACAACGCAATAACAACAACAACAACATCAATTATTCCCAAGAGACAGTGTTGATTATAAGAGTGGATAAGTTAGTTTTGTATTACTACCGAATATCTCAAGTCATATGAACTTCTCTAATATAATCAGGATTGTTTTTATATCGCGACGAATACTTCTATTTATGATATTAGTGTCAATTAGAATGATAAGGCCAAAACTATTTTCGATCAATTTCCCATACAATGCTACAAATAATTTTGTTTAATATAGATTTATGTTATTAATTCATAGACATCGACACTCAATCTACCAATTTGTATTCATTTCAGACAGTTATAAAGAACAAAGCAACTGTATGAAAATCACCAATCACAACAAACTGCAAAATAAATTATATTCGTGATGAGATAATCTGAAAAAAGCCGAACAAGAATGTTCCGGACTAGCGATTTGTACGGCTTTATATATAATTCCATGGCAGTAGTCCGGATCTCAACAAAGCCAAGTGGTATATCTGGAGCAATACGGTTCTTTGCAACAAATAATAATTTTGTTTGATATTATGAATTCTTAGACAACGACACTGTATCAATCAATTTATATTCATTTCAGGCGAGTGATACAGAGCAAACCAAATGTAGGCAAATCAGCAATCAAAATAAAGGCAATCGTGTTCTATACAAAGAAATTATCATGTTGATGAGATAATCTGAACACGATCTGAATATGACAGCGGATTTGTACGGCGTTATATATAATTCCATGCCAGTAGTCCGGATATCAACAATATATATATATATATATATATATATATATATATATATATAATTGTAAAACTTATATAGCGCATATATCCTTAACAAGGTCAAGCTCAGGCGCATCAAACAAGATCAGTTAGCTAGTCATACCCGGGCACAGGCAAAACTTGTCATTGGGTCAATACGGTTGTTCGCATAATGTCAATTCGAGAAAATGGTTTTTAATCGATTGCAACGACGTGACACGTCGGTGACTGTCTACTCACACGGAGGCGCCGTCGTCGCTGTAGTAGGACCCGATGGAGTCTTTGCGATCCAGACACGCCAACTCGCTCCAGTTGGAGCGCATGCTGCTGCTGCCTGGGCTGACGGGGTGCCATGCCGGGGTGCGGGGCATGGACAGGTAGTCGATGTTGAGGGGCCCGCCGGGAGACAGCGACATGGAGAGATCTCTCGTCGTCGTGCTGGCGACACTGTGACGTCGAGAGCCGGGGGAACGCGCTCCTGTCGCGAGGCAAGACAACGTTCGTTTGTAAGGAGGTGTTGATTGCGTGTCGCGTGTCGCGTGTCGCGTGTCGCGTGTTTATGGTTGATAGTGAATGGCTGTGTGTGTGGGTGACTGGAGCGTGATGTGGTTGCACGTTGGTGGAGCGGGAACGGAAGAGATTGCAATGGTAACGACAACAACAACGACAATGGTGATGACAACGACAACAACAATAACAGTGATGGTGTCCATAATTAAGAAGCGATGAAAGACGTCTACCAACAACGGAGGTGAGAATTAGTAGATGGGTGCAAGCCTGCATGAGCACTGGATAAACGAGGACATCTTGAAAGAAGCTGATGCTGAGAGCTTTGTTGTCATCATGAGGATAAGAAGATGGAGAGGATTGGCTATGTGAACAGAGGAACAAAAAGGGACACATAAGAGCTGCCACTGAGATGGAGATGTTTGTAAAACGAGCGAAAGGGATGCACATGTTCTGATGACAGGACCGGGTAAAGAAATGTTTACAGGCATTGCAGATAAAGGACGAAAGAAGACAGGACAGAAGAAGTGGAAGAGACTCTGCAACAACCCCCTCTCATACAGGGCAATGGTACAAAGGTGAGACAGGTTAGAAAAACAGGGGGTCGTAATCATTACATGTACCAAGTGCCATTCATTTCTGGAACACCAATATTCATAAACTTGAAGTAAGTAAGTCCGACGTAAACATCTGACGCGACTGACATGCCTATTTAAGCCATCGCGCACGCGCACCACTTACCGGATCTGGTTGTGCTACAGTTTAAACCATCGCGCACCACTCACCGGATATAGTTGTGCCACAATTTAAACCATTGCGCACGCGCGCCACTCACCGGATCTAGTTGTGCCGGGTATCGCGAGCTGCGCCACCTTGCCGCCGACGAACGAGCTTTCTCGGCGTTGGGCGAGCTTCTGATGGTCGGGGGCGGGCGCTGGCGTCGGCGTTGGCGTCGGCCTAGGCGGCACTGTTGTGGCTGCCATCCTAGTCGCCGCAGACGACTTCAAGAGCGCGCCATCGTCCTGCGAGAGGGGCACGTTCGGGTGCGAGATGTGTATGATAGGGTTGAGAGGCTGGACTGCGCTGGAGTGACGGCGTCTTCCCAGTTTCTTCCCCGAGAACGGCACGTCCAGTAGCTTCTTGTCCATAGTATGGCTGCTGGTGTTGTCTAAAATGTGGGGAAGTTAAACATCAAAGGGTATTGCGGTTAACTCTGCATAATTAGAAGAAGATTTCTTTTTGAAACTAGATACATTATTTAACATTTGAACGTATTGCTGGTGAAATTGTTCAAATTGCAAACACTGTTCCAAGTTTAATAAAGTAACAATGTGGCAGTCAGTAAACCTTCAACGTGTATGCCGTAGTCATAAGAACGTAACATTAAAAGGAAAACCTATGGGTTGGCACCCTTGTTTTAATATAATAATATAATTTTTACATATTAATAATATTCTTATTACTGTTCTAATAACAATTATGGTTAAGTAGTATATTTATTTAATCCAGTCTCGAATGTATGTTACTGAGAAATACCAATTACCATCGCCGTCGTCGTCGTTGTGGAATTGAACCTCCAGTGACAATCATAATTGCTGCTATGAAACATTACATTCTGTTTGCAGGTATTTTCGACGTTTAACTTCAAAATTGTGTTTGTTATAGCGGTCCTTGTGCACGTCAGGTCACACTATGTCACGCGCCAAAAGGCACGAAATGGTTTTAGTTAAATAAAAAGTGTTTAGTAACATGAGAACTAAAATTTGAGACTGAAATGAGAAATTGAAAGAAGCATGGAATATACACGTGTTCAGTATATCGTTTTTCATTTTTCTTATTCCTAAAGATATAATTTAGTACGATTAATTACTGTAGTTTATTTCCAATATGACCAGATCTCAGTCGAATTATAGTTGTTGCCGAAGTCGTTATCAACAGGAGAAGACACCGGATATCATTAGATTATTCCGCAAGAATTGGTCTTATTCACGTGAATACTACGAGTGTGCAGGGATGCGCACTCTCTTACTGTCAGGATACTCTTTCGGCGACTAACAGTAACAACTCTTGTGGCTGGTGACACAGTATGGAAGAGTAAACAAATGTACCAGTCACGTATGTAATAGCATTTGTAGATGTTTATGTTAATGCAAAAAGAATAGCTTATTTTCTAGCACAGGCATACATAGCTAAAGATAACTTATTTGAGGAATGTTATTTCACGGGTTTGAATGTTAGTGCACAGTTATACCAGTCCACACGAGAATTGTCGAATGGCTTGCCAATTAATACAACAAAATAATAGGAAGACAATTGGTTGACAATGTCAATGACATTCCTGGTGAAACCTTTGACATATAATTAGAACTGTCATGGCGGAAACTGGGATTCGATGGACCCCTCTCTTCTAGCAATTCACGTGCGTTATGGTGGTCACACATAACGAGCACCTGACAACAACGGACATATTCCTGTCATCTATAAATCGGGTAATCTGTGCGTTGTTGTGTGCAATACGGGCTGAATCGATAGCGGTTCCAGCGCCGCCATAGATAACTAACACTCACGGCTGTGTTGTCGTGATACTCGTGTTGTGACAATGGTGTTCTACGACTATTACAAGACACATTAACTTATTCTGACTAACTCTACACGTGATTACGAGTCGTACAACAAGACTTACCAATTTCAGACGATCGAGATTATCGCCTCGGTGAAACAATGCGACCCTGTTGACACGTCGATTTTACCTGAGTCACCTCGTAGCTTCCACCTGTTTCTTCTCGATTCTGACGGCGAGATTCATTACTTACGGGCAAAACGTTTCCATGGCAACGCGTTCGCTAGTGGCGCTGGCTAATCAATACCGCTAGAGTCGCTTAGCAAAGAATGACAGCCGTGGAAGCGTCCGTGGACAGTTGTTTAATTAAAACGAAATATAAGTATTGGTTGATAGTTTAACATACCTAATAGCCTAAGTCTTATTATTAATTGTGACAAAAATGTTTGTTTTATGAGCCGTTTGTGAGTGTGTATGTGTATATATGAGTGTGTGTGTGTGTGTGTGTGTGTGTGTGTGTGTGTGTGTGTGTGTGTGTGTGTGTGTGTGTGTGTGTGTGTGTGTGTGTGTGTTGTGTGTGTGTGTGTGTGTGTGGGGGTGAGTGGTGTGTGCGTGCGTGTGTGTGTGGGGGGGGTGTGAGCGAGTGAGTGTGTGTGTATTTGGGGGTGGTGGGTGGTGAGTGAGTGAGTGAGTGTGCGTGCGTGCGTGCGTGCGTGCGCGTGTGTGTGTGTGTTTGTGCAAGTGTGCGTGCTTGCGTGTGTGTGCGTGCGCCCAAAACTACAAAGACAAACGCACCACATGTGTTGGTCAGCATTTGCAGCCCCATATGGCACGCTTAGAATGTTATGACCTAGTTATACTACATAATGTGCACTAATGACATTGTCTACAGTGAGTGGGACGACAAACAGGCGGGTTGGAATTAAAGCACTTGCAATAAATCAGCGAAACAACCTTCTTTCAAGCGAAGTCTGGTTTACCAAACTCATTGTAGATTGTACAAAGAGTATACGTGGTCCTGCTAACGAAGATATATTTATTTGCTGTGGGGGCCAATAAATGGAACAGAGCAGTGGATCTTGGTGACAGATTTAAGAAGTTACACGGAGCCAGCTAGCTTAAGGTGTAAATATGAGTGGAAGGCGACTGGTTGAAAATGGCGAAAACACGCAAGATGGTGTATTAATGGAGCCATTAGAAAGCTCCATCATGCCATTACATAAACACTTAACTTTGTATCAACTATATGGTCGCATGTGTGGATTACCTTACTAGTACTGGATAACATGTTCTAATTTTAACACGTGCACCCACAGTTGTCACTTTGAGAACGTTACCTTTCGTTCGGAACTAGAATTTAAAAAGGCATATGACAAAATGGCTAAACTCAACACATGTTTGGCATCCATATTGATGGCTTGATGGAGGTTTTGCTAGGCAACCGACAACCGGTTTACATACACACACTCGCCCAAATCAACCCATAAATCCATCAGTGTTGATGCAAAGTACATGCACATGCATGCGTACACACACATGTATATACACAGGCAAATGCTCACACACCCACCCACCCACCCACACGCACACACACACACATGCACACACACACACACACACACACACACACACACACACACACACACACACACACACACACACACACACACACACACACACACACACACACACACACACACGCACGCACGCACGCGCGCGCACAGATACACAAACATTAATACTAAGGATTAATTAAACATAATTTTAGAGTAGCGGCTCCCTTGCAAATGAACATACACCCGCACGCACGCACGCACACAAACTTTTTTTGTAATATATAATGACTAATAAAACAATATTTTAGAGTAGCGGCTTCGTTGCAGTGTCCCCATCTGTTGGATATGTTGGAAAATCATGTCAAAATCATCCTGTAGATGGCAGAATGAACTACCATAATTACATTTCATTGGTTATAATAGTTTAAGTTTTGTTTGCTATAAACGTTTCCTTATTACGAAAAAAAACATTGCGTTAGTTTCTTTGAGCATGAATAATAAGTCCAGACCCGAATTCACATAAACTATCAAATATATTACCAGATTATGATATTATCGTAAGGACGATCGTAAGCCATGTTGGCTGTTCCGCAGAAAATTGAAGTGCTCTATTATCGTTCAAAACATACATGTACACGAATTGAGCTCTACATTCTGTTTTACTGTAGATCTTATAATTCCGTGTGTATACAATGTCGACAAAGAAGAAGGTTGTTGATAAAACCCCAAAGGAGGCGACATTGATGACTACATTTCTAAAGTCAATCAGTGCTTCATCGAGCTGGCCAGACAAGGTAAGCCTAGCCCTGGGCCGCCCTAGCTATAGAGTCTAGACCTAGTGACTAGTCTACTGTTTAGCACTAGGCCATAGCTAATATCGTGGTAAAGATTCTTTTAAAAATGAGTTAATCAAATTACACAACCTATCCAATTCCAACAATCGAGATTATCGCCTCGGTGAGACAATGTCAGTGCGACCGAGTTGACACGTCGATTTTATCTGAATGCAACCGTGTTAATAAATTAAAGCATATGCCACTGTTACTGTGTACGGATCAGTCATAGCCTGTATTCTGTTTAGTGTCCGCGACCACCCAGAATACTGACTTGATAAGACAAAACAGTCAGAATGACTGATCGGCCAAATGTCTCTTTCATACCGTCGTCTTAGTTAGTGTAGGGGAGACATGATAGAAATTTACAAAATATTAACTGGTGAATATGATTCTACTGTTACAATTTTTTACATTAAGGACAATTGATTCAATAACAAGGCAAAACCTAAAATATTTAAAGAAAGATGCCGATTAAACATCCAAAAAAAATCATTTATATACCGATCTACTGATGTATGGAATAGTCTGCCACAGTCTGTGGTAGATGCTCCATCAGTCCAATCATTTGAAGTAAAAATTGAGAAACTATGGATAAATCATCCTATAAAATTTTTTTACTGCACCACCTCTACTATGGACTGTTTCACATTTAGATGCATGTGCACAATCTGAAAACATTGCTCAAGACAGACCTGGCACAAAAGGCAGGGATGCCTAATACAACCCAGAAAAGGACCTGTAAGAAATGTCATGATTTTTGAATGGCGCAAAACCGTGTTTCTCGTTGAAACACGCCACAGATTTCTTCACTACAGACTAACATAAATCCCATAAAATGTTATCTCTTATAAACACCTATATAGCTTAGCCTGATTTGTTTTTGGTTACATGAATGTGAGTTCATCGACATACGACCCCTGATAAAGGTAAACTCCACATGTTTGAATGGCTCAAAAGTCAAAACCACATTTGGCACTGTAACACGCCAAAGATACTACAGGACAGATTAATAAAAACCTCGTAGAACATTCACATCACAAAATATTTCACCTTATTATATTACACATTTGGTAAATTATTAATGAAACAGCTACATCATCATATCGATGAAATCTAGCTTAGTTTTGGTAAAAAAAAATTAAATACAATGATGTAAATAAAGTTCGACTTACCAGCAAGATGGATCCGTCAACCGATAATGTCCATCATAAAAAATGTGTGTGAATCCGAGAGTTAAAACAAAACGCTACCCAGAAGCAAGATGGCGCTGCTGCGATACAGGACTTTATGCAGGATAAAATTATTGCCAGTCACACATGTTTTGGTGGGCACATGGATGTTAATTGTTAAGCCAGTTTACAAACTTTTAAATGTGTCTAATGACCTGAAATGGACTACAAACGCACATGCGATACCATTTTCGCTCACTTTCAAGGCATAACTAACAATATCTATGGTTTTGGAAGACATTTTTTGTGCTCCTTCATTTTTTTACCCATACTTCTACCAGTCTATATCCGTTTTTACCCGTCCAAATGACGGGTGGACAGGTCTCTACATAAAGCTATGCTGCGATATGGCTTTGCACCCACGCAAACACACTGTGGCAGCAGGTTACATTGAAGTGCCTAAAATAGAGTAGCAACATGCGTTCAAAGATGACATGTAAACATCTTTGGATGTGCTGCAACAGACTGTTACTTGCGTACTTTTGTAGTTTAAGCCCGCATCTTGAAAATACATGAAACAGCCAGTTGCATTCATAAAATGTCATATCACCATGCCTCTGCTAAACCTATACTGCAACTGTACACTTGTCAGGAAAAAGTAATATAATACTATATAATATAAGAATCTAATCAGGAAAAATTAACAAACAATTTCTCATGCATTTTTGCATGTAAAATTTGTTTCACAAAAAACTCAGGGAGGTGGCGCTACTTTAGGGTTCGCTGGAGATGGTTGTTCTGATGTGGAAAAAGATTTAGGGTTATGTTTAAGGTTAGATTGAAGGTACCTATGACAAATTTACATCAGATCTTTAAGTGCATTTATTTGTGGAGGGGTAGAAAAAAGACCCACAGTAGCAGCACTTACCGGAATCACCTGTGATGAAAACAATGTGTATGTGTAAATAAATTATAATTTTTTATCACATCTCAAGAGTATATTATGTGTAGTAATTATGTAGTAGATATATCATATGAATTTTTTTATTTGGTACCTGGTAGTTATAAAATGTAGAAACAAAAGTAAGTCGTAAAAATTATATCTATCATGGAGACCATGAGGTGGTTTTCAAATGAGTGGTTACTAATTAATTTTAGATGCTTTCTAAGTAGGCTACACATTAATTCTGTTTTGTTTCTATGCATTGGCGTGTGATATTTCAGATGAAGCTGCCATGAAAGACTAAAGCACTCCATGCTTTTATGATAGGTTATGTAGACATTGTTTGCTATGTGTAAACTTAAATAACATTATGAAATTCTCAATTGCAGGATGAATTCTTGGATGTCGTGTATTGGATGCGACAGATCATGGGATTGGCATTTGGCTTAATCTGGGGCATCTTCCCTCTGAACGGCATCCTGGCTATTTTACTGTAAGTTGATTGGAATATTTGTAAAGTAACGTTTAAGAGAAACATTGTAGTATAATGTAACTTACTTTGGAGCTTAATGTCGAAGATTAGTACAACGTTTCGATCCGTCAGCTACGGACCAAAATCTGAGGCAACACATGTGACATCAGTACGTGAACAAGGTCCATAGCTGACGGATCGAAACGTTGTACTCATCTTCGACATTAAGCTCCAAAGTAAGTTAAATTATGCTACAATAAACCATTCTTGGAGCCATGAACAATATATTCACTAAAAGAAACATGTTGTTTCTTACCTGGAAACAATCCTTTTTTCCTGCGCATTTACAAGTAATAACTCTCCAAAAGGGATGGGTACAAATTATGTACTTGTATACATAAATGTGGTGTATTTGTATTTGAATTGAAAACCACAAAAGGGCATAATAGTTTGGAATTTGATATTTGGTCTGTATTTGAAAATTATTTGCAAATACAATCAAACACATATAAAAATTACCAACAAAAGGTAAAGTATTGCCTGACATAAACTGGCTCCAGAGTCAAGACAGAATGGTTTTCACACATGTGGTATGGTCAACAGTGGGCAGGCAGCACTGAAACAATTGGCCTGAAGCTGGTCAAACATTAGCATCAGTGAATTAATGGGAAGCCAGTGAAGCTTATCTATAGCCATAAAGGCAGGTATTCACAGGGAATGTGCTTCAAAGAATCCTGCTGTAACCTGCTGACATCCTGGGTTAAGCAAAGTAACCCAGGTTTCCTCCTGTGCAGGGGAAGAGCCACCCACTAGTCAGTACAGTAGTACAGATAAGGAATGTCTAGTAAACCTGCCTGCCAATTAGTCTACAGCAGTCAATCAAGCCAAAGACAAAATTCCCCCACTATGATACATTTGAACCATATAATGGAAACACGGGCTACATGTATGAATCATATTTTGAATCAAATTTTTAAAAATGGCGAAGTACTCAAATTGTATTTGAATAAAAAATGGCAGTGTAGATGTATTTGTATTGGAAATTTATATTTGTACTTGAATTGAAATCTGGAAAAGTAATGGTTTTGAATTTGATTTGGCTGAGTTGTAATTACTTGTATTTGTATTTCGTCCCAAAATGTGTATAAATTTGGAACCAATCCTGTCTCCAACATCAGGAAGCTATTCCAGGAATCTGTGATTAGTCACCAATATGGCCACATAGTGTGCCACAGTCAAAAGATGCAGTTTCAAAGCTAGTGTGGAAATATAAACCACAAGTACCCTGTATCCAGTACATTGTAATACAAGGCACGGTAAGAGACGATTTGCAATGGATATTCTCTTTCTGGCATTTACAGATGTGTTACTTCGGCCAGCTTCTGTTGTGTCTACATATGAATGTAAGAAGCTGTTAACTAACTGAATGTCTGTCTGTGGTTTCAGGTTCTTTGTTATCAACAGTCTCATTG
>JAODUO010000275.1:392500-463398 GCA_025642075.2 Ridgeia piscesae
CAGGGTATCCTTATTAAATTTATTCGAAATTCGTCATGACTCATGAGAGCCAAACAGTGTATTTAATACCCTATTTTGAGGTAAAGCCACTCTGCGGCCCTGGTAGTCACACACGCCTAATTTCCCTTAGTCTTACTTACCCGACGGGATGTCGCTCGGCTGCGTAATTTGCCGAGATTTGAGAGGGACAAAAGTGCTGCCACATCACGCGGAGTTGGATGCTTCGGCCCATTAGGCCGAATCATCGTTTCTGCAATCGTCACAGTTATATACAAATACACACAGACATGGTAATGCCAGTGAACATGGATATCAACATCCATGGGTATGCAAATCATTCGTCTGAGTGGATCGGGGTCCACAGGCGCGCCTGTGGCCTATATGGTATGGGTTTATTGTACATGTTTGTTACGCTTCCACAAACACATGTTATTATTGCACTATTTAACTATATGTCATCACTATATAATGCTAATGATGATTTCAAGAGTACACTTTGACAGTGGCCATCGCCCGGCATCACTCAGCCAGATACAGCCTGTATTTGTAATTTTATATGTACCGGTATTGTATTCGATTACGCAGGGAGAGAGAGGCAGAGGCAGAGGCGGAGGCGGAGGCGGAGGCGGAGGCGGAGGCGGAGGCGGAGGCGGAGGCGGAGGCGGAGGCGGAGGCGGAGGCGGAGGCGGAGGCGGAGGCGGAGAGGGAGAGGGAGACGGAGAGGGAGAGGGAGAGGGAGAGGGAGAGGGAGAGAGATTTTAGACACCAGATAGAAGATAATGAATGTTTGTTAACAACTGAAATGTTAATGTGTTTAAATTATTTTTTATATCTTTAATGTCATTTTCATTTAAACGTATGATGCACACCTAATGTGTATTTTACTTATTTGTAATTTTATTTTATATTTTATAAAATAGATATATTAATTTATTATTTAAAATATTGTAATTATCAGGGTAATTATTATTATTATTTTCAATATTTTGTAATAATTTTTTGTAAATAATTAAATTGTTGATACCGTTTTTAAAAATATGTATTCTTTTATTAGTATTATTGTGAACTATATATATTTTCTCTTTAAACTTTATTGGACGGATGTATTTAAGAACATGTTGAGGGATGATGGGCCTTTAAAGATCATGATATACCTCGTGACATGGTTACCATCACAAAAATAAAGCTTTTATTACTAAAACGTTATGATACCAACAGGACTTCCAAAAGCCACAGTCAATGTAGTATTTAAAAACATTGCCTAAGTTGTAGCACAATGGCTGAACCAGTATAGAACCAGCGCTTAGCGGCAGGAGGATTCGAACTGTAGTCCCTAGATCGACAGTCTGGCACATTACCCATTCGATCACCGGACACCCCGTTCTTTGGTCAGTTCAAGTGATCAGTCTCTTCGGTATCAGAATGAGCAGCGCTCTGTAGTCATGTGACGTTATTTGTAGTTGTCAGTTGACTATAGAGTGCAGCACACTAGGCTGCTAAGTACATGGAACTCCATCAAATCTGATCACTGGAATCTGAGAGATGTGTGTGGTTTAATTGTATATACACTACGTTTTTATAACTAATTACATAATCCATTAGCAGAGGACTAGCTGATGATTCTTGCTGTTCTGTTCAGATTTTTGCCCTTTTTCCTCTAAATGATTGTTTTGAAGGTGAGAACCTTCACTAGACTGGGTATCATAGAGCTTCGTGGATGACCCAATTACCCGGTAGCACACATTATAATTGACTTGTTTATAATCTTAATATTTTGGTTTAATTTAGCTGAAGAAATATTTCAAATGTTATTTCGTATTTATTAAGCAAACGTTTAGATATTCAATAAACAACAGTAAGTAATAATAAAACACAAGAGACCAACATCACCCCTTTAGGAAACTGAAATATAGCTAATTTTCAATATTACCAGCTTAGTAACACGTTTTTTGTCTTTCTTTGTCAATTAAATTGTCCCTTGTATTGGTCACTGATGGTTATTTCAGGAAAGAAGTCGGATTAACTGTGAAGGGACACATTCATGACACGATCAAGACCGTGGTACTTGAAGGATTCTGGTGAGATGATGTGATTGTAGACGCCAGCGACCACCAGGCTTTGATTTCTATGGCAGTCTGTGAGTCAGAGACTCCTCATTTCATCTACGAAATGTCGCTTGATATGATTCTACAGTTCTACTGCCATCTTGTGTCGTCTTTGGTCTGTAACAACTAATAAATGGCCATGCTCACATCTATTAATTAACACATTACTTGTAAGCATGGTGCATTAGGCTGCTTTTGAATCTAACATTGGTGCTGACATCGACCATATCAACCATATCAACCATACGTATATATATATATATATATAATATATATATATGTATATATATATACATATATATATAGTATATATATATATATGTAAATATAATTATATATATATATATATATATGTATTATATAAATATATAATGTATATATATATTATATATACAATATATAATGTATATATATATATACAATATATATATATATATATATACATATATACATGTGTATATATATACAGTATATATATATATACACTGTATATATATATATATATACATATATATATATATATATACATATATATATATATATATATATATATATATATATAATATATATATATATATATATATATATATATATATATATATATATATATATATATATATATATATGGTTGAAAACCCCGAAAACGTCTCCAGTAAGTTTTTAAAATGGGAAAAATTATATTTCAATATATTTGAAAATATTTGCTTCCATAGGAAAGTATATATGATGTTGAACTTCTAGGAACAATCGTTCTTCTCATCCAATCTATCCTTGTTTTATTAGTTCATTCTATGTATACATACCTATTATTTTATGATGTTTTCTAAAATATTCGCATCTATTTTCCTGACCTTACTCACGTATATAACTTGTCCACAAAATTCATGTATTTACGTTATCCGCATAATATATATATATATATATATATATATATATCATAACTGTGCACCAATGAAGTGCTGTCTGATTGGAAAGTATGTCTGCACATATACATGGGGTTGTCCCCTAAAAACATAAGACATGAGCACAGTCAACTGAAGAATATTCAAATAATGTTAAGTATGTTGCTCGTATTGATGTAACGTGGGGATGATTAAAGATACTTGTCTTTTTAATCAGTGCCCCATGGTTTTGGGTATAAAAATAATACTGTAGATAATTTTGAACAACTACTACTGTCAAGAACTTGCATATAAATATTATGGTGCGCGATGGTGGAGTATTTCCAGAGTGCCAAACGGTTAAAATATTAATTATGTGAATATTGTGTTGACATGTTATCCATTCATTTCAAACAACGCGGCACTGCCGTTACGTGACATGCATTGTTTCTGCGTGACAACCAGTTGAACGTTCGACGTCGAACTTGAAGTACGCGGGCATGTTATATCGCGGCTTCTAGAGGTGGACCCAGAAATGCTGTCTCCACGACGGACACTTATAATAATCTGTGCAATACTCGTTCCAAGCGACCGACGGTGACAAGGCGAACTGTATGCATGAAGGATTGTGCGAATTTCGATGAAACGAGACCAGACGTCGGATGCGATCAAATCGACGAAGTTGCGGGTCAGGAGACACTGACGTTAGCTATAATTAGTTATTGGATGTTAAAAAGGTAAAGGTAAGTTCTTATATACCGTAGTATCCAGTCATGCAGGACTGCTCAAAGCGCTTTACACATTACTCCCTGTTCAATCAAACACCATCTCAACCTGGATCCATGGGAAGCATTCAGCTACGCGAGGGCTGCTCGTACAAACGGACACCAGTGTCTATAGCCAGGTACTCACCCATACACTGAATTAATTGGAGCAATGTAGAGTGAAAAAACTGTCCATGGTTTTAATACCGCAGCACAGGATTCGAACCCAGTGTGACGGTGTACAAAGTCAACCGGTCCAGAACGTCGATCTATTCGTGTGGTTTCAAAGGAAGTGGTGGCCTGGTAAACTGTGCGTCGCCAGTTCATGCGATTGGTTGCTTGTGTTGTCCATTGACGGTAATCGATGCTACAAGTGTCCCTTTGTCACGATGGCCAGTGGATAATTCTCCATAAATATTACAGTACGATCGTTGGCAGGCGATGGTCTTCCATCCTGGAGACATGTCCTGCCCAGCAAAGCTGTGTTTTGAGGAGCATGGCCTCGATGCTGGTAACCTTAGTCATTTCAAGGACCTCAATGTTGGTGACGAAATCACTCCAATGGATGTTTAGGATAGCATGCTGATGGTAACGCTCGATGAGGTGCAGATGGCGACGATAGGTGATCCATATGACTCAGCACTCTACAGGAGAGTGGTCAGCACAACAGCTCTGTAGACATTGATTAAGCGCAACAAGAAGAGTACCATCCACCCAACATCTCCATCGAACAGTATGAACTGAAAGCAGTCCACAAATTCAGCTATTTAGGATGCATTCCCACATCTGATGATCGTTAGAAACGACCCGTTCAGAATCCATGTGACGGCATTGTTCACGTACGTAAACGACGACGTGACTGTATTGTTTACGTTTATAAACAAAACGTCATCATGGCACCACTTAGTGAACTTCCCGCCGTCATCATCACTGATCGTTAGAAATGTCTCAAGTTTTTCGATCATTGGCCGATTGGCGCATGCATGTTTTGACAAACGCACATAACAATGTCAATGACAAAAGCGACATATCTCTCGCACTTGACGTCTTGTTGTCGGAGCATCGCGGATGTCCGACAGAAGTTTCGTGTTGTTCGGTCGGCTTCTTTATCGACTCTGAGAAAGATCCAGTTTCGGTGCACGTAGGCGAAGGACGCTTCAAGCGACGGTCATCGGTCCCATGACACGCCGTTGCCGTAGGTGAAGCCAGGGACGATCAGAGATCGCGGGCCGGTGTTTCGGTTGCCATCCGCTAATCGTTGATCTGGGGTCAGGTCAATGATGTCCCTGGAAATATGCAGTATTGAACACTGAGCCGAGCAAACATTCATAGCCTTAATGTAATGGTTATGATTTAACAACACATCGTCAAGTCCACTGCAGCCATACTCCTGCCCATGCACCCCTTCAAAAATAATAATTATAACAACCGAACCTGAACAACAACGCACCGAAGCGTAGCGATTCCACCGGCGAACAGGACGGACACGTGAAACACATGAAATGCTAAAATAACCAGTAAATATTAAAATAATTATATGAAACTTAAATGAAGTCATGTACAGAGATTTATACTTTTTGCTAACATGTCGACAATTATGGGAGTGTGCCAGCGTTCTTTTCAGCATTCAGTGTACAAGAGAACTGTCGCTGTTTTTAACATACGTCTAATCTAGTGTCGCTAATTTGGAAGAAAACCTTTATGAGAAGCAAGTGAAGCTCATACAAATTTACAATTTTAACTGCGTTAATGTGCGGTCGCATTCCGATTAATTGTAACAGTATTTTGGTCAATGTTAATTCGCATGAATTGAAACTCACTGGTCTATTGTTCTCTGACTTGTTTCTCGAACCTTTTTTAAATAATGGTCTAATGTTTGCTTCTTTCCATTCTAATGGAAGTTTTCCCTCCTCTAATGACAAATTGAACACTGTCGCAAGCGGTATGCTGATTTTTTCTACAATTGCCAATAGTAATTTGGGAAGAATCCCATCCACTCCAGGTGATTTATTATCCTTCATATCTCATAGTTCATAGTTACCATTGTTGGGGTTACAAATAGTTGTCCTACAATTTAATAGTCAGACTCTCTCCATTCGAACTTAGTCTCTGGCACTGGTAATGGACTACTATCTTCCCTGGTAAACACCGAACTAAAGTACTCATTTAAGTTTTCTGCCATTAAGAATCTCTGTTATTATGTTTCAATCACTACCTTCTAGAGGACCGACCTTATCCTGAACTTTCTGTTTACTTCGAACATACGCATAAAAACTCTAGCTGTCATGTTTTATATTAAAAGCAATTTTTTGTTCGTAGCTTCTCTTTGAATTTCTGATTTCAGCTGTAGCTTGATTAAGTGCTTCTTTATAAATGCTATAGTCTTCTTCACTTCCGGTATGTCTATATGTCTTCCACATCATTTGCTTGTACTTGATTTTTCTAATGGCTTCCTTCGATAAGTGTTTCTTCTTTGACCGTTTCCCATGTTTTTTAAGGGGACACATTTGTCAAAGACGCAGTCAATTTCACTCTTTAAGATATTCCATCATTCTGTTGATGTCTTATTCTTCAGTATGTTATTCCAGTCTATCTTTGCTAAATATTCCCTCGTGTCCGTATATCTTCCTTTGTGAAAGTTTTTCCTGTACCTTATGTTTCTCTTCCGTTCTCCCTTTACTTTGATGATAAAATATATCTGGTTGTGATCACTACATCCCAGTGGCTCACATATATTGACACTACCAACAAATTCCTTTTGTGAACTCAAAACTATGTCCAACACGTTCTTGCCCCTGGTTGGTTCTAACACATGTTGAGAAAGGAAACTAAATTTAAAACACTCTTGATCCTCTCTCCCAGTACTTTGTAGAGATGTCCACTGTATATGCCCACGGTTAAAATCCCCCATAATAATACAGTCCCGTTTACTCACTTCTTTTATAGCGTTATGCACTTTTCTATTCTCATCTATGCTTATGTTTGGACTCCGATAAACTAACCCACAGTTAATGTTGAGTTTCCTGTAACTATGTTACACCAGATAGCTTCTTCACATTCTGCTTCTTTTTCTAATTTAATTTCATAAGCCTGGGTGGATTCTGTAATATATAAAATAACTCCGCCTCCCCTTCTTCATAATCTATCTTTCCTAATTCGGCATCTGATATATCGGGGGTGGCCCAATATTCAGTTATACCTATTATGTGAGGGTCAGTATCTTCTACCATAATGTTTAGTTCATTTTTTTGTTTACTATGCTCCTTGCATTTAAACAAACACATTTATAACCAAATTCCGTAGGGCTTTCCAGGCTGTTCTTTGCTGAATGTCTTGTGGAGAGAACAAAGCCCACTGATGACACAATCCACCGCGACCGGTTGAAACTGTGTGTTGGCTCAACGACAAAGACGGCACATAAGGAGAAGCAACAGCTGACATCGATGAAAAGTGATATCGAAGTGTTCTCACGACTCTATATTAGCTGTCAAATGAGAGATGGCAAATCTGGAAGACTTCTTTCAGCATGAGAACCAAGCATGGCCACCAGCGCTCTGCGATGGACGAAGATTACGACTTGGTACCAAGAGTGACATTCTGACATGACTGGAGGACCTGTCTCCATGTCAGACTAAGACCCCTGATGCTACTTGTATAGTTATTGACGGAGCTGCCATCATTTAAATGATGAAGCCTGCAGCTGCCAAGACATTTGATGAATATACCCAGCAGGTATTCATCCCATGTATTTCTTCTCAGCTGCGCAGTGTGTCACGTGTGGACATCGCTTGGGATACTTACAAGGTTAACTGAAAGGCTCAGCTAGAGCCATGCGCATGTAAGGAGACGTATGGTTGGGAAGGCTGCCGTACCAGGAACAGGCATAACTTTCTGCGGGTTGACAGCAACAAGATAGAACTTCAATTTCCTGTCCAAGGTCCTCCTTCAGGCGTTCAGTTGTCCTCACCGATGGGAAGGGGGTGCTCAACACACAACTATTGCAGGATGTCCACACCCTGGCCACATGCAGCCATGGAGAAGCTAATAGCCATATGCTACTGCACGTATCACACGCTGCACAGCATGGCCACCGTCAGATGCTCATTCGCTCTGTTGACACCGATGTTGTGGTCTTGGCTGTGTTTGCCATAAATCACTTACCCGCAGGATGTGAACTGTGGCTAGATTGTCTCTCCATGTTATAGTGATACCTTGATTAAACCGTAGCCGTAGCCAGTACAGTTACGTATTAGCATAGACCATGTAACAATGTTCAGTGAATGTACTTAAGCCATTAACTATGCTGTTTATAAGTTATTTGAGAATACCAATGTTATTGTTGAATACTATTTAAATCATTATATTAACACATATTGATCATGTGACAACATGACAACTTCCCATGGATCATGGCGTGGCACTTTAATGTTTGAGTAAATGAGAGATCGTAGAGTCAGCTGGCACATTCTCCCTCACAGAAGCAGAGGCCTGTGCATGGAAGTGCAGCCTTCTTGCACCTGCAGCGCTTTCTGCAACCACTCTTGCAGCCACAAGAGATCAGCTCGTGGCATGATTTTGATGGTTGTGGCAATGTAGTCCAGTGGGGCTCATATATTCCTTCTGTCTTCACCCACCCCCAGTCAGTTGGTGGTGGCAACACAGGGTCTGGTAGCAGTGTCCCCCCCAGATGTGACCACCCTGGTAGATTGCTCTCTTGGCCTACTCCTCTAGAGCAGCTCGGGTAGGCGGGATTTGCTGCACCGAGTTTTTTCGTAGAAAGAGCTTCCTTCTTGCATGGTCCACCTTGGTGCAGGTGCTGGTTCTGTCAAACAGAAGTATGACAAACCTCTCAATTGTGTTCATTGCATCATCGGGGATCTCATCTGGTCGATCTGCAAACATCAGTAGTGCATCTGTCAGTTCCGGCAGAGACTTCCAGGTTGACCATGCTGTCTCCTTTCCACGTCCACCAAAGCTGGATACAGTGTCGCAGCCTGTCAAAGCATGGAACATTGGTAGGGCACACGACATCTCTCGTAGCTATTTGGTGGGCTGCCTGGTAGCGAAACCTCTTGCCAGTTCCGAATGCTAGCCACAGTTCACACCCTGCGGGTAAATGATTTATGGCAAACACAGCCAAGACCACAACATGGGTGTCAACAGAGCGAATGAGCATCTTCTGGTGGCCATGATGTGCAGCGTGTGATACGTGCAGTAGCATGTGACTATTAGTTTCTCCATGGCTGCATGTGGCCAGGGTGTGGACATCCTGCAATAGTTGTGTGTTGAGCACCCCCTTCCCATCGGTGAGGACAACTGAACGCCTGAAGGAGGACCTTGGACAGGAAATTGAAGTTCTATCTTGTTGCTGTCAACCCGCAGAAAGTTCTGCCTGTTCCTGATACGGCAGCCTTCCCAACCATACGTCTCCTTACATGCTCTAGCTGAGCCTTTCAGTTAACCTTGCAAGTATCCCAAGCGATGTCCACACGTGACACATTGCGCAGCTGAGAAGAAATACATGGGATGAATACCTGCTGGGTATATTCATCAAATGTCTTGGCAGCTGCAGGCTTCATCATTTAAATGATGGCAGCTCCGTCAATAACTATACAGGTAGCATCAGGGGTCTTAGTCTGACATGGAGACAGGTCCTCCAGTCATGTCAGAATGTCACTCTTGGTACCAAGTCGTAATTTTACCCATCGGAGAGCGCTGGTGGCCATGCTTGGTTCTCATGCTGAAAGAAGTCTTCCAGATTGTCATCTCTCGTTTGACAGCTAATGTGGAGTCGTGAGAACACTTCGACATCACTTTTCATTGATGTCAGCTGCTGGTTCCCCTTACTTTACTTGCCGTCTTTGTCGTTGAGCCAACAAACAGTTTCATTCTTCCCCTTACTTTACTTGCCGTCTTTGTCGTTGAGCCAACAAACAGTTTCATTCTTCCCCTTACTTTACTTGCCGTCTTTGTCGTTGAGTCAACAAACAGTTTCATTCTTCCCCTTACTTTACTTGCCGTCTTTGTCGTTGAGCCAACAAACAGTTTCATTCTTCCCCTTACTTTACTTGCCGTCTTTGTCGTTGAGCCAACAAACAGTTTCATTCTTCCCCTTACTTTACTTGTCGTCTTTGTCGTTGAGTCAACAAACAGTTTCATTCTTCCCCTTACTTTACTTGCCGTCTTTGTCGTTGAGCCAACAAACAGTTTCATTCTTCCCCTTACTTTACTTGCCGTCTTTGTCGTTGAGCCAACAAACAGTTTCATTCTTCCCCTTACTTTACTTGCCGTCTTTGTCGTTGAGCCAACAAAGTTTCATTCTTCCCCTTACTTTACTTGCCGTCTTTGTCGTTGAGCCAACAAACAGTTTCATTCTTCCCCTTACTTTACTTGTCGTCTTTGTCGTTGAGCCAACAAACAGTTTCATTCTTCCCCTTACTTTACTTGCCGTCTTTGTCGTTGAGCCAACAAACAGTTTCATTCTTCCCCTTACTTTACATGCCGTCTTTGTCGTTGAGCCAACAAACAGTTTCATTCTTCCCCTTACTTTACTTGCCGTCTTTGTCGTTGAGCCAACAAACAGTTTCATTCTTCCCCTTACTTTACTTGTCGTCTTTGTCGTTGAGCCAACAAACAGTTTCATTCTTCCCCTTACTTTACTTGCCGTCTTTGTCGTTGAGCCAACAAACAGTTTCATTCTTCCCCTTACTTTACTTGTCGTCTTTGTCGTTGAGCCAACAAACAGTTTCATTCTTCCCCTTACTTTACTTGCCGTCTTTGTCGTTGAGCCAACAAACAGTTTCATTCTTCCCCTTACTTTACTTGTCGTCTTTGTCGTTGAGCCAACAAACAGTTTCATTCTTCCCCTTACTTTACTTGTCGTCTTTGTCGTTGAGCCAACAAACAGTTTCATTCTTCCCCTTACTTTACTTGTCGTCTTTGTCGTTGAGCCAACAAACAGTTTCATTCTTCCCCTTACTTTACTTGCCGTCTTTGTCGTTGAGCCAACAAACAGTTTCATTCTTCCCCTTACTTTACTTGCCGTCTTTGTCGTTGAGCCAACAAACAGTTTCATTCTTCCCCTTACTTTACTTGCCGTCTTTGTCGTTGAGCCAACAAACAGTTTCATTCTTCCCCTTACTTTACTTGTCGTCTTTGTCGTTGAGCCAACAAACAGTTTCATTCTTCCCCTTACTTTACTTGTCGTCTTTGTCGTTGAGCCAACAAACAGTTTCATTCTTCCCCTTACTTTACTTGTCGTCTTTGTCGTTGAGTCAACAAACAGTTTCATTCTTCCCCTTACTTTACTTGCCGTCTTTGTCGTTGAGCCAACAAACAGTTTCATTCTTCCCCTTACTTTACTTGCCGTCTTTGTCGTTGAGCCAACAAACAGTTTCATTCTTCCCCTTACTTTACTTGCCGTCTTTGTCGTTGAGCCAACAAAGTTTCATTCTTCCCCTTACTTTACTTGCCGTCTTTGTCGTTGAGCCAACAAACAGTTTCATTCTTCCCCTTACTTTACTTGCCGTCTTTGTCGTTGAGCCAACAAACAGTTTCATTCTTCCCCTTACTTTACTTGCCGTCTTTGTCGTTGAGCCAACAAACAGTTTCATTCTTCCCCTTACTTTACTTGGCGTCTTTGTCGTTGGGCCAACAAACAGTTTCATTCTTCCCCTTACTTTACTTGCCGTCTTTGTCGTTAAGCCAACAAACAGTTTCATTCTTCCCCTTACTTTACTTGCCGTCTTTGTCGTTGAGCCAACAAACAGTTTCATTCTTCCCCTTACTTTACATGCCGTCTTTGTCGTTGAGCCAACAAACAGTTTCATTCTTCCCCTTACTTTACTTGCCGTCTTTGTCGTTGAGCCAACAAACAGTTTCATTCTTCCCCTTACTTTACTTGCCGTCTTTGTCGTTGAGCCAACAAACAGTTTCATTCTTCCCCTTACTTTACTTGCCGTCTTTGTCGTTGAGCCAACAAACAGTTTCATTCTTCCCCTTACTTTACTTGTCGTCTTTGTCGTTGAGCCAACAAACAGTTTCATTCTTCCCCTTACTTTACTTGTCGTCTTTGTCGTTGAGCCAACAAACAGTTTCATTCTTCCCCTTACTTTACTTGCCGTCTTTGTCGTTGAGCCAACAAACAGTTTCATTCTTCCCCTTACTTTACTTGTCGTCTTTGTCGTTGAGCCAACAAACAGTTTCATTCTTCCCCTTACTTTACTTGTCGTCTTTGTCGTTGAGCCAACAAACAGTTTCATTCTTCCCCTTACTTTACTTGTCGTCATTGTCGTTGAGCCAACAAACAGTTTCATTCTTCCCCTTACTTTACTTGCCGTCTTTGTCGTTGAGCCAACAAACAGTTTCATTCTTCCCCTTACTTTACTTGTCGTCTTTGTCGTTGAGCCAACAAACAGTTTCATTCTTCCCCTTACTTTACTTGCCGTCTTTGTCGTTGAGCCAACAAACAGTTTCATTCTTCCCCTTACTTTACTTGCCGTCTTTGTCGTTGAGCCAACAAACAGTTTCATTCTTCCCCTTACTTTACTTGCCGTCTTTGTCGTTGAGCCAACAAACAGTTTCATTCTTCCCCTTACTTTACTTGTCGTCTTTGTCGTTGAGCCAACAAACAGTTTCATTCTTCCCCTTACTTTACTTGCCGTCTTTGTCGTTGAGCCAACAAACAGTTTCATTCTTCCCCTTACTTTACTTGTCGTCTTTGTCGTTGAGCCAACAAACAGTTTCATTCTTCCCCTTACTTTACTTGCCGTCTTTGTCGTTGAGCCAACAAACAGTTTCATTCTTCCCCTTACTTTACTTGCCGTCTTTGTCGTTGAGCCAACAAACAGTTTCATTCTTCCCCTTACTTTACTTGCCGTCTTTGTCGTTGAGCCAACAAACAGTTTCATTCTTCCCCTTACTTTACTTGCCGTCTTTGTCGTTGAGCCAACAAACAGTTTCATTCTTCCCCTTACTTTACTTGTCGTCTTTGTCGTTGAGCCAACAAACAGTTTCATTCTTCCCCTTACTTTACTTGTCGTCTTTGTCGTTGAGCCAACAAACAGTTTCATTCTTCCCCTTACTTTACTTGCCGTCTTTGTCGTTGAGCCAACAAACAGTTTCATTCTTCCCCTTACTTTACTTGTCGTCTTTGTCGTTGAGCCAACAAACAGTGTCATTCTTCCCCTTACTTTACTTGCCGTCTTTGTCGTTGAGCCAACAAATAGTCTCAACCGATCACGGTGGATTGTGTCATCAATGGGCTTTGTTCTCTCCACAAGACATTCCTTTGTGAATGTTCGGAACTGTTGTTGGCCAATCTTCTGTACCTTCTTAACAGCCTCGACTGCCGATGGATCCGCAATCTCTTTGCTGTCAAGGACAAGTAGGTCTTCGCTCTCCTCTTCGAATGGATTGCCCAGTTCTTCCATTACGTTGACGAGTGAGCAGACGTTTTTCCTAAAAGCATTTTGCACGCTTGTTGTCTGGTCATGGTGGTGCATCTCATCTCGTCTTCCCATGAGCTGGTGTGCATCTTCAAAGTCATCAATCAACGCAGCAACCTCAGGGCCAGCTACCACCCCCCGCCGGAGGGCACTAGGATTGTCTGTAAGACCTACCGCCCCTCCATAACTCTTGACGCAGGCTTTATTCTGCTGATCTGCTTGATCGATGGGGATTGCCGAGAAGACCCGGTTGGTCTTCTGAATCGTGAAATTGCCAGCATTGGATTATCTGGCACGGTATGTGTGTCTCGTTGGTAGTTCAGTAATGTCACGGAGATGAACTGGGATCCAGTGGGCATAGTTGGTGTGGTCCAGAGCAAAGAACCAGGGGCAAGTTCTGTCAGAGCATCGAGATACATGCTGAAGGAGGAATGCCGCTGGAACCGCACAAAGACCAGTAAACACAGCTCCAAAGACATGACTGTTGCCCAATACTTGAATTGACGGCAGCTCTCTCTTCCCTCTTCTTCTGTATCTGTGTCACAGTTAGTGTAAGCCCGATACTGCAGGATGTACAGTGCAGCCGCTGTGACCTGGTGGGCACGTCTGATGCTGCAGGCAAGAAGGAGTCGGCAGTGCCTGTTGTTGTGATCTCCGCTTGTACCATTGCTTCAACCCGGACACTGCCTTGCAACCAATCAGTCAGGTTCCCCAGAGCGGCTATCTCTATGTGCAGGCCGCCAAACACCACAACAAACTTGTCTTCTCCGTACATCTCTGACCACTTCCACTGGATCTGCTTGGCAATGGCGTACAAAGGTTGGTCAAATGTTACTACTGGCGTTTGCCTAGAATTAAGATGTTTTGGACCATCATGCCTATATACATCGGTACAGGTGTCTCATGAGCAGTGGTGTTTGACGTTGGCAGACGCTGTGGGTCCTTCGCGCCGCCAGTGCCTGACGCTGTTAAATTTTAGCAGCTGACGTCGCTGGATATTCACTCTGGTCTCTGATGCTTGGACCTTCAAAGACCCTGTTTACCAGTGTCAGCAGTAGGCTCCGCACAGAGTGTCTTTGATACCCAGTGAAAGGTTTCTGCTCATCAAACAAGTGGCGACGCACACAATTTTCGAATATCCCTTTTTGCCAAAGTTTCCCCTACTGCTACTGCTACTGCTACTGCTACTGCTACTGCTACTACTACTACTACTACTACTACTACTACTACTACTACTACTACTACTACTACTACTACTACTTTAACATATTTATTTAAAGGAAGTTTGCATGCAATTTCAGATCTATTTCGTTTTTATAACTGTACCTCTATATATGAGAACGGTTACGAGCAGAAAAGCAAAACTGTTATGATTATAAGTCGGAACAAAATGTATTTTGATTTCCAGCCTGAATATGTTTGTGAAAAATTAACTGCAGTAATCCTTTGTAAACTGTTCTTTTTAGAATCTGTCAGCTGATATTATTATGACCTTCGAAATTAAATTAAACAAATAAAAAAAGTAGAATTTCTGGATGTATCATTGATATGTTTATTGGATCTGGCCGCTTTGATTATCATATGACGTCACAGACAGAAAACGCGGCGACAGCGTCACTGTACGGAACGTCGAACGTTCTTTCTCACGATTATCGCCACCTGTCGAGTGTACGTCAGTGCATAGTGCCACCTATCCAATCAATTAAGACTTATCAACAGTTGTTGTGCATGAATTCTCTGAACTAAATTGCCGCTAAGCTATTCAACTCAAATATAGAGCAAGAACTCGGTGACTAATCGGTATGTGACCGACAGTTACGGTATCTGAGCTAAAACAAGATATCCCGATGATATAAAACAATGCCCAATTGCATTTAATTTCAAACAAGGCGTTGAATAAGTTACATCTAAAGGAAGTTTGCATTCGATTTTAGATCAATTTCGTTTTAGTAACTGTATCGCTATGTTTGAGAACGGTGACGAGCAGAAAAGCAAAACTGACAAGACCTAAAAATGATTGTATATCCAGAAAGGAAATGCTGAGCAATTTATTTACTTATATGATATAGTCAGGTAAAAATGGGTTTCTTATTGCAGCCTTAAAATGACTGTAAAAATAGTAAGTGCTAAAATCCGTAATAAAATATTATCGTATGTATCATTCAGCTAATATTATTATGTACTTCGAAATTAAATTGAACAAATAAAAAAAACTATAATTTCTTGAGGTTTCATTGATAAGTTTTTGGATGTGGCCGAATTGATTGTTATATGACGTCACAGACAGAAAACGCGCCGACATCGTCACTGTACGGAACGTCGAACGTTCTTTCTCACGATTATCGCCACCTGCCAAGTGTCCGTCAGTGCGTGGTGCCACCTATCGAATCAATTAAGACATTATCTTTCCCAGGTACACCTTTAAGCACACACAAATAATATATATATATATATATATATATATATATATATATATTTGTGTGTAATAAATATATATATATATATAATATATATATATATAATATATATATATATATATATATATATATTTTATATAATATATATATATAAGTATATATATATATATATATATATATATATATATATATATATATATGTGTGTGTAATACAATGTATATACCATATGTATACCATGTTAAAAAATTAACACCACTAGAAGCGATAATATCCATATTTTTTCCTTACCAAAAAAGATAAGGTAAAGGTTTTTACCTTAAAAACATGCAAATAAAATATAATAACAGTATTGGCAAATTAAACTCATAAACCAGTCTTTTCATTGAAATACCGTAGCACCATTCATGAGAAGATAACTAGTGATAATAACAGGGGTAATAACATTCATGATTTTGTATTGACATTTTTAAGGCACTTTACTTGGTCTTTTGCATTGACAAGAGCTGCAAAACCATGGAGTATTTAAGTTATATGGAAATTGACAACATCTGTCACAAGCCACCATGTGTCCAAACACTTCTAGAAGGCCACAAGAGCATAAAAGCTGTCCATGTCAATTTATTTTCGTATTGTAGAGACACTTTTGGAAAAGGGAGTAACTTTTTTGATTTGACTGAGCAAATACTCGTAGAGTTAATTAGTAAGGCTTAACATTTTAATTTATTTCTAGGATTTTATATATACAAGTAATAACATTCGGTATTACAATTCGTATTGTTAGTACAACACAAAAATAAAAGTCTCCACTATTTATTTAATTTTTATGCAAAGCTTGTAAACATGGAGCGTACTGATCGGTGGCATCTTTGTGAATGTGGTCTGCCGTTTCCGAGCGGTCTGCCAATAGTGGCCCGCCTTTTAATGTGCCCATTAAACTCCTGTTGAAACTTGGTCTTTTAAAGCGATGGGCACCTCGGTAGCAGCATATTTTCTTTACAATATTCGGGCCAGTAACGTTTTTGGGGGCCAGTAACTTTTCAAATCTACTGGGCCCCAGGGCCAGTGGATACAAAAGCTTAATATCAAGGCCTCTCAAGAGTCAAGGCTTTTGTCAAATTGACTACTAAACTATCCCTGGTTCAAGACGTCGGAAATGAATGAGTTACATTTTAAGGAAGTTTGCTTGCAATTTCAGATTTATTTCGTTTTTATAACTGTACCTCTATATATGAGAATGGTTACGAACAAAATTTATAGTTGCTACAAGTGAACACATACCCAGAAAGGATTTGGTTTGCAATTTTGTCACTGTTATGATTATAGGTCGGAAAAAATATATTTTTATTTCCAGCCTGAATATGTGTGTTAAAAAATTAAGTGCAGTAATCCGTAGTACAATTTTCTTTTTAGTATCTGTGAGCTGATATTATTATGCCCTTCGAAATTAAATTGAACAAATAAAACACTAGACTTTCTGAATATATCATTGATATCTTTATTGAATCTGGCCGATTTGATTATTATATGGCGTTACAGACAGAAAACGCGGCGACAGCGTCACTGTACGGAACGTCGAACGTTCTATCTCACGATTATCGCCACCTGCCAAGTGTCCGTCAGTGCGTGGTGCTACCTATCGAATCAATTAAGACTTATTAACAGTTGTTTTGCTTGAATTCTTTGAAGTAAATTGAAAAAAAAGACCATCTGTGATAGAAGAAGTAACTGACCATCTGCTATGGAAGAAGTAACTGACCAGCTGTGGTGGAAGCTGCAATGGAAGAAGTACTTGACCAGCTGCAATGGAACAAGTACTTGACCAGACCAGATATTATGGAACAAATATCTGACCAGCTGTGATGTAAGAAGTCCTTGACCATCTATAATGGAAGAAGTACATGAGTAGCTGCAGTGGAAGATGTAGTTGACCAGACCAGATATTATGGAACAAATATCTGACCAGCTGTGACATAAGAAGTCCTTGACCATCTATAATGGAAGAAGTACATGAGTAGCTGCAATGGAAGATGTAGTTGACCAGACCAGATACTATGGAACAAATATCTGACCAGCTGTGATGTAAGAAGTCCTTGACCATCTATAATGGAAGAAGTACATTTAATTTCATTGTGTTAGGTGACTGCCAGGAGACTGATATGATCAGCAGTTCCCTGGCCACAAGGATGAATGTACAGCTCCAACTCAATATGGGGCCTTGCACAACCTACATGTTTAAACTCTTTGAATTTACATACTTTTGAGTAATGTTTTACTTTATTGTTTTCTAAAGCTATTTTAGTCTTGATGAGGCCTTTCACCCATCTGTATGTTACTAATTATGAAGCTGTTTAATATTTATCTATGCATCAGTGAATACAGATTTTAGTTCAAATTTGATATATATATATATATATATATATATATATATATATATATATATATATATATATATATATATATATATATATATTTCACTACATACCACATTGCCTGTACATTCGATGCCAAAAACTACCGCATTGCCTGTACACTTACATTACATGAACATATACGTGTACAGGCAATGTTTTAACATTCCACACATAACTCTCTAGTGTTTTAATTATGTTTTGACTAGTCACATACATTACGTATGATCTTTTTGATGGTATTGTGCAGTTTAATGTGTGTTGTAGCGTATAATTTTATATCGAGCATTACCTGTACATATACAAATATCATACATGATGTTGTGCTAGTTTAATGGGGTGTATATTTCAGATTAGAACGCCCGGTTACAAAGCTACTACAATCATTGAAACGTTGCGCGAATAAAAATGAAATATTGACGTAATTTGTATTTAGGCTAAAAACTGACCGAATCTGACTCTGTCCGAGTATATGTTGAAAACGAATTGTGCGCATGCGTCAGTTCGCGTTGATCTAGACAACACACACGCGAAAGTTTGCGTTAGAGGAGCGTAATGTCGTACGGCCAGAGATTGGTACGTTTCTAATAGGTTACTGCTATTATCAAGACTGCCTGTATGATTGTGTGTTGTAATTTTGCCGCGGCATGCTTGATGAAGTCTACGTTAGAATAGCAGAAAACATGAAAGGCCGATCGAAGATACTCGTTTGACTTTGAGGTCTGAACCTGAGCGTGATCATTAAAATTTAGTTGCTACGTTATTATACGGTTATATTGGTGAATTTATCTAACTACGAATATTTGTACAACTACATTATATTTATCATGTTTTATAAAGGTGCTATGAATACTGTAGCTTCAATTCGCTGCATTTTATGAGTAAAGATTTAATGACGCCCGTTGCATAATGGTCCCTGTAGCCAGTGTAGGGAGTGTGGCGTGTTTAAAAATATCTACAAATAACCCGGAAGAGCGGAATATACATAGATAATATGGATTGGATTCTCAATATGCCGAAGGATTCCTTGTCTACATGCCATCTGGAGTTTTAGAGTTGGGTGTTAATTTGCTAAATCTGGCGAAATCTTGTAATTATTACGACCACTGCCTTACCATTTCGACTCACGGCACGGAAATTGTTCGCGCGACATCGACATCGTCTCTTAGTAGAGGTATATGTTGTAAATATATCTCCAAAAATGTATTTGTTTAAACAATTAATTTGCAGTAGGGGAATTGCATAAGAGTAACACATCTTGAATATCGGTATACTTTTACAAAAGAGTTTTCTTATTTTGGGAAAATCGGCATGTTTTGATTCAGTTTGTCGACTCGCGGGTTTGTTAGTAGCTGAGTAGGCCCTATACATATAATTTATGTTAGACCAATTTATATCCGTCGTGTCGACGTCATACCAAAACGTGATGTGTATGGCTAATTTGTAGGAAATATAAAAAATTGGACTGTATTTGATTATCTGAATAATAATTGTATAGTATGTTTTAGGGTGCTTACATTTGTACTGTATGAATTTGCCCATCATACAGTGAACTAAAATCTAAATGTAGTAAAATTAAAGCAGTGTGCATAGCCATAGACATAGTTTTCAGATTGGAGATTTAAAACCATTATTTCAGTTTGTGTAGGATACATACATTATTGCAGTGCTATTTTATCCAACATATTTGTGTCCTTTCATTTTAAACTTCCATTTATAATACTTGATGTTGTCTATCAAAAGAAACCTTAAGATTATTTCTGTCGAAGAAGGCTGACGTACTAAGTAATGTGGTTGCACCTTGCAGAAATCCAAGTGCATGTGTTTTCATTGAAGTCGTCGAAAATGCTCACCAGTCGAACACTTATTTTATTCACTTATTATTTCTTATATATTATAAGTTCTTACACTAGAAATATCACTTGATATAAAGTTTGCAAAAAGTATGTAACAGGTAAAACATATTTATTGTTTTTTTATATTTTATGTTGCGGTGTTGTAATCAATGCATGTTTGCATTATGTGTTGTGAATTTATTTGTGAACTTGTCTCAGTGTTGTGTGTATATTAGGTTCAACACCTACTCGTGTTTGTTATTTGCATATAAACACAACTGGTTGTGTATACATCTACTGAAGCAAGTCATTAAGTCGGAGTAACTATTTGAATGGTAATTTTCTATTATATACAGTGCTTATGGGACAACAAAATCACAATTGACTGATATTGTATCTTTAAATCAGGAGGTGATGACTCAGGAACTGTTCTTCATCTGTCAGATTTGGAGTATATAGAAATATCCCAACATGTGAATTTATATATTATATTTATGGTTATGGAAAATGGGCTATGGACTGTACTTGCTTGCAAGAAATGAATGACTAGCAAATAAGGCCATAAAGAGTCAGTAGTTAACCAGTGTGTGAATTGTTGAAATTGCAAGTTATTTAATCTCAAACTTAATTATAATATTATACACACATTTGTAGGCGTGGGCAGTAGTGTGCGATCTGGTGTGAAATGTGGAGATGCAGAAACGGAACCCGAGCGAGGTGATTATATATAACAGTTTACAGTTAATATGTATGAGAAGTCTACAAATCATCCAGGACAATGTCCAAGACTCATTTGCAATCACTTGCTTTTATGCTAATATGATGTGTGAGCTGTGGACTGTACTTGCTTGCAAGAAATGAATGACTAGCAAATAAGGCCATTAAGAGTCAGTAGTTAACCAGTGTGTGAATTGCTGAAATTGCAAGTTATTTAATGTCAAAGATTTAAATGTATACCCACATTTGTAGGCCATAAAGAGTCAATCGTTAACCAGAAATGGAGCCCGGAAGAGGTGATTATATATAACAGTGTACTGTTAATGTGTTCTAGAAGTATACAAATCATACAGACACAGTTTCTTAATCTGATGTCATCAATTGACTACTAATATGTATATAAATTAGAGAGGTTATTATATTTGGTTTTGCTTGGGTTCGTATAATTCTCTGTTACACAAACAAAGTTTGGTACTATCCAAGGCAAAGTAAATCCAGTAAATATGATGTAACCGTATCACCAAGGTGATCATGAAATGAGTTTGACTGCATTGATGTAGCTTCATTTACATTTATTGTCAATTTGTTCTCTCAAATAACATATGTTGTTTTCCTTTGCAGTTAAAGAACGAACATATACCAAATGGAGTGCCAAAGAGACAATGCTGGCCCATGATTACTTTGGAGAAAACGATGAAGCGAGATTGCCTGGTTAGTTATATTGCATGTATCCAGGGGACACGTTTTTTAATTTGTAAAATAGAGTAATTCATTTATTGCCATAGAAAAGTAATTAAACAAATGCTGGCCTTTCAGTGAGAAACCAAATTATATTTTCCCAGTAAGTCTGGTGGAAAAATTATGTCATTGTTTTCCTACCACCTCTGTGTCTGGATGATAAGGATGCTGTTGATGAATGATGTATTGATTTTTTTTTAGAATGGTAGGTGCAATAGATTCACAATTTGTTCTGCTCAGTTATTTCACGAACATTTCTGTCCACAGGTAAGAAAGAGATCGAGGAGTTCATGAGAAGGAACCCGTCAGTACAGTACCCATGGACTGTCACCAAGACTAAAATTATTATCGACATGAGGAGACAGAGACAGGAAAGATTGAAGAAAAGACTGAATAATTTAACTGAATAGGGGGAGACATGCATTTTTATTTTCTCTTTTCTGTTACACCTTTCTCTAAAAGTAATTTTCTTAGATTCCATTATTTGTACTTGTTTACACATGAAATTTAAGGAAATGCACTGATTGATCAATTGTTTTAGGCGTGATTTGGGTTTTACACTGTGTGTTGTTCATTAATGTACCATTGTATCGTGTATAAAATAAAGTTATTGTTATATTTGAATACATAATATTGCTTAGTGGCTCATGAGAACGATCGAATTGGTAATAACTTTGGGACTACTGGAATTGGAGTTTTTGAGTAAGTTAACAAATTGTATTGTTAAAAGATTTATACTATGTCACGATCAGCACAAAGTTAATTGTGAATGTGACTGATCTAACTTCCACACAATACAAACATTGTTATAGTGTTAGCATATGATTAAATTGGAATTATGAAATATCTTGTCTTTTGACTTACATCTGACCTTGACCTTTCCTTAAAGCCGGACAGCCCCATCTCAAAAGTTGTATATGTTACTAAGGTGTATGCGGGCAATTTTTTTTTCTTCAGAACCTTTGTGAAAAAGGCTCTGAAAAAGAATAACGATATTTATATATTTTCCATTTGTCGACCATCTTTAATTTATGCAAATTGCATGTAGTACACAATATAAAATAGTTTTGCACCCATAGACGTCTACTGTAACCTTCCGAAACACAAATATTGTCATAGTGTTAGTAAATTATTACATTGGAATTATGAAATAATTTGTATTTTGACCTTCATCTGACCTTGACATTAACGTTTACACCCAGGCAACCCCTCCCAAAAGATGTACATATCTCAAAGGTATCTGTGTGTAAAACATTTTATTTGGGACCTTTACGAAAACGGCTCTGATAAAGAATAACGATATGTATATATTTGCTCATTTGTCAGCCATTTTGAAATTATGCAAATTAGATAATCATCCCATGAAAACAAATTTGTATGGAAAGAATGTGGTTTTGAAAACGTTTAAAAATATTATTAAAATCTCGAGATATTAGACAATATGATTATAGCATTATTGACACTTGACCTTAACCTGACTTTGACCGTAGCCTTTAAAATCAGGCAGCCCCCTCTAAAAAGTTTCTGTGTGGTACTAAGGTACAACTGTGCCAAATTTTGTGCTTTGCTCCAGCGTGTCACGATAATACCCTTAAGCAAATCTACTAATATACGAAATAACGGTATAAATTGTACAGGTAATGTGGTTGTTAGTGTAAAAAAACATTACCTGTACACCAAAATTATGTTTCTTATAAATACACAATATAAACAAAAAAAGGAACTAAATTAAAATAAAATAGTTGACTGAAATCATACTGAACATATTTACGAATATTTGACCGTGAGAAATGGTGTTATAGACATCATTAGAAATGTACAGGTAATGTGGTATTATATGGCACTGTACAGGCAATGCTGTAGGTAGTGTTATATATATATATATATATATATATATATATATATATATATATATATATATAATATAAGATTTCTGACGTCACACTTAGATGCACACTTCCGCCGCGAAGGCGCTCGAGAACGAGTCTGATTTAATGTATGTATATATATATATATATATATATATATATATATATATATATATATATATATACACACACACACACATTCCACTGTGTGAAAAGGTTTTTGAATGCTCTGACAATCAACCAGAAGCATTGCAACAAGAACGATTAGTTAGAGAATCTTCCCACATTGTACCACACCAAGTTATCCCTTGCTGTCTGACCATCCTTTAATTCCACCCTGACAACAGGACGAAATAGGCTGGTTTGCAGAGAGTGAAGAAATGACAGAGGAGCTAGGATAGAAGTACAAGGAGTAGTAGTTGCCAACCAATCATTGTATTACAAAGGGAAATGATTGGTACGGGTCAAACCTGAAATGTATGACAAGCAGACTTGGTGTTGCGAGACCGCCATATCTGGTTCAAATACCAAAAGGCCTTCTGTAGGTTGTATGGTGCCACATATCCACTTAGAGGTGTTGATCAAGCCAGATATGACATGTTTGAAAGGAAGCATCACGCACTGGAGAGACTAACACTAACAGAAGGAGCAGTTGAGTTACAAGTAGGTCTTTCAAATTCCCAGGTGAAGGTGCCACCATAGCTTTATGCAGAGACACGTCCACCTGTCATTTAGATAGATAAAAACCGTTGTGGATGGGTAGAAATATGGGTGGACGGATAATAAAAACGTAGGAGCAAAAAAGGTTCCAAAACCATAGATATTGTCAGTTATGCCTCAAAAGTGAGTGTCAATGGGGTCACATGTGTGTTTGTAGTCCATTTCAGGTCATCATACACATTTTAAAGTTTGTAAACTGGCTTAGCAGTTAACATCCATGGATGTGTTCACCAAAACATGTGTGACTGGCAATAATTTGGTCCTGCATAAATCCCTGGATGCCACAGGCAGATGTACTTGGATGCAACTCAGACCTGGGGTGATTCCAATTCCATTCACACTACGAGCAATTCCAATTCTGAATCCAACTAACTATCTTTCTGATCCCAACCAAACTCCAACAAACTTGTTTCATTCCATTTCCGCTTTCATGCACAACATTGGCAATTCCGATACGTCCCTAATCCAATCTGAATTCTCCTCATCCAATCCCCCCATGGGGATTATGATTCTACCACTGCTGTTCTGATTCCATTATATATATATATATATATATATATATATATATTGCATATTCAGGAAACCAACACACAACACCCAAAGAGAGGCACTGAGATGGAACCCACAGGGCAGAAGGAAAGAGGAAGGGTGAGAAATACATGGTGCAAAAAGTGGAGAGGGAGAAGGCACAAGCAGATGGAACCAGAATCAAATGTCCAACACTGTATTCAGTCGAGAAGAGTCATTAGTGGTCTACACGTGCATATACTTTGACATAGAGTGAAAAGCCACTGTTTGCACTAATATTTAGTTGAATTAAAACTAATACAGTGGCTTTATCATAATCACTATAGAGTGTTGGATGGGTAGGTGGGTAGAATCCCTAACAGATAGAAACATGTTCGAATCGAAATCGCCATAATGGAAGCGGGATCGGAAACAAATAAGTTAATTGTTATCAGAATTGCCATAGTTTGGGTTGAATCAGAATCAAATAGTTTGCTGGTTTTGAAAAGGAATTGCCAGTGTGTTTGGAATCGGAATCAATACATTTAGTTGGAATCCAAATCTTTGATGCGCAGTCAACCCCAGGCCAGTCGCACCATCAGATACATAGGATTGGCAGAAATTTGGTCAAGAACTCCTGCAATTCCAAATACTTTCAGTGAGCTTGTAACATGCGGTTGCATGTCAGGGTAGCCAAATGCAGGTACCTAAGCCAAGGGGAGGTGGGCCTACCCCTTCCCCACCTGAAGCAATTTTCACTTCCCACATTGTGAACATTGAAACATATGAACACAAATATATGAAATGATTGGCAAGTTGCAAGTGGATAAGTAAGTAGTTATTTAATCACATTTTGATTATTTGGTTGAACAAGCCATATGTCACTAGAAATGCAAACCTAGTGTACCCAAACAACTGACTGAGTAACCAGTGTCCTATGTAGAAAACCATTCACTGGTTGGTAATTTATAGCATAAACTGTAGGCCTCATATAAGCAAAATAGTTTAATTTATGACAAATTAAGTGTAAACTTTAATGGTAAGCAAAATGATTTATAAGTATCTTCACATTCAAATTGTGACTTGCTAACATCTCATACAATAACTTTTTACGTGGACAAAATTACTTGGTAGTGTGTAAAAAAAAACATCAAAATAAAAATGTGTTCTTTTTAGTAATAATTTTGCCAAATAGCATATCATCTATATGTTATAAAATAACATATCAAATGCCAGATTAAAATAGCATGAAGTACAATCAAATACCGGGGGGTAAGTAGAAAGTGTTTTGTATTGTAACAAAATATTAACAGTCATACTTCTAATAATAACAAAATATTACTCCTTATTCACAAACACAACTTCACGGAAAATGTACTAAATTTAATATTTTTAGATAATACATCGATAATGTAACTATTAAATTTTCCATGGTATCAAATTGCCAAAATTTTGGTTACTATTACACAAACTGATTAGTATTTAAAATTGTATTTACTTTTCATATATTATACACAATAAAAATTTTATCTGTATACAATTATAGATCAAGACAATGACAATGTCCAGTTACATTTTACGAGAAGTCTATGTCCTTCGAAGGAACAATAACCAGAAAATACCCTACTGACCTGTTTCTCCCCGATTTCTTTGTCATATTTCCCAGCCTTTCCCCGTTTCTCCTGTGTCTGCGATACATTTCTCCTCCGTTGTGGCACAACGGAGGAGAAAGAGCACAAGTCACTTGTGCTCTTCCAGGGTCTCGGCCCATTGGCATTGCACAGTGACGACTGAAGTTCAGTGTCGATCGTCTTTTAGTTTTAAGTTCTAGCCGTCTTCCTGAGATTGAAGTAAAGAACAAAATAACGATTACAGTAGACTAGTAGACAAGTAGTAGTTTGTATTGTGATGGATCTACACTTGTACACACTGTCAGTTATCGTGAATTCTACTTGTTTCGCAAGCAAAAAACTATCAAAATTGTGAGGAAGAAAGAACGCAGCTTACCGTTCGCGTAGTCGAGATTACTATGGAGTTGCGTTACACAGACGTACTGTGACGTAATATCCGAAATGCTCGTGGCCAGGATGAGCGTCATTTTCACATCACATGATCCGCGTCTCAGTTGGGCCACGCCGCTTGTGGACAAAACTCAGAGTTCGCGTCTTTTTTCTGAAATGCCGGGTATCGAATCCTAATTCACTTATTGATCTCTCTGTCCATCATTCACAAACAATGAAACATACCATTTGTTGCGCGTATTGCTATCTTGTTTACATTAACGTTTCGAAATGAAAGAGAATACCAGAAACACCCGAACAATAACAGCAAAACATTTATCGGCGTGTGACGGCGCACAGTGCCGCACTCTATCGGCATCCGGTAAACTTAGTTCCTGCAAGCGAACTGTCCGCTAGGTGCTTTTTCACTTTCATTTTCACTTTACTTTATTGTCCTTAAAAAGGATATGCATTTTACAACTCATGATCACATCTAAAATATATGGGATGGTCTCAACAAAATGCAAATGAATTTCCAGATGTATACACTACAAGAACAATTCAACCGGGTGACATAAATATGACTCATTTAGCATTTAACATTCTAATGGCCACCGGCACAAAACTCCTGCTATAGCGACATGTTTTACATTTTATACAACGGTATCTCCTTTGAGACGGAAGTACATGGAAGAACGTAGAGAGCGGGTGATCAGACTCAGTAGTGACAGCTCGAGCTTTCTTCAAAATTGCATGGTCGATTATTTCGGAGAGCTTTGGTGTAGGTAAACCAATGATCTTGGCAGAACGATGTGAGATTTTCAGAAGCCTGTTACATAGAAAGCTCGTAACTTTCGAAGAACGTGCAGTCGCTGCTGAGACTTCTTTTGCACGGCTGTAACATGCTCTGTAAATGACAATTTTTCATCTAATATAACACCGAGGTATTTGAATGAATCAACCTGTTCCACAGGTTCACCGTTGATGACAATAGGACTAATGACAGTTCTATTACGACGGAAGTCGATGCACATTTCTTTCGTTTTGGAAACATTCAGATGCAGAAAATTGTTACTGCACCAACTAGAGAAACGTACCACTGAAGAAAGATATGACTGGTATGAGGAAAAATCATTCAAAAGAGCGAGCATGGCTGTATCATCAGAAAACCTCACAAATTGGGTAGATGAATCAACACTACGACAGTCAGTTGTATACAAATTGTACAAAAATGGGCTCAGAACACAACCCTGAGGCGCACCTGTGTTGCTAACAAGCACTGATGACTTTATGTCACCCACTCGAACACACTGCGGGCGATTACTTAAAAAATTGAAAACCCAATGAACAAGTGCGGCTGGAACTTCTAGTTTCTGTAGTTTATCAATCATGACATGCCTTTGTATTGTGTTAAATGCTGAACTGAAATCTATAAATAAGATTCGAGCATAGTTGCCAGCTGTTTCCATATGTTCAAATAGTTTGTGTAAAAGGCAAGCTATTGCATCGTCAGTGCCTCTTCTGGAACGGTAAGCGAATTGATATGGGTCCAGTTGAGATTGAACATGTGGGAGAATGTGAGGCAAAATCAGTCTTTCAAAACATTTCATGACGATGGACGTTAGGGCCACAGGTCTGAAGTGGTTTAACTCTGACGGCGATTACATTTTAGGGACGGGTACCACTACAGACGTTTTCCAGATGGTTGGAATCACACCTATATCCACAGACTGTTTAAACAGTGGCTGAAATACCGGACCTAACTCAATTGCACACTCTTTAAGTAAGCGGCCTGGAATGCCATCTGGACCAGGAGCTTTATTAGCCTTACACTTTTTGAATTGATTTGTGACATCCACGGTAGAAATGTCAATATCACCTGGTACGGGTAAAGGGCCAGCAGCTAGGAGCGACTCACACTCAATAGAAACATCATGGCTGTCAAATCTGTTATAAAACAAATTTAAGTCTGAAGCAAATTTCAATGGATCAGTAGTTGAAGGGACAGATAATCTGTCCTTTCCGAAAGTGGAAAGTCGAATAACAAAATTATAGAACATAATATTAACGATAATGTTGTACGGGGAAGAAATGCCTCATCTTGAATAGTTTTCACGGGACGGGGAGGTTTTATAGCAGATCACTGGAAAACAATTCGCTCAGCTGTATGACTGAGTACCTTTGTATAAACAGTAGTGGATGTTTGTTTACGGATAGACATTATATATATATATATATATATATATATATATATATATATATATATATATATATATAATATATAATCATCATTATAATTAAAATCGTTAAAGTTAGGCAAGGTAACAAGAACAAGACAACCTAAAGAAAGACATCGTTACTCTACATTTCAGCACTGCCTGGGCTCGTTCTTGTGTGTTGCTTCCTGAAGGCAGAATCGGCACCAGACAGTAGACGTCGATGTTCGCCTTAACCAGTGAATCTGAAATCAGCGCGAGTTATTACGAAGTAAACAAGCATTATGCGTCTCACGTTTGGAGGAAATCATAACGTTATGTAAGTATCTCTAGTGGTTGTAAACTTTCCGATTGGCGTTTCTGCGCATGCGCGATAAATGTAAAATCATCAATGTACAGCGAACCGACAAAGCATTTTTGTATAAATGTCACGGGCTGTTCGTTAACTCTCCTGTGATGATTACTGTGAAGAGTTGCTTAAAATGTCACTCAATACAATAACATATTACGTTTGTTTGCCTCGTGTGTTAATTTGCGATAAATAACTTTGCTGAGAGGTTACGAACAACCCGTAGTATTTACATCATAAATGCATTGTTCTTTCGCTGCACTTTGATGAATTTACATTTATCGCACATACCCAGAAACGTCAATCGCAACGTTTATAACGCCGGAAAAATGTAAGCGCAGTAGCGCCGTAGCGCCGTAGCGCAGTAGCGCCGTAGCGCAGTAGCGCCGTAGCGCAGTAGCGCAGTAGCGTATAACTGTATAAAGTTGTATAGACAGTACTGGATATGTGTTTACAGATATTCTTCGCACATTAATTGCACCGTGGCTGGATGTTTCCCTAAGAAGACGAGAAGCGGTTCGATTGAACAGGTCTGCTAGAACAGCGGTTTCAACCTGTTTATCTACAAAGTCCCCGCCCCCAGTTTCTAATATAAAAATCCGGTATTGCTGCACATGCGTGACGCAGTTGGGTCATTTCACAGTAACCGGGCTAAATTTATTTCATATAATGTTTTAATGTTGTCAACACTACTGAACAGAGTTTGTACTTTGGAGTTTTAGTGTATTAATGAAGTGTATTATTATTATTATTTATTACTATTTACCAGACAGTAGTTTTTATTTTGACCCATATACACATATGAAACCCTTAAACAAGTCAGCGCGCAAAATCATTATAACTGTAAAATAATATACAACACCTTCCCCTGCTAGTCAGGAAGACTCCCACCAAGGCAAAACAGCCGCTTTCTTGGAAGCCACCCTGATATATTACTGAAATTCACTAATAAATAAGTAGGATAATGTGGTTTAGGAGATAGTTATTTATCCTATTCCCATAACACCATTGATGATGGATAGAGTATAAGGTATACACATCATCATACAATTATAACATCTTGTTACGTCTTTCAGTTTGGGTGTGTTATCTTGGTTACTTATAAGTAATTTTCTATACTTACAGAACATAACCCATTATGTTCTGTAAGTATAGAAAATTACTTATAGTTGATGGCATGCAATGCAAAATTGTACGTGAACGTATTCATATACCTAGTGTAGCAGCAAATTCTCAATCGCTGTAACCGTAAACATTGCCATTCACTCGGCATACCGTCACAATCTCTGGGGCTTGCCCTTGCTTGCGTTCAGTTTCTAACAAATGCTTCGTTGTGCAACGCAAACAAAACCACACAATATTTTCGTACGTTACTGGTGAATTACTTAACTGCAAAAATTGATAACTGTTTCGAGAATACCAGCTTACGAAGACCATGCGATATTTTAATACGTTAATGACAAAATACTGAACTGCGACAATTGATATCTGTTTCGGGAATACCAACTTACGAATTATCGTTGCTACGTAAGAATCCACCATATTTATGAAAATTCTGACGTACGATATAATTTTCTTCGCGAATACTGCCCCTGGGGTCGCAATTCTCATATGTTTCAGGCATTAAATGCCTTTTCCCCAAGCATCACTGGGTAACTCGACATATATATATATATATATATATATATATATATATATATATATATATATATATATATATATATATAGCGTTGTGGATATGTTTGCACCGTTCTCTCCTATCGCCACATCCCTAGTCCATTCCATTCGATCTTTTACCATGTAATGCATGTTGGACGCGGATGGCTTCACTTTGCGTCGGTAGCTGTTGTGTTCAGTCAATATAATGAGTCGTTCAGCGGCAGTAACACCGTGCTTGCTCGTGTCTCTCTCTTTTGATCGGCGATGGCGGTTCAACAGGTTTGTCGCATTCGCCAACGGATCCGCCACACTCCGCTCTTCGTGCAGCTGCAAGCAACGAACACGATCAAATTACCGGTGTTGCGTGCCAGAAGTAAATTCCGGTCTGAAACATCTTTCATGCAATGTGACGTGCAAACGATTTCTTCATTTCTTTAGCAGTATAGTCAATGGCCATGTCCGCATTACACGGAGAAGTAGTCGTGCAGTCGGAAGGCTCGTTAGAACTTGCGACAATTGTAGAGTAAACAAAATATGCGACATCGCAGGTAGAACGTGGAGAGGTCGACGCTTCATCGTCGTTTTGAGGTTGTGCCTGAAACACCTACGCACTCTAATGCAGAACATCTAGGGGACACACGTGTTCCTATCAAAGTGTTCAGTTTGTAGGACTGCATGGTTTCGTCCATAACGGAAACGTGTTTCGCTTTGACCTCTAATAGGCTGGTCATACATTGGTAAAATAACGTGAAGCACATAGATCGACCGGTCCTGATTTGACGAAACACATTCGCATGACGAAGTACGTGTTACAGTTCACGTAAGTGTGTCTTTCACACGGCAGATGGCCGTGATCGTTAACAATCATACGCTTCTTGCAGTACGTGTATCCGATGTAGAACGAAGCATCCTGGGCTATATTGTCGATAACGACCGTTCGTCGCCGGCCTTTCGATCCAGGGTGTTCTTGTTTGCGGACTCTCGCTCCGTCGGAGCAAGATGAAAGCTGATCGACGAAACGGTCGGACGGCTGATTGAACGACTGGCTGGCTCGACATCATCGCTTAAATCTTGCCTAATAACAGATTGTTAGAAATAGGGCATTACGTTAGGCGTTCATATCGATTTCGCGCATGAATGACGACCTCTACGCATGTCGGTCTTATAAACGTTTTGTAAGAATCACGCAACCAGGTAAAAATAAACTGACCAATCACCGTCCAGCAATTCATCCGCGTACGTCATGGTCTCATTTGCATACGGCATACAGTAGGCATACATACAATATGTACCACATATATATATATATATATATATATATATATATATATATATATATATATATATATATATATATATATATATATATGTATATTATATACATATATATATATATATATATATATATATATATATATACATACATACATACATACACACACACACACTATATATATATATATATATATATATATATATATATATATATATATATATATATATATATATATATATATGTATATATATATATATATACATATATATATATATATATGTATATATATATATATATATCATACATACATACACACACACACACACACACACACACACACATATATATATATATATATATATATATGAATATGTTTTTAACATTTAAGTTTTTGTAGTTCATAACGTAACCATCAGGGGCATGGTGTGACGTTTGACCTCATTTTAATTGTTGAGATGACATTTACACAAGTGGGCGCTGAATGGCAGCCTATTTGACATAGTTTAGAAATAGGAGACACGAATTTTGGCAGTACTAGTTCTCGACATCTGTACCGGGGGCGTTGCTTAGGGGACTTGTTTTCCATAATGTCAGACACACGAATTGTGGCAGTATCTATTCAAGATCTCTCCTCCAAAAGGCAACTTGATCTTTCACCTCTGACCTAGTTTAAAACTAAGACACACGAATTGTAGCAGTATTAATTCATGACCTTAGACATTTGACCTGTTATCTCCTCCGCTCCGCTCCAGTTGCCTCACAAGATGTGCCATATTTACATACTCTAGTAATTTCCACAATTTCGACTACGTTCTGATAAATGTGGACGTCATAGATCATATTCATGGCATTCTTGTTGCTGACTGACAGACCAAATCATGGTTGGCTTCCACATCAGGCTATCTTCCGCTATCCTCTGCCAGTAATTCTGTTTAAACATATTTACGTTGCTTGCATTGACAATATCGTGACTTCATTTATTCCAGTTATTTATTGTTCTCTGGGAGAAGGAATACTTTCTTGTATCAAACCTACAATATGGCTTGACTAATGCTGCTATAAACTATTCTGTGTTCACAATTTCCATGTTATGTCCTAGGTGGATGCATTTACATTTCCCTAAATTAAATAGCATCAGCCATATTTCAGACCATTTGACCAACTTGGTTAGATCGTTTTGTAACGTATCTTTATCTGCATCTGTTTTTATAGTTCTGAACACTTTTGTATCGTCTGTGAATTTAAGTACTTTATTTGATGAGTCATCCTCCGAATCATTTATAAATATCAAAAATAATATGGGTCCCAACACCGACCCCTGCGGCACTCTACTCAAAACTGGTTTCCAGTGTGATATCTCCCCCTCTACTATTACTCTCTGTCTTCTGTCTGTCACCCATGTTTGTATCCAACTGATCACACTTTCCCCTAAACCATAGGCTTTTAGTTTAACAATCTTTGATATGAGAAGTATACTACATCCACTGGTGAACCATTATCTACCCACTTTGAAATATATTCTAAAACATAAGGCATTGGTTAGAAAAGACCTATATTTTAGGAATCCATGTTGAGATTAAGTTATTAATTTGTGTTTTACAAGTAATTCTACCATGTGGTCTCTAATAAACCTTTTAAACAATTTGCATAAAACTAATGTTAAGTTCACCGGTCTATAATTATCTGTCTTACTCCTTGATCCCTTTTTGAATAATGGTGTAATACTTGCTTCTTTCCATTCCGATGCACGGATTCCCTCTTCAAGTGACAAGTTAAAGAACATATCAAGTGGTGTACTGGTTTGGTCTACAATTTCCCTAAGCAGCGTTGCTGGTTTTCCGTCAACTCCAGGTGATTTGTTTTCTTCATCATATTAATTTTGTTTATATCATTTCAAAAGTTACAAACAACTGCCCTAACTGATTTGATTCGTCACCCTCAAAGTGAACTAATAACTTCTTCAGTGAACACGGAGCTGAAATATTTATTGAGATCCTCTGCTATTTATAACCTATCAGATATTACATTCCCTGCGCTGTTTTCTAGTGAACGTACCTTATCTCGAACCTTCTGTTTACTCCTCACCTTAACGTATAAACTATTGCCAATATAATCAGTGTTTCTGTAAACTCTCCACATAATTTTTCCAAATTAGGCTTGCTAAGTAGGTTATCATTTGTTTATATTTTCCATTGTTGAAATTTCTTCTCCATCGGTTTTTGCCCGTATTTCCTGTTTGTAATTGTATACTGAAGTGGATCTGGTTATGGTTACTGGCTCCCAGAGGCTCACATATTTTAACATTATCAACAAATGGCTATTGAGAAGAGAACACTAAATCCAACACATTCCCACCTCTAGATGGTTCCAAAAGATGTTGCGTAAGGTAACAGTCCTGTATTAGCAGTAGAAACTGCTGGTCATCCCTTCCTACATTACTTAGTGATTTCTACTGAATATGTCCATGATTAAAAGCACCCATTATAACACATTCCCTTTTACTAATTTCCTTTATAGCATTGTGCATCACCCTCTTGTCGTATGTTAGAACTACGATAAATTAGTGTTGAGTTATTATTGGTTATATTGCACCAAATAGCTTCGTCGCAGTCTGCTTCATTTTTCATCTGTATTTCATATGTTTGTATACAATTTTCAATATACATAATGACTCCACCTTCCTTTCTTTCTTGTGTGTCTTTTCTAAATATTACATAACCCGAGAGCGCTAGTTCAGCATCAACCATGTGTTTATGTGCCCATGATTCTGTGCAGCTGCTAGCTAGTTCTTTGCTTGGATGGTGAGTGCCCATGTTTCCGCCCCGTATGTAATTGCTGGAAGTACGGACGAGCTGTAGATTTGTCTGACAACTTAGTTTCGCTGTATTTTGTCATGACAATATAGAATATCTTATAGAGTCTAATAAAGTTATTCTTACAAAGTCCATGTACTTGACAGACAATTGTGCTGATACTACCAGAGGATTATACAAATGAATAATCGTGTCTATTCTAGCTTCAAGTGTTCCACCTGTCGGGGATACACTTGCTGGTAGCTTATCGCTGCTGCTTCGGAGGCTTCAAGTTTATTTTCCTCTTGTTATTGCTGCTTTTGCAGCTGTTGACAGAATGTCATATTATAGTGTTGCTGCAGCTGTTGTTTCGTCTTGTGCTGTCGTTCGTGCAGCTGCTGGTGGTGGTGTTGATGGTGACGATGTCACTTTTGAATTACTGTTGTTGCCGTTGTTCGTCTGGTGACATCCGACGCACGAGATGGAAACACATGTGTTTGAGTTTAGCCGAATACGACGCAGGCTATCAGCACAGAGAGGAAGATCGACAATGCCCGCAGCCGGCTGATATCTTTAGCTCCATCTTAACAGGCGAACATAAACAACATTTATAACAGCAAGTAGTCGAAATGGTGCAAATGAGTACTTGTTCCGGTTTACACATTTGCCCCTTTTGAGTAGTTTGCCCCTACCCCTTGAGCATCAACCAGGCGCTGCACTGATCGGCAATCGCTCCACACCTACGTTTATTTATTTGTATACGAAACGATCACTTCAACTGCAAAGAAGTGATATAGATAACTGTGAACAAACCACCTAAATATGTATGTAGGCAGGTAATCGGTTGGATGGTTGTTTGGTTTGTTAATTGGTTGGTTAGATAAGTATGTAGTTACATGTTAAATACATACGTTCAGTCACTTCGAATGATTTTGTCATGCGGCTTCGGTAAATTAAATATATCAGTGTAACGGCTTGGAATGTGCATGAATCGGTAAGGAAATTCCAAAACTCAGGGAAATTTCCCATTCCGCAAGTACAAAGGCTTTCGTTTGTTATAGATCGCCGTAATTTAACTTTTTTATTTGGAACACATTATATAAGTGATTTTTTTATCCCTGTGACACTTACTATATATATCTAATATGACACTATATTCTAGAGTTCAGCACATAAATGTATATTGATGAAGAAAAAAGTATATTGAGTAGATAGCAGCTAGTCAAACCAAATGCAGTTTGAACGTAATATGGCGGCGCCCAGTGGTAACAGATATGCACGTTTAAAAGAAATTGTATTACGGATATATAAAAACCATGGTCACATATTCTCTTAATGGTGTGTTCTTGTGTTTTGGCACTGGTTGTTACAACGTTTCAGTGCCCATATAAAGTATATATATATAATTATATATTAGACAGGAACACGTGCACGGGAGTTTACTTACGACATAGCTTGTTCTCGCATTTCGGTCGCGACTGCGGACATTTGCTGCACGGATCTCCCGTCTCGTACGGTTTCTTCCCTTCCCAGTTCCCGCTGTCAAATAATGTTTCTATTAAATTCATCAGCTGACGCGCAACAAAAGAGTTTTGTGTAAATCTATCACTCTCCAATATCAATAAATGCTTCATTATTTATATATTTTTATGTATGATAAACAAAATGTAATTTTATTTTTAGTTCCCTCCCTGCGTCCCTCCATTCTTCCGCCCATACACCCTCATTTTCTAACACGTCGTCCTCTTCTCTTTCCTGCAACTCGACGATAATTTATGATAACTTTACATGGGTAATTATAGCTGCTCCAGCAATATTTCTAGATTCAGCGGCAGTACTAGCTGCAGCAGTAGTTTTAGCTACAGCAACAGTAATTCTAGATGCAGCAGTAGTTCTATCTGCAGCAGTAGTTCTAGCTGCAGCTGTAGTTCTAGCTGCAGCAGGAGTTTTAGCTGCAGCAGTAGTTCTATCTGCAGCAGTAGTTCTAGCTGTAGCAGTAGTTCTATCTGCAGCAGTAGTTCTAGCTGCAGCTGTAGTTCTAGCTGCAGCAGGAGTTTTAGCTGCAGCAGTAGTTCTATCTGCAGCAGTAGTTCTAGCTGTAGCAGTAGTTCTATCTGCAGCAGGAGATTTAGCTGCAGCAGTAGTTCTAGCTACAGCAGGAGTTTTAGCTGCAGCAGTAGTTCTATCTGCAGCAGTAGTTCTATCTGCAGCAGTAGTTCTAGATGCAGCAGTAGTTCTAGCTGCAGCAGTAGTTCTAGCTGTAGCAGTTGTTCTAGCTGCAACAGTAGTTCTAGCTGTAGCAGTAGTTCTAATTTGTAGCAGTAGTTCTAACTGCAGCAGTAGTTCTTGATGCAGCAACAGTAGTTCTAGCTGCAGCAGCAGTAACATTAATATCAATTGTAGCGGTTATAGCCGTGTAGTAGTAGCAGCAGCAGCAGCAGCAGCAGTTATGACACTTGGTATTTATACTTACGGTGGGATGTAGTCGCACACAAAGTAATAACTATTGGGATGAATCCAAGTTTCCATTGATTTGCAAAATGACATGCCGCAGCCAACTTCGTTAGAGTCCGCCCAAATCATCTGACAGACAAAACACAATTATTCACTTAAATTACCCGATTAGTTTTGCATATCGTGTCAATACAGCAGTCTAGTAGTTCATTGAAACGATGAATGTTTTATATATTACAATTTAATTTAGCAATACCAATAGTGGTTAGATAATTAAGTATTTATCATACAGGGGACACATAGCTTCTGTGATGCGGTATTTAATTACATCTGCGTAAGGCACTGATTAAAAATAGCATTATGGTTAGTAGTATCTTCTCGCAAACTAACTGGAAACTATGCAGCTAAACAAAATTGTCAAGATAATGATTTGACGTACTACAAACCACATTGTTTTTAATGGGAATAACAGCACTAACACGACTGTTGCTGCAGTAATATAAGATCCTGAAGTGTTGATTATACAGAAAGTGTTGACAATACTAACATCACACATGAAACATTAGCATCAGCAGCACACCGGAAGTGTGGGTGTCATGCGCAACAAAGAGTATGTAGCGGGACGATTCCTTTCTCTCCCGAAAGCACGCGATCGGGTCGATTGCACAGATACATACTCTGTTAACGGACGGAGATAGCCATAACAAAAGCACATACGTCACAAATAAAAACACTCCTATTTTATGCTGTGTCTTCCTTACAGCCGACGCACGAACGTGTTATTGCGAGAATGCGTTTGTTGACAAGAACAGGACATGGCAAGTAATGGACGCGTTGTGCCGGCTGCCCACCTGAGTGTAGTGTCCGCAACTTGGCGTCGAGCATTTGTGTGTAGAGAAGTTGTAATCTTTCTTTTCCTCGAACCAACTGAAGTGGGCTCGCTCGTAGTCGTAGCCAACTGTATCAGACACACGCTTCTGTTCAGTCTGTCAGTGTTTGTGCTTATTGTTCTTGAATACATATTAAGTTTGTTTACACTGCTGCACCAGTTAAATAATTAATAACCTATCGTAATAAAAACTCATGCCATCATAATAAGCACAACAACATAATACGTGATCACGGCCGAAGACGAGATAACATCCTGTAACATAAACGACCAAATACGCAATACTACACTTGCACTTCTCTACCTCGCTGTACGTCGTAGACCGATGCTCTCATTTCTAATAATAATTATTTAAATTTTCCAACGTTTTCTTCCGTGAAATTTTCTGATGCTGTTGTTATACTAGTGTCTCCTCCACGCTTCGCCACTCCGAAATATTTCTGTGTGTATGTGGAGGGGGTGTGTGGGTGTGTGTATGTGTGTGGCGGTGCGTGCGTGCGTGCGTGCGTTTTTCTGAATGTGTGTCTCTATCTCCCTGTCTGTCTCTATCTCTCTCACTGTATCTCTGTTTATGTTTCTGTCTCCGTCTCTATCTCTGTCTGTCTTTATCTCTACTATCTCTGTCTGTCGGTCTGTCTGTCTGTCTGTCTGTCTGTCTGTCTGTCGGTTCGTCGGTCTGTCGGTTCGTCGGTCTGTCGGTCTGTCGGTCTGTCGGTCTGTCGGTCTGTCGGTCTGTCGGTCTGTCGGTCTGTCGGTCTGTCGGTCTGTCGGTCTGTCGGTCTGTCGGTCTGTCGGTCTGTCGATCTCTCTCTCTCTCTCTCTCTCTCTCTCTCTCTCTCTCTCTCTCTCTCTCTCAGGTATGTGAAAGGAGGCAAGTCACTTGTGAGGAACATTTGCACGCGGCGGGACTAACGGGAGAAGAAGGGGTTACACAGAAACAAATACAGACATCATTGTCTGTGATGCAACCTAGTGTATTTTCAGACTGTTTGCTTGTAATACATCTTCCAATTTGGCATACAATCTCAAACAGTTAATTCTATGTGTGGATATATTGAAACGCCATACCACAAATACAAACTGAAAGTTGACAGTACTGTGTAAACAGTGGAACTGTACTGTGTATTTTTCATAACACAAAAAGAATCATGATTAATTGTAAAACCCATAAATGTCCAACGATCCTCGGAAGAATCACCTAAGATCACTGTCACACTATTCTTGTTTTTTTTAAACAAAACGTTGTTATTGGCTCTCCTTGGTGTACCCCTGCCTTGAGACATTCAATTCTTTATTTAATCTAATACGTATTTCCTCAGGAGATTCCTTCCTTCATTTCTTTTTTTACAAAATTAATGGTTATTTTTCACATAGCCTCTCTGATGACGTGATGACGGTTAATGGGAATGACAAGCGAGCTCACGATTATTGTATGTGACATATTTATGTTTAGATTGCCTCGTGCAGTTGTGCATATCGTGGCGATCTTTCACGATCCTCCTTTATACATATTGTCCACTAATCTACTTATATATAAATTGGTAGTCATCTTTTAGTTGCAGTTTAGCGATTATGTCAACTATAAAGTAAATGCTGTGATGGAAATAAAATTAATCAACACTATGGACGGTAGCGGGCGAGTAGCCAGACATGCGATGAAGTAGTCCATCTGGTTGGCGAGTGAACAGACATGCCACGAGAGGGCGCGTCTGGTTGGCTCACGGGTTCGAGTGGCAACATCGAGGAATCGTGATCATTATTAGTTCATGTGCCATCTACTGAATATTGGTACAGCCACGTTGTTTTCGCAAACTATTACTATAATTATTTCCTCGCCATTTTGCCGCTAATGTTTTTCTGGTTCATTAAACTCTTCAAGAAAATTAATTGAAATTCAAGAACATTGGAAGGTTCTCGAACGAAAAATTCAAGATTTTCGGCGACCTGTAGCGACCTGGCCGCGGTAATCTCCTGCTAAAGCCTACGTCGCCGGGAACTTCCTGACATTAAAGTCCTCTTCAAAACAACTCCCAACGTTAGTCTAACTGTATGAATTAGTACAATGTGGCTACTGCAGGGCATTTTGCTGATTAGTGATTTTGAAATTAAACATAATTCTACTTCTCTCATCGAAGCGATACGTAACTAAAACAGACTTGACCAGATTCGCGGTAAAACCGCACGCCCGCCCGCCCTTACTTGTGCCCCAGCTACTTACTTGTGCCCACCCAGAGATTCTGCCCGAGTCTAGGAAATTCTTTTTTATCACGTTCTGGATGACCATGCTTCCACTTACAACCGTCAGCCCATTTCTGGGCCAGTACAGCGAGTTTCCAGTTCCATCTCTAATAAAGTGAGAGAAACACAACAATTTTCAGCAAGGAAGGGTGTATAATATAGACGTGAAAAGTAGGAAAGTAAATACAAAAATATTTCGTTACAAGCAAGACTAATTCCTCAAAAATATACTTCGATATAAATAGATTCATATACATACATACATACATACATACATACATACATACATACATACATACATACATACATACATACATGCATGCATGCATGTATGTATGTATGTATGTATGTATGTATGTATGTATGTATGTATGTATGTATGTATGTATATGTAATATAAATATATATATATTATATATATATATATATATATTATATATATATATATATATATATATATATATATATATATATATGTAATTCACTTTGATCTGTTTGCACCGCTCTCTCCTATCGCCACATCCCTAGCCCATTCCCTTTCCCTCCCTGTGTCGATCTCTTACCATGTAATGCATATTGGACGCTGGTGGCCTCACTTTGCGTCGGTAGCTGTTGTGTTCATTCAATATAATGAGTCGTTCAGCGGCAGTAACACCGTGCTTGCTCGTGTCTCTCACTCTTGTTCGCCGATGGCGGTTCAACAGGTTTGTCGCATTCGCCAACGGATCCGACACACTCCGATATTCGTGCAGCTGAAAGCAACGAACACGAATAAATTACCGGTGTTGCGTGCCAGAAGTAAATTCTGGTTTGAAAGCATCTTCCGGTTCCGTTTTGTATACTGCGCACGCAAACCTAATATAACAAATGCAGTCACGGGTGATCAACGTGCCTTCTGGTGACTGGTCGACTTTGGCCAAGTTCCGAAAGTATGCGACCACTGAGTTACGTAATGAATCATTGTGTGCTAAGTTACATAAGCAATTATTTTATATCAATTATAGCTACCATTGATATGCGTACTCCCGCACACCTTTGCACGTGTATTCGCAGAAAGCATTATTTTGCTACTATTCCGCGGGGAAGCTACGTTCGGTCGGTGTGTGAGGGAGGAAGCAGAAAGTAAGGGCATTCATTGACATGTATATATATATATACTAAACTGAACGGGAACATATTGTCAGGCCAGATATTGCTTCCGTGACGCGTCTCTGAGTCGAGACGTATTATCCAGGGGGCCAAGTAGGTTGAACGGACTTGAAATCTTGGCGTATAAGACCGGTGTACTGGCCAGTAACTGTATAATGTTGTGTTGCAAGTTCGCGCAGCAAAACATTCGCCGGACGTTTCGACAATTTTCGGGCCCACCTCTAATCGATTTCGCCCTTAGTGTTACATTTGTATTTTGTTTAAATGTACTACATCTGCATGTTCACGCAGCAATTCCACATAATTCCAGGCATACAGTGTTAAAATGTTCTATATTATGGCATATTTATGACCTAAACGGTTTGTGTGGGCCGTTGTAGCCGTGAGATACTACGGACGCCAACAACGTAAACTGTAACTAAGTGTGTCACGATACATGGCGAGACTTCGCGCGACTGGAGCTGATTGGGGACAGGACACAAGAATGATATTTTAACGATGGATGACAGTTGTAGTTTCCGACTGATGAAAATAAAGTAATGCGATTTGGGTGGTTTTGTTAGTAATTATATATTATGGTAATCGTTTTAGCAGTATTGTTAAATGGCTGGATGTAAGTAATACCGCTCGGATGGCAGATTTACGTAAAGCCAAATGCTGATAAAATATGGATTATAGACTAGTCCATAGCTCGGATTCTGTTCCATCATGAAACTCAGGTGATAAACATATTGTGTTATGCCTTTCTTATCTTAACTGTCATTTAATTTTGAGTTCACCACACTGCCATAGACAAATATACAGCGATTTACGTTGCTTAACGAATTTTGTCCGTATGTGTCATTTACATGATTTTCGTTGTTATACGTTGTAGTTTCACAACAGTTCGATAAGCACTTATATATGACAAGTTGTCTAAATGAACATAATCATAGCACATGTATACAATTGCCTCAAAACAGGTAGTACTGCGCGAAAGATGGCATTCTTCATTACTTTTCAAGAACGCCAAACACAAGCAATTAGCCGCCGATGCCATAACAATCACAAAATAATAGATTAAAATGCATGATTTCCGTGATTATTCTTACCGGCAAAATGTCACACTGCTTCTGCTTGTAATTATACCTTCAGAACATATAACTACAAACACAATTTGTGTACATTCCGTTTATTATTTAAAAAAATAGTTCTGTCTTTCAATATGGAAAAAATTTACTTCCTGCCCCAAGTGCCCGAAACCTTTTTTCGAGCGTGATAGTTATATTACCTATACCAATAACGATATTCACAATAGAGCATGTTTATCGTATGAATGTCGGTCACTATTAGGCTTATAGATTTCAAATGTGAGCTGCTAATCCGGAGTAATTTTATAATGAAAGTACGCCTGGAATTATGTGGAATGATGGAAGTAAGCATTAATTGTAAACAAACAAATACAAACAACGATGCAATGCAATGGAATATTTGACGCATTAACTCGGAATACAAAAATTATAAAGAAAACACGCAGATTCTCAGGAACTTTGTTCAAGAAATCAATATTCCAAATAACTTGCACATAAGCTAATATTTGTAGTTAATATAGATACAATGTGAACATGCCACTGCACAGAAACGCTATCAAGTATAATATACATAATATAATAATAATAGTTTAATTTCACTCTGGGCAATCATAGAGTTTGAAAAGGGTACATAAAACATGCAAAATATATTTATTGAACATAGATTGAAATAATATGTAATTTAAGACATTAGCATAAATATAAATTAAAATGTAGAGAATATACAATATGTATCTGTAAAACTAATTTAAATAATTTAAGACATTACAATATATTTTCTCTGTTTATTTGACTAAACTTACTAAAAAAGTATAAATAGTTTAAAACATTAAAATAAATAGATCTAAAAAATAAAATTAAGGCTTGACAATATTTTACACATATCCATATCAGCATGCACGGACGTCAGTTAAGAGTCACTCTGAGTTCTTTTGATTGAACATACACCAGTTAATGAAACAGTTCTTGGTCCTGTTGGTTTTTATTCTGGGTAAAGAGTATCGAGTACGGCATCGTGTATTATGTGTTTGTAGTCCTTGCGTTTGGTAGTAGTTTATGCAATTTGGGCTGTGGCTGTTCGATTTGGGTGAAGAAATGTTCACATAACTGCGCACGTCTCTCTTTCGGAGAAGTCAGCTGTGCATTCGCTAATGCTTCGATATAGGGAGTGTTCCGGTATATGATGTTTATAGAACGTCTTTATTCCATATCTCTTTGGAGACCCAATGTGAGTGAGGTCGACCATGCTGGACATGCGTATTCCAGAGTAGGCCGCTCCACTGTTGTATATACCGTCAGAAGGTCTTCAACGGGAATGCCTGATCGTTTGAGTTGTAGCAGTAGAAACAGCCTCTTGCGTGCTTTTCGTGTTATTTCTTCAACGTATACGTCCCATGTCAGGTTGCTGGTGATGGTAATGCCAAGTATCTTCGCCTCGGTTACTCGCTGAGTGTCTGTTCCATCGATACATATGGTTGGGAAGTTTGTCCTTGTTTTAGAGAAATCAATAACAAGCTCTTTTGTCTTATTTTTGTTGATTATCATGTCATTTTGGATTGTCCACAGATATGCTGCATCGGCTGCTTCCTGGAGATTTGGCTCTTGGGAGTCGGATCCAGTATAAACGATGCACGTGTCATCAACATATTTGTAGGAGTCGCAATTTGTTTGCAGATCATTTATCACGAGGACGACAAGTACGGGGCGTAGCTTTGTGCCTTGTGGCATTCCTCCATGGATGTAATTCCTGTCGGATTGTGCGTTGCACAGCTTAACTTGTTGGATTCTTTCGGTAAGGAAACTGGCGATCCATTTCATTAAAATATTCGGGAGGCCAAAACTTGCAAGTTATTGAAGAGTAATGTTCTGATTGATTACGTCAAATGCCTTAGAGAATTCAAGCAATAGTATCCTGGCATACTGTTTCAATGCATCTGTGCTTGTATAACACTGATGTAACAGGTCAACGAGGGCATGTGTAGTGGATGACTTCTTAATGAAGCCGTATTGGTTTGGGTCAAATCTGTCTTGAACGATGTTCCAGACCCATTTAACAACGAATTCTTCCATTTGTCTACACAGCACAGCAGTCAAAGAGATTGGTGTAAGGTCTGTTTCGATATGTTCTGGAGGTTTCTTTTTCTGAGGAGGCTGAAGTATGCAGCACGCCAGATACGGGGAACATGCCCCTCTAGAAGTGAACTGTTGTAGATTGCGGCAACTGGGCCGGCAAGCAATTTAGAGAACTCTTTAAGGACCCAGCTTGGTACACAGTCCGGGGCAGGTGCTTTACTCGTGTCTGGTTTGCGTAACTGGTTTTCCACCTTCTCAACTGGGATAACATATTTAGATGGCACACATGGTATTTCTAGCTGTAGGTAGTCATTGTCAGCACTCAGGGCAGGTAGGTGATCACTCACTGATTTAAGGAAATTGTTTATTCGTTGGCTGACTTCCAGAAGACTACTGTCACACAATTGATTGGCGAGGTGAAGCAAAGGGGGGTCACTGCTAGTTTGTTGACATCCAAGCAGTTCTTTCATGCCCTTCGACCAATTGCTTGGATTGCTAATATAAATCCGTTGATATGTTTATCATAGTATTTTTTCTCAATGACTTGCTTAGATGGTTTACCTTGTTTCTGTAAAGAGGGTACATCGCTTGGTTACCTGCCTTCCATGCATGTTGACGCCGACGTATTAGGTCTCGGAATCTGTCCGACACCCATGGTTTGTCTGTTGTGTTTCTTACCACTGTCTTTGTTGGGAAATGTTTATCCGTCAGTTAATTTATGTTGGACGTAAACATTTTCAAATTGTTTTTCGCATGATGGTAGATGGTAGAGGTCTTCCCATTGGATTTTCTTTAACTCTGACGCAAACATGATTCGCTCATTTTGCCCCATAACCTTTCTTGTCACAATTTGTCGATGTCCAGAGATGAATATTAGATCAACGAGTGGTTCACAAATGACGACAGTAGTATAGTAGGATCCTATCGTGGGATGGCGGCGCTCTGGATGAGCGGAGGACGGAAGGAAGGTCAAAGGGCAAGGTCACGTAGCGCCCCTAGCGGATGGTTGATGAACTGGTGGCGCCCCCTAGCGGACATGTCACTGTCAACATTCGTGCGTCTTACTTTTAAAATTAGGTCCAATGGGATCAAAGGTGATGTAGCGCCGCTTGCGGTTATGTGGTGAACTAAAAACTAGGTCAACGAACAAGTTGAGCCAACGGATATGTCGTGAATTAATACTGTCCAAATTGGTGCGTCTTATTTTTAAAATTATGATCTTTCGAAACTATGCTGCAACGGTTGTGAGATAGACCACCCATGTCAACTCCAACACGATTGTGTCTTGCCTGATAACATTTTAATTGATATGTACTTTGCCGAGGCTAAGGAGAAAGTTAACTCCACTGCAGTCATTAAAGACTGGTGCATGCGTGTGTCAGGACGAACTTCAAACCGCACTCGACCAATTAATGGGTCATACAGACGATGACCTGTAAATAAATGTGTTGTGTTTATCTGCGTTACTAAAAATGAGCAAACGACGCGACGCGACGAAATACTTGATATGGAAAGACGGGAGGAGAGATGCTAGTACGTTTCGCGGTGTTGTTCCGCCCATTGCTCCTCGGCATGTAGACCTATCTTGCCATATGGGTCACACCGTTGTGCAGGGCTTGGGCATCGTCTGACCCGCACATTGTTCTGAACTGATAAGCTCGCGAGAGTGTCAGTTAGTCGAGCCCCACACGTCCTACATGTGATCGTACTGGCTGGGGACGGAAGCATCTATGTCCGCAGACAAAAACTAGTTTCAGGGTCATATGAACAGTACAACTGAAAGCCACGAAACCTCGCGTGACTGGAAACACCAACACGATTACGAATGTAATTTACAATCAGACGCTTCCCATTATAAAACGTAATTACGCATTCACTCGAGAATGGGGTGATACCGACTGAAGAAAAAAACATTATTTCCAAATAATTCAACTCTAGAATGAGTGTCGAATAGATTGAAGTGGCTTAACACGTTCACGGTATATATTATATACAGTTGGCTACTCAGTGATGAGTATTCATCATGAACCATCACCCCACTACAGAACAGACTACAATGAATAATATTGCATAATAGTTTAGAACACACAATTTCCTCCTAGTGTTACTTACAAGTAGGCCGACATTTAATGTGCTACTCTAGTAATGACATATTGCACAAGCCAGCAGGAACGTAGTAGCATCGGTAGCTATAACAGTAAACAAGCCATCGAGCAACGTATCTGTACTTTGTCCACCAGTGCTCGACTCAATACCCGTGTAACCCACAGTCGCGTATATTGTCGTAGTCAGATAGCAATGCACACGGCTCATTTAACCGTGATGCTCTGCTGGGTCATTGCGTAGCGGGTGCCATTGCCTACGGGTATTTCGAATGAACTCACTACAGATGTCACTCATCAGCAGTGGCAACAAAGGTCACTTTAAATAAGACATCGAGTAACTTACATTCTCCAGGTTCACATCGACGTAAGCACCGAAGGCCTGACAAGCAAGTGTCACGGTGACCAGAAGCGTCGTATGCATCTTGATGGCGACGTGGGCACGGCTCTCTTGCACGCCGTGTCTCTGGTGACGCACCGCTGCCGTCCCAGCTACAGGACAGATCAGTAAGTTACTTCCGGGTGCGCCTTTGCTTTTCACTTCTGAAAAATTACACCGACGCTCTTAAGCCACGCCCAGCGTGCTCGTGATTGGCTACTATAGAGCCAGAGCGTCTGACGTATATGCACCTTTTTTGCAATATAGTTGTGGTGTATTTATAATACCATGATAACATGGAGCGAATGCAATTCATTTCTAATGCATGAACCATGCATCCGCATGAATTGCTAACTTTACGCGAAGATTACTTCGAGTTTTCCAGAAGTCGGTTGAGCATGTAACTTTAGAACAACTGCTGACAACCCAGACGTTGCTTCAACAATCTTTGACACTTACGTCAACTTTTTCAAATGTCAGGTATGCATATAAAATATCGGCAATGTTAAACAGTGAAAGAATGATACAATATTCTAGCAAAGTATGACTTATCAAGAAAGAATACGCTCGTGAAAACATTGCACAAACCTCGCCGATCAGATCTACGTTTTTCTTCGTCCGGATTCTAGTTGCTCTCATGGTCGTTACGCTTTGGCGATATTGTGTCTGTGTGACGTCATTCGCAAACTACGTCAGGTCACTATGTTTCGTGTAATCCCTAACACAGAAAGATAACGCCTACTATCATTTATTTGCTTATCACTGCGACACCTTAATTGTAATTAAACGTTATTTATCACGGTCTCAGCCGGTATTCTCGAACGACTTACGAATGTCTTACGTTTAGCGCAATTGGTTTCGTAAAAATGGCGTCGAAACTTTGTAAGTTACGATTTTTCGTAGGCTTAATGCTATTTTCGAAACAGTTACGATGAGAATATTCGTAAATATGGCGTATATTTCACACTAAATTACGATAACGCAATGGAATTGGCGCCAATGGTCTCGTAAGTTTTCTAAGTATTGTGTTAGTTCATTCAGACAGAGATTTCTCCGTTATTTTGGTATTACAACATTGCTACCATATGCTTACGATATATGTAATAAATATCGTTTGCTTCATTGAAACTCACGTGTGTTTGTCTATTTGTATTGGCCGTTGTAATTGCATAAATACCGTCTTTGAAAGCGGATTCCGCTGTATCGCTTCCATTTTTCCGGCGTTATAAACGTTCCGATTGACGTTTCTGCGCATGCGCGATAAATGTAAAATCATTAATGTGCAGCGAAAGGACAATGCATTTATAGTATTCTACGGGTTGTTCGTTAGAATGTATATAACATCTCAGCAAAGTTATTTGTCGCAAATGAATACGAGGCAAACAAATTCTGAGGCATGCTTTGATAGCAAGTGTAAATCACGTGACTGTAGTGCGCCATAATCCGTGACAGTGATTTAAACAAATGTAATATTTTATTGTATTGAACGACATTTTAAGCAACTCTTCACAGTAATTTTCACAGGAGAGTTAACGAATAGCCCGTGGCATTTATATAAAAAATGCCTTGTCATTTCCCTGCACATGGATGAATTTACATTTATCGCGCATGCGCAGAAACGTCAATCGGAAAGTTTATAACGACCGTGAAGCACGTTTTGGCTCACCACACAGGTTAAGCGACAGGGCGTTTTTCGACCAATGAGTAACGACCATGTGTCCACGTGGATAGCCTCTGTTTACACGGTATACGTGATAGTGTTTCCACGTGGTTCTGCTAGTGTTTACATTGTACACGTGGGGAAAATGAGCATCGGTAACTATTTTGCTAAACCTAGACGTATTTGTTTCAAATATTCCGTGTTTACAGTCTGTAATCTGTCATCACACTCTGCACATTTTATCTCAACGAACTTAACAGAAATGTCATAATCCGAAATAAAAAATATCTATAAAAATAGTTGTGTTCACCCACGTTTAAGCTAAGAGAAAGTACGTGTCACTTAGCAAGTCGTGAGATTTTTGTATTTCAAATGAATGATAAGTGTAAATAAATAATGAAATAATGGAAACGTACTACACCAATTACTAATACGAAAATAAAGCTAGTACATATTTAATATAACTGCTTTTATTCATCAAACAAAAAGTATACAAGGAGAATTCTTAAGTAATACATAACCTTGAATCTAGAGACAGCAAATAATTGTTCTCATAATTACGTATTACCCCATATTTCACAACAATAATTACGATAAAGCAGTATAGAGTATATAATGGCTATTTTGGACTTCCGTTCTAAAAACATTAACGCGTTTTCGAAAATTTAACACCAATAGTTTGTGTTTTTGGACATTTAAAAATGTCCTCCAGCCAGGAGGTTGGCCACGTATACAGCTAAAATGTGTAAAATATCATAATAAATTATATACTAGTGTGTAGATAATTTATTTAGTATTTTTTTTTTAATAAACCCAACTTGTAGCAGTAAAAACCAAAGCATAAAAAAGTTACACCGAAACAAAGTATTTAGTTTTACAATTATTTTTTTATTATTAGTGTCAATGAAGAAATGGTCAACATATTTTAAAGTTACAACAACAATTTTGACAACACTGTATAGGTACCTTTATTATCTACAACATGCATACAACGTGCAATTGCGAGAATTTAATAATAAAGGCGCTAGAGCAAAGAAAATGGTGTAAGCAATATTTTTAAACATCTAGGTCACATATTTGAGGAGGCACAGGCTTCAAGTTGAAATCGGCTGAGTGCTAATGGGCCACTGTATTGTAGTCGTGAATGCAGTACGGCATAGACATGTACATCTCCTTCAACATAATTACATTATTTCAAAATCACCCTCGATATGAATATAAAATATATGTTATTACACAATATGAATGTGTACATGGTTGTCAATGGTAATATATGACACATTCCCAATGCATACAATATTCGATTTCACATCATCTGCCTCCATCTTGTGTTTTGTTTAGCGAGGAGGTATATACATAATACGCAATACTAGCACGTTTATAGTGCTCCAATATTGTGCCAACACATATTTAGTGATTGCATAATATATTCAAACATTGATAGTACTACAGTTATCCAAATACACTTATTTTGTGTCAACAAAATGAGTATGATGTATGACGTGTTGATGTGGTGATGTATGATTAGTATTCATTAAGTAAACCCAGATGTAACACAACGTAGTATCACATATAGCGAATAACCTACTACTTCTATTTTCTAGGTGGCAATAACCTCATTTATGTTATCCCCAAAATGACTGACAGTGACACAAATATAAATTGTTTGACCTTAAGCTTTACACATCAGCACTTGAAATTCTTATTAATTACCAGTAGATTTTAGAATATCACATAATATATTTGTATATATATATATATTTTAGAATATCACATAATATATTTTGCATATATAATTTTACGTGTGATTAATGTGCATCCAAGAATTGTTTATCTGTTTCATAAAGTTAACCGCTACCTTCCAGTAGCTGCATTTAAAAAAATTTATTACACCTTAGTGTATCCCTACTTGACTTACGGGATAATTTTGTGGGGATCCACATGCAAAACCTATATCGAAAAAGTATTTATTGGGCAAACAAATATAGTTCGTTTCATTCTTAAACCAACCTAGAGGGAACATTCACATCCCCTCTTTATTTGCTTAATTTTGCATGATATTTATGAAATCGAAGTTGGAAAATGTATATATGATTATATCCATGGGAGTCTGCTACATTCATTGTCTGATATCTTTACATTTACCTATGATATTCATTCTTATCAAACATCATCATCATCATCATCATCATGGCTCTACTTCGCGTACGAAGATACAAGAAGTAGGAAGTCCTCATCTGGTGCAGGCACGCTGAGGGCTGATGAAACCTGTCCGAGATAAACAAGTCTTTCCACAGCGGCTGCACGTCACGATCTGTCCAGTGTTTATTTCAGAAAGGGTCCCGGTTTTTTCGCCTTTTCCTTTTGTCTTCCATGTTGGCTCTTCGTTTGACTTCAAAGGAAGTGGTAGACTGTGTGTCGCCAGTTCGTTCGATTGGCTGCTTGTATTGTCCACTGGCGGTAATCGATGTTGCATGTGACGAGGGACTTTTTAAGAGTGTCTTCGTATCTTTTCTGAGGTGCCCCTTTGTAGCAATGGCCAGTGGACAATCTCCACACAGTACGACTTGTGGTAGGTGATGGTCTTCCATCCTGGAGACATGCCCTGCCCAACGAAGCTGTATTTTGAGGAGCATGGCCTCAATGCTGGTAACCATAGCCATTTCAAGCACCTCGATGTTGGTGACGAAGTCACTCCAAAGTATATTTAGGATGGTACGTAGACAGCGCTGATGATAACGCTCGATGAGGCGCAGATGGCGACGATAGATGACCCAGGACTCAGCACCATACAAGAGAGTGGTCAGCACAACAGCTTTATAGACACTGATGTTTGTGTCTTTCTTTAGGTTTTTATTGTTCCATACACGTTTATACAGTCTACCGAAGGCGCTGTTTGCATTGGCTAACCTATTGTCCACTTCTGTGTCTATTTTGGCATCAGATGTGATAACGCATCCTAAGTTGCTGAATTGCTGGACTGCTTTCAGTTCTTACTGTTCTACGGAGATGCTGGTTGGGTGGTATTCTTCTTGTGACACGGGGCTGATGAAAAACGTCAGTCTTCTTCAGACATACTTCAAGTCCGAAGAACTGAGCAGCTTCTGCGAAGCAAGATGTTGTACGCTGTATGGCCGACTCGGTACGAGCAACAAGGGCAGCAGCATCAGCGAACTAAAGCTCCCTGATCAGTTTCTCCTTGGTCTTTGTGTGGGCTTGCAAACGTCTTAGGTTGAACAGGCTGCCATCTGTACGAACACGAATGTAAACGCCATCTTTTCATCAAAATCCTCTGTGACATGTTGGAGCATCATGCTAAAGAATAAAGTGAAAAGCGTTGGCGCAAGAACATAGCCCTGTTTCACGTCATTTGTGATTTTGAAGGGTCGTGAGAGAATGTTGCCATGTCTCACTTGGCCTAGTTGATCTTCATGGAGTTGGACGACCATGGCTAGGAATTTGTGTGGACAGTAGTGCTGGTTCGATACCAGGTTTTGTTCGATACCGATCGATACCTGAATTTTATTCGATACTCGATACTTACGTTGTAATTAAGTATAATTTTCACATAGAACACAGTTCCCAGTAGAAGCACAGTATGCAACAGAAGTAGTGCTGGTTCGATATCAATCGATATATTACTGGTTTGATACCAGAATTCTTCGATACCGATCGATATATTACTGGTTCGATATCAGAATTCTTCGATATCAATCGATACTAGATTTTTAGTCGATACTCAAAATTTACCTTATAAGTGTAATTCAGTACAGTAGAGATCTCCAAAGAAACACTACTATCCACTTAGACTAATGCCACAGAAACACAAAATGTTTCACTTGTAGGGAAATATGTGACAATTTTATAGTCATGCAAACAATGATTAATATGCAATTTTCTATTTATGTAAGTACACAAACAACAGTTTCAATATAATTGATTACTGTTGTAAAACTAAAACGTAATTGTAATATATTAAAACAATAAAGACTACTGCAATAAAATACCTAGTGACAAATTAATTAATTAATTGCACTGGATTATTTTAAATTAACAACAGTACTTCACCCCAGCTGTTTGTAAATACACTTTAATATAGCAGCTTAATTTCAAGTCAATGTGTCTCCTAAAATGACCATCAACAAATACAGCTGAAACAAATGAAACATACAAATAATATGTTATTATTATATAAAAACACCTATCACTTATAATAGTGTCACTGCCAGCACAGCTGAACCCTCACTGTTATAACGTTTTTATTATTAATTCTATCATAAAGATAATTGTGATTTAGCATCAAAACTGTATAGATGATTACAATAAAATAACACTAATTAATAATTGAAAAAATATTAATTTAAATTACAATTGTACTTCCCAGTTCACACTTCACACCAATATTTTTTAAATATAAAACTTAAATTACCACGTTATCAAGTACACATAACAAGCCCCATAATGTTTTTGCAACTGTTTTCAAGAACAGGTCAGTTTCTTCCTCTACCTCTGGCTCTGCCAGTGGTGAACCTGTTTGGCCAGTGCCAGTGTCACAGTGGCAGTAGATGCAGTAAGCGAATCGTCATCGTTAATCAGTCACGTCGTATATGTCACTTCTTGACGCTGTGGCCGGTTACTTAGTAGATTCGGCAATCGATGGCGATTCGCTTCGACTGTAACTTGATGTCCACTGCTTGCTCATTGTCGAATATTTCGAAAGAACACGTTCTCGAGTCAACGGCAATGCGACGTTGTCCACGACGTCAACGTCGACGACCTCGACATGCCGTACGCTGCAAAACAGCGCCACCAAACGGAACCCGGATAAACAAAGCCTCCGCATCGCGCTCGAATAATTATTTATATTAACAATATTATTATTAAACTAGTTTCATAAATACTAGTGCGTGCAATAAACACTCTATAAAAATGCTATTGGATGTGTGTTTTTGTACGCGTAACCGTAAGTAAAGTAGGGAGAAAGATGACATGGTAGTGCCACCAAGCGAGAGCGTCACGTACGATCCTTGGTTTGGATAACGAGGCTAAGCGAAGTCTGACCTAGGCTAAGATCGCTCACAGAAAACAGTTATTATACAAACCAACTCTACAATAAACTTTTAGAAAACAATTCACATTTTATGTTATATTATTTTTAAACAACCACGCCTTAGTCAATTTAGGCTGCGAAGCGCTGTAGTGATAGCTCCCGTAAACAACGTCGTCATCAACAACGATGTTGCGTCTTCGCATCGACATCGTCGAATGGACTCGATGTCAAGTATCGAAATATCGAAGGTATCGAAGGTATCGAAGGTATCGAAGGTATCGAAGGTATCGAAGGTATCGAAGGTATCGAAGGTATCGAAGGTATCAATGGGCGTTCGATACCAAAAGTATCGAAGTATCGCGATACCACTAAATATCGGTATCGAACTTTCGCAAGTATCGCGATACTTCGATATATCGAATATCGAACCAGCACTAGTGGACAGCCTAGCTTTCTAAGAATTTTCCAAAGTCCAGTTCTGCTCACGGTGTCAGACGCTTTTGCTAGGTCTAATGAACAATCCTTTGTTTTGTCTCGGCACTTCTCTTGAATCTGTCTCAGGGCAAACACCACGTCAGTGCTTCCCCGGTTGGCCCTAAAACTACATTGGGTCTCTGGGAGATGTTTATCTGCAATAGTGGGTACAAGTCTGTTTAGCAATACTCTTGCTAAGATTTTGCCGGCGATGGAGAGAAGGGTTATCCCGCGATAGTTTGAGCAGTTAGACGTTTCCCTTTGTTCTTGTACTGGGTGATAATGACTGCGTCACTGAAATCTTGTGGGATTTTTCTCTGCTCCCAGCAGCAGACGAAGAATTCGTGGAGTTTGATATTGAGTGCTGGACCTCAATTTGTTCACATCTCTGGTGGGATGCCATCAATAACTGCAGCTTGTCCACTCTTCAATTGTTCTATGGCTTTCAGCATCCCTTGCAGTGATGGGGTCTTGTCTAATTCAGTTCCACTGGCTGTTGTGGGATGCGGTAAATCGCGGATTGTTGTACTGTGTGGCACGCATTGAAGAGGGTGTAAAAATGCTCCGACCATCGGTTTAGGATAGAGTCATTTTCGGTGAGCAGCTCTTTCCCATCTGCACTTCGTAAGGGGCTCTTTGTCTGATAAGATGGGCCATATACGGCTTTCGAGGTTTGGTAGAAACCCCTGTACTCACCGGTGTCGGCGCAATGCTGAGTTCTTTCTGCAAGGTTGGTCCACTATTTATTTCGAATATTTCGAAGCTTGCGTTGAAGAGTGCTGCCTGCAAGACGGAAGGCAGCCTTCTTCTGGGGAAAGGAATCTTGAGGTAGGTGAGCTTGGTGTGATGATTTTTATTCCGCCAGCATTGTCTGGTTTTCTTGGTTGTTCTTATCAAACTAATCTTTGGTTTTCTTTGTGGAGACTCCGAGAGTTTGGTTACACGTTAGTAGAATAGCAGTCTTGATGCGGTCCCCTAGCAGGTCTGGAGGCGAATTTGATGGTCAGTTTGATTTTTCCAGCTTAGACCGTATATTATCTTGGAAGTCCACCCTGACCTTTACTGACTGGAGCCAACTGGTACATATGGAGACAGGCTTTGTTTAGGCCGCCTTTTCTAGGCCCCTCTTCATATGGAGCATGCAGTGCTGTCCCTAGTGAAGGCTGCATGGTCGCTCAGGGTGCTGCCGGGTGATGATGTCGCATAGCCAGGAGGGGAAATATCGGCAATGCATGCAGCTGTGTCATGCGGTCTGAGCCAGGTCTCAGTGAAAGCAAGATTTTATATTGTTATGGAAATTATAAGATCGGTAAGAGAGGCGGTTTTTTTCACGAATGGAACGGATGTTAGTGGTGGCCAGACGAATGTTGTGCCTGATCACAGGTCCATGATTAAGACTAACATCTCCCGCTAGCAGTAGGGTCAAGGCCAATTTAAATGTTGGCCTGGAACGGGGTATTAGTAGTAATTTTCGGTTGAAACAAAGATTAAAGCATGGCAGACTGGGTAGATATGTCAAGGATTCTTGTGTGGTCATGTATTTTGAAGGTGTTGAAATTACATCCGACCACTGTGCCAGTGTGTTACACAAGGTAATTCGTGGATTCTAGAAGCTGCAGAACAGGATAAAAAGAAAACACACAATGAGAACAATTGTGACATTTGACCAAATCTGCTCAAGTGATAAAATTAATGTATCATAAAATAATTAGTGACTGAGAGTAGCCAGATATTCTAAAATAATGTAAATGTTTTAATGTTTGGCACGGGTCAACAGTACTAAAACTTAATAAATAATATATAATAAATACATAGATGAGAGTATAAGGTCACACTAACTCTAAAATTGCAATAGCTTCTCAGATGGAATACTAATAAATCTGGCGAGTCGTTATATAAAAAATAATATATTATAAAATAAATATTACATAGACATAATCAAGTGATATTTAAAATTAATAATAAAATAAATCAGTAGTTTCAAATAAGTCTGTAAAATGCTAAATGTAGAATGAGTGTTTAAAAGGCTAAATACAGATCGTTTAAATGTTCGCGCTGAGCAAAGCCTGCAAAAGTAATAAGACGTTTAATGCCCGTGCAAATGAAACATACAGAGGTATTCACCCCCAGGACGATTCTGGGTATAAATAAACGTCTTATGAAAAGGCCTGTTAGTCAACAGTTTACAAGGGCTACCCCTGTCTTTGTGTTATTTATAATTTATGACCGTACTGTGGGCGAAAAATTTAATCGTCCTGTATTATCACCCACTATGTTGTAATAGATTAATTTCGGCGGCGTAACTGGTGTAAGGTTTAACAAGTTCTGCGTGTCCAAATAAAGTAATGTGTTGGTCTTAAAACGGCAATAATGTCAATCACAAAAATGCAGAATTTATATTACAAAATATAATTTGAACAAGCTGTAAAATATGAACATGTACCACCTTACGCCATCTAGCGACCATCCCGAATATTGTTGATTTTCATACCCTGATTTTCATTTTCATCAGCTAATTCCTGTAGCATTTGTTGTAGATCATGTGGTGTATTAGCGAATATGAGTATGTCGTCGACGAAACGAAGATGACTAAGATATTCGCCGTCTATGTTCAAGCCTCTGGTATCCCAAGGCATTCGTCGGAATATAATATGCATAGCAATCATTAAACATGCGCCAGCGGGGGGGGGGGCGGGCGGGCGAGGGTTAGACCGCGAGCGGGTGGGCGGGCGGTCGGGCAGGCAAGCAGGCTGACACGCACGCACGCAAGCATGCACACACGGACACACACACACACACACGGCATCACACGGACACACACACGGAATCACACGGACACACACACACGCACGCACGCACCCACACAAACGCACGCACGCACGCACGCACGCAAACACACACACACACACACACACACACACACACACACACACACTGCTGGACTATAACCAAATTGGTCAAATGGCCTAAATGAAATGGTATGCACTCATGTGGAATTGGAATGTGTGTACATAATAGATAATAGGTGATACTGTATTATGTACAACTGTAACAGAAAAGGTGTTATGCATGACATTGCGGACATAAGAGGTTTCAACACAATGTCAAATTGCTGCTTCAACGTGTAACCAACTACTAGGGTTAATTAAATATAGCATTTAAGGAGATACAGCTAATACTACTGTACTATACTATACAAAGCGATAGTTAGGCCACACTTGGAATATTGTATATAAGCATGGAGACCATGTTGTAAGCGGTACATAGATACAAACATAGATAGAAAGATTGCAACGAAGAGCAACTAAGCTGATTCTTCAACCGAATGACTTGGCTACGAAAGCTGCGTATTAGAATGGGGTTTGACAACACTAGAGAATAGGAAACTGAGAAGAAATAAACTGAAATGTGCTAAGGTACTGAATGGTTATGAATATAATATTAATATAAATATTAAACTGAGTGACAGCAGCATAATCAGAGGTACAATGCCCCATTGGTTAAGGAACAGTGCAGGTTGGATATGATAACATATTCATTCTCTCAGGAGACAACAAAGGACTGAAATCAATTAAGTGACGATTGTATTAACGTTGGCGATGTGAATACGTTAAACAAACTGATAGTGTTTTGGGAAGGCTGGGTTATATGTAAGTAGACAATGGGGAGCCACCTAACAGGGGGCGCCAGGGACAGTTGGACTCTCATTAAGCCAAAGGCTTCCATGTCCGCATGCCGACTGAAGTTTACACGTCTAGACAACAATCTTGTTAAATTTCTCCAACATTTTACATAGGTAACAACCACATTTGTCTTGTCTTACTGACAACTTTATGTTTCGCTGTATTTTGTCATGACAATATAGAATATCTTATAGAGTCTAACAAAGTTATTCTTACAAAGTCCATGTACTTGACAGACAATTGTGCTGATACTACCAGAGGATTATACAAATGAATAATCGTGTCTATTCTAGCTTCAAGTGTTCCACCTGTCGGGGATACACTTGCTGGTAGCGTATCGCTGCTGCTTCGGAGGCTTCAAGTTTATGTTCCTCTTGTTATTGCTTTTGCAGCTGTTGACAGAATGTCATATTATAATGTTGCTGTAGCTGTTGTTTCGTCTTGTGCTGCGTCGTTCGTGCAGCTGCTGCTGGTGGTGTTGATGGTGACGATGTCACTTTTGAATCACTGTTGTTGTCGTTGTTCGTCTGGTGACATCCGACGCACGATACCAGCGGTGGAAACACATGTGTTTGAGTTTAGCCGAATACGACGCAGGATATGAGCACAGAGAGGAAGATCGACAATGTCCGCAGCCGGCTGATATCTCTAGCTGGAGCTCCATCTTAACAGGCGAAAACAAACTTATTTATAACAAATTTATAACAGCAAGTAGTCGAAATGGTGCAAAAGGCGATAGAGATATGACACGTGTGCACACACGCGCACACCTGTAAAAACGTGGACCGGAGACAGATATTGTTCTTACTGATACTTACTCTCGCAAGCCGAACCTTTGTAGTCCGCAGTGCATTTGCACTCGCACGCTACTGGGTCAACAGTGCCACCGTTCAAGCATTCCTTCGAGCTGCAAGGCGCTTCCTCGCCTGTAAAATATGTCGAAAGCATTAGGTCATTGCGATATCAGTTATTATTAAATTATTAAGCTACTCAAGAACATGTAAGCACTTGTCATAGTTTATGCTTAGAGTGTTCCGTTTCTCTAATTCGTGATTCCACTTCAGGTTACACATTTGCCCCTTTTAAGTAGGTTGCCCCTATCCCCCGACCATCAACCAGGCGCTGTGGCGATCGGCAATCGCTCCACACCTACGCCTATTTATTTATATACGAAACGATCACTTCGACAGCAAAGAAGTGGTACTGATAAGTGTGAACAAACCACCTAAATATGTATGTAGGCAGGTGATCGGTTGGATGGTTGTTTGGTTGGTTAGATAAGTATGTAGTTAAGAGTAAACAACACTAATACGTATACAATGATCAACTCGTCATCTGTGTTCAATAGCATACCTAGAACATTTTCTATCCTATGAAAATATTTGTTTATTTGGACTCATATCTTTTGGGCAACTCTGGTAATTTGCATAAATCCGAGATGACGACAAACAAAAAACTTTACAACCACTTGTCTTAAAATGATTGTTTGTTTTGGGTACTTCGATATGGAACATCAATTTCTGATTTTATTGTTGTCAGTTCAAGGTCACGATCAGATGGTGAAGGTCTGCTGAAGGTCACAGTTGACCTCTTGGTGGGCACAAATGGAAACGTATCCTTAATAAATTGTTAGTGTATTCAAGAACATAAATGAGTAGTCTAATACTATTTGACACATTCATTCATGAGAAAACAAACTCCACTCAGTAATAATTTTTATTATTGGAAACAAGTAATCACACATGTTACACATAGCGTATACTGCAAGTATCATGATTAGCATTGGCATTCCCATTTCTCTGTGAGGAAATATTTGCAGAAAAAGACGTTGTTGGGCCTTTTTTATACAATTTTATAATCAATAGGACCACAGAATGACAAGCTTTCGTCAAGAAAAGTACGTAAATACGTGAAACTGTTGACTATTTCCACTTGTTGATCACCTATGAATATCGGGTTTGGTACATTTTGGTAAATAATCCGGTTGTAATAATATTTTATATAATCCTTTTCATCATCCACGTAATCAGGATGAAAAAAATCACCCTCTCCACCATCATCGTTTATATTCAATTCCCCTTTTCACATTCTCAATCTCGACACCCTCCTCATAGTCTGCGTCACGTCTTACTTGGTGTATGGATTGAGGCAGCCGTATTAGCCAGATCACGTATAGTGTAACATGGAGCGAGGTGATTCTGTGCAATGACAGGAGCGAGGAAAAATGAGTGATATCGGCTAACTCATCAGTTGAGACTTGCTGGTCTGCCCCTTTCCATACCACGACCTCCAGATGGGCCGGATGAACGTTTGGGAGCAGAAACAAATTCAGTCAAGCGGAACGACTGGCGGCTTCATCGGGACATCGTCGTGTAATCGTATCAAAATGTCATTGCCCTGCGGGGGATAAAAAAGGCAAGTATCCATTCCTCAGGACCGTTCAAAGCGCTTTACACTTTACTTCCCTGGCAGACCTGTTCACTCAGACACCATCTCGGCGTCTATGGGAAGAATCCACCCATATGGTACAATTAATGCGCGAAGGCTGCCCGTACGTATATCCACCACTGTCTATAGCCAGGTACTCATTTATATAGCTGAGTGAACTGGAGCAATGTAGAGTGAACAACTTGCCCACGTTTTAACATCGCAGCACAGGATTCGAACCCGGGTTCTCGTAGTCGAGAGTCCGAAACTCTACCCCTGAGCCACTGCGCTCTACGGGTCGTACATCAGATAAAAACAACTTCATCTTAATTAACGAAACGAAGTTGTCATAGGTTCAGAATGTGTGAATGTGCGAAATACATATGATATTATTAATTGAGAATCGAATTTAATGGTGAGCTGGAGCGCTGATACAATCATTGTTATAACATAAGAACATATTATTTAGAGGATATGTGACCATCATTTGATGAGCACGGAGCTACGTTATATTTTAAATTATTGTTCAAACTAGGACATCATCGATCATTGGGCGCCGCAATATTACGCTCAAGCTGCATTTGGTTTGCCTAGCTGCTATCTATTCAATGTAATTTGTTACGATTTACTTGACCTTTCGGCTCAAAAACAAGAATATGGTGTCATATTATATGTAGTAGGCGTTATACAGATTAACAAATCAATTGTATGTGTTCGAAATAAAAAAGTTAAATCACAACGATCTACAACCAACGGATGCATTTCAAATGCCATATTAGTCGGGCCTCATTAAGTAATTACTAGCAAATTCGTTTGCGCTCCGTCGGCGGAACGAACTATATTTCCTACCATATTTCCTACCCTACCAAATTTGCTCCGTCGGGGAAATGGAATTTGTTTCCTACCAAACTCATATAAACGAACTTTAGTCAACATAATTGCTTTATTGACTGATTACCCGAAACAATATTGAATACAAACACAGGAAATAAATATACAAATCAGGATAGACAATCAGCAATATGCAGGAAAGAAGCGAACTGCTCATGAATCTTTGTTTCTATTATCAACAAAACAAGTATGCTCCCTTGGTGCAATTATGCTGATGCAAGCATACCACAGTTAAGCAAATACATGTCATAATAAACATGATAATGAGTTTTCTCAATTAGCTATACCGTTCACAATTATTAATACATATGTTCAGTCACTTCGAATGATTTTGTCATGCGGCTTCGGTAAATTAAATATCTCGGTGTAACGGCTTGGCAATCGGTAAGGAAATTCCTAAACTCAAGGAAATGTCCCATTCCGCAAAGTACAGCACCGTACAATTGAAAAGGTTTCGTTTATTATGAATCGCCGTAATTTAACTTTTTTTATTTGGAACACATTGCATAACTGGTTCTTTTTTTATCCCTATGACGCTTGGCCATATATAATATGGCATCATATTCTAGAGTTCAGCTCAGAAATGTATACTGATGAAGAAAAAAGTATATTGAGTAGATAGCAGCCAGTCAAACCAAATGCAGTAATATGGCGGCGCCCAGTGGTAAAAGATATGCACGTTTTAAAATTGTATTACGGATATATCGTGGCTCCGTGTTCATAAAACCATGGTCACATACCCTCTTAATGATATGTTCTTGTGTCTTGGCACTGGTTGTTACAACGTTTCAGTGGCCATATAATGTATAGATATAATTATATATATTAGACAAGAACATGTGCATGAGAGTTTACTTACGACATAGCTTGTTCTCGCATTTCGGTCGCGACTGCGGACATTTGCTGCACGGATCTCCCGTCTCGTACGGTTTCTTCCCTTCCCAGTTCCCGCTGTCAAATAATGTTTCTATCAAATATCTAACAAATGAGGTTTGTGTAAATCTATCACTCTCCAATGTCAACAAATGCTTCATTATTTATATATTTTTGTATATGATCAACAAAATGTAATTTCTCTGTTTAGTTCCCTCCCTCCGTCCCTCCATTCTTCCGCCCATACACCCACATTTTCTAACACGTCGTCCTCTTCTCTTTCCTTCTACGCGACGTTAATTTATCATAACGTTGCAGGAGTAGATCTAGCTCCAACAGCAGTAGTTCCAGCTGCGTCAGTAGTTCTAGCTACAGCAACAGTAGTTCTAGCTGCAGCAGTAGTTCTAGCTGTAGCAGTAGTTCTATCTGCAGCAGTAGTTCTAGCTGTAGCAGTAGTTCTATCTGCAGCAGTAGTTCTAGCTGTAGCAGTAGTTCTATCTGCAGCAGTAGTTCTAGCTGTAGCAGTAGTTCTATCTGCAGCAGTAGTTCTAGCTGCAGCAGTAGTTCTAGCTGCAGCAGTAGTTCTATCTGCAGCAGGAGTTTTAGCTGCAGCAGTAGTTCTATCTGCAGCAGTAGTTCTAGCTGTAGCAGTAGATCTAGCAGCAGCAGTAGTTCTAGCTGTAGCAGTAGTTCTAGCTGTAGCAGTAGTTCTAGCTGTAACAGTAGTTCTAGCTGCAGCAGTAGTTCTAGCTGTAACAGTAGTTCTAGCTGTAACAGTAGTTCTAGCTGTAGCAGTAGTTCTAGCTGTAGCAGTAGTTTTAGCTGTAGCAGTAGTTCTAGCTGTAGCAGTAGTTCACTGTAGCATAGTTCTAGCGCAGTAGTTCTAGCTGTAACAGTAGATTCTATCTGTAGCAGTAGTTCTAGCTGTAGCAGTAGTTCTAGCTGTAACAGTAGTTCTAGCTGTAACAGTAGTTCTAGCTGTAGCAGTAGTTCTATCTGTAGCAGTAGTTCTAGCTGTAGCAGTAGTTCTAGCTGTAACAGTAGTTCTAGCTGTAACAGTAGTTCTAGCTGTAACAGTAGTTCTATCTGCAGCAGTAGTTCTATCTGTAGCAGTAGTTCTAGCGCAGCAGTAGTTCTAGCTGTAGCAGTAGTTCTAGCTGTAACAGTAGTTCTAGCTGTAACAGTAGTTCTAGCTGTAACAGTAGTTCTAGCTGTAGCTAGTCTAGCTTAAGCAGTAGTTCTAGCTGTAACAGTAGTTCTAGCTGTAGCAGTAGTTCTACTGCAGCAGTAGTTCTACTGTAGCAGTAGTTCTAGCTGTACAGTAGTTCTAGCTGTAGCAGTAGTTCATCTGCAGCGTAGTTTAGCACAGTAGTTCTAGCTGTAACAGTAGTTCTAGCTGTAACAGTAGTTCTATCTGCAGCAGTAGTTCTAGCTGCAGCAGTAGTTCTAGCTGTAGCAGTAGTTCTAGCTGTAACAGTAGTTCTATCTGCAGCAGTAGTTCTAGCTGCAGCAGTAGTTCTATCTGTAGCAGTAGTTCTAGCTGTAGCAGTAGTTCTAGCTGTAGCAGTAGTTCTAGCTGTAACAGTAGTTCTAGCTGCAACAGTAGTTCTAGCTGTAGCAGTAGTTCTATCTGTAGCAGTAGTTCTAGCTGTAGCAGTAGTTCTAGCTGTAACAGTAGTTCTAGCTGTAACAGTAGTTCTATCTGCAGCAGTAGTTCTAGCTGTAACAGTAGTTCTAGCTGTAGCAGTAGTTCTAGCTGTAACAGTAGTTCTAGCTGCAGCAGTAGTTCTAGCTGTAGCAGTAGTTCTAGCTGTAGCAGTAGTTCTAGCTGTAACAGTAGTTCTAGCTGCAGCAGTAGTTCTAGCTGTAACAGTAGTTCTAGCTGTAGCAGTAGTTCTATCTGTAGCAGTAGTTCTAGCTGTAACAGTAGTTCTAGCTGTAGCAGTAGTTCTAGCTGTAGCAGTAGTTCTAGCTGTAGCAGTAGTTCTAGCTGTAGCAGTAGTTCTAGCTGTAGCAGTAGTTCTAGCTGTAACAGTAGTTCTAGATGTAACAGTAGTTCTAGCTGTAGCAGTAGTTCTATCTGCAGCAGTAGTTCTAGCTGTAGCAGTAGTTCTAGCTGTAGCAGTAGTTCTAGCTGTAACAGTAGTTCTAGCTGTAGCAGTAGTTCTAGCTGTAGCAGTAGTTCTAGCTGTAGCAGTAGTTCTAGCTGTAACAGTAGTTCTAGCTGTAGCAGTAGTTCTAGCTGTAGCAGTAGTTCTAGCTGTAGCAAAGGTAGTTCTAGCTGTAACAGTAGTTCTAGCTGTAGCAGTAGTTCTAGCTGTAGCAGTAGTTCTAGCTGTAGCAGTAGTTCTAGTGTAACAGTAGTTCTAGCTGTAGCAGTAGTTCTAGCTGTAGCAGTAGTTCTAGCTGTAGCAGTAGTTCTAGCTGTAGCAGTAGTTCTAGCTGCAGCAGTAGTTCTAGAGCAGCAGTAGTTCTAGCTGCAGCAGTAGTTCTAGCTGAGCAGTAGTTCTAGCTGTAGCAGTAGTTCTAGCTGTAGCAGTAGTTCTAGCTGTAGCAGTAGTTCTAGCTGCAGCAGTAGTTCTACTATGCAGTAGTCAGCTGACAGTAGTTCTAGCTGTAGCAGTAGTTCTAGCTGTACAGTAGTTCTAGCTGTAGCAGTAGTTCTACGTCAGTAGTTCTAGCTGAGCAGTAGTTCTAGCTGTACAGTAGTTCTAGCTGTACAGTAGTTCTAGCTGTAACAGTAGTTCTAGCACAGAGTTCAGCTGTAACAGTAGTTCTAGCTGTAACAGTAGTTCTAGCTGTAGCAGTAGTTCTAGCTGCAGCAGTAGTTCTAGCTGTAACAGTAGTTCTAGCTGTAGCAGTAGTTCTAGCTGTAGCAGTAGTTCTAGCATGCACTGTAACAGTAGTTCTAGCTGTACAGTAGTTCTAGCTGTAACAGTAGTTCTAGCTGTAACAGTAGTTCTAGCTGTAACAGTAGTTCTAGCTGTAACAGTAGTTCTAGCTGTAGCAGTAGTTCTAGCTGCAGCAGTAGTTCTAGCTGCAGCAGTAGTTCTAGCTGTAACAGTAGTTCTAGCTGTAGCAGTAGTTCTATCTGTAGCAGTAGTTCTAGCTGTAACAGTAGTTCTAGCTGTAACAGTAGTTCTAGCTGTAACAGTAGTTCTAGCTGTAGCAGTAGTTCTAGCTGTAGCAGTAGTTCTAGCTGCAGCAGTAGTTCTAGCTGTAACAGTAGTTCTAGCTGTAACAGTAGTTCTAGCTGTAGCAGTAGTTCTAGCTGTAGCAGTAGTTCTAGCTGTAGCAGTAGTTCTATGACTAGTCTGAGCAGTAGTTCTATCTGTAGCAGTAGTTCTAGCTGTAGCAGTAGTTCTAGCTGTAGCAGTAGTTCTAGCTGCAGCAGTAGTTCTAGTGTAGCAGTAGTTCTAGCTGTAGCAGTAGTTCTAGCTGTAGCAGTAGTTCTAGCTGTAGCAGTAGTTCTAGCTGTAGCAGTAGTTCTAGCTGCAGCAGTAGTTCTAGGTGTAACAGTAGTTCTAGCTGTAGCAGTAGTTCTAGCTGTAGCAGTAGTTCTAGCTGTAGCAGTAGTTCTAGCTGCAGCAGTAGTTCTAGGTGACAGTAGTTCTAATGACAGTAGTTCTAGCTGTAGCAGTAGTTCTAGCTGAGCAGTAGTTCTAGTGTAGCAGTAGTTCTAGCTGTAGCAGTAGTTCTAGATGCAGCAGTAGTTCTAGTGTAGCAGTAGTTCTAGCTGCAGCAGTAGTTCTAGCTGTAGCAGTAGTTCTAGATGTAGCAGTAGTTCTAGCTGTAGCAGTAGTTCTAGCTGTAGCAGTAGTTCTAGCTGTAGCAGTAGTTCTAGCTGTAGCAGTAGTTCTAGCTGTAGCAGTAGTTCTAGCTGTAGCAGTAGTTCTAGCTGTAGCAGTAGTTCTAGCTGTAGCAGTAGTTCTAGCTGTAGCAGTAGTTCTAGCTGCAGCAGTAGTTCTAGCTGCAGCAGTAGTTCTAGCTGTAGCAGTAGTTCTAGCTGTAGCAGTAGTTCTAGCTGTAGCAGTAGTTCTAGATGTAGCAGTAGTTCTAGCTGCAGCAGTAGTTCTAGCTGCAGCAGTAGTTCTATCTGTAGCAGTAGTTCTAGCTGTAGCAGTAGTTCTAGCTGCAGCAGTAGTTCTAGCTGCAGCAGTAGTTCTATCTGTAGCAGTAGTTCTAGCTGTAGCAGTAGTTCTAGCTGTAGCAGTAGTTCTAGGCAGCAGTAGTTCTACTGAGCAGTAGTTCTAGCTGTAGCAGTAGTTCTAGCTGCAGCAGTAGTTCTAGCTGTAGCAGTAGTTCTAGCTGTAGCAGTAGTTCTAGCTGTAGCAGTAGTTCTAGATGCAGCAGTAGTTCTAGCTGCAGCAGTAGTTCTAGCTGCAGCAGTAGTTCTAGCTGTAGCAGTAGTTCTAGCTGCAGCAGTAGTTCTAGCTGCAGCAGTAGTTCTAGCTGTAGCAGTAGTTCTAGCTGCAGCAGTAGTTCTAGCTGTAGCAGTAGTTCTAGCTGCAGCAGTAGTTCTATCTGCAGCAGTAGTTCTAGCTGCAGCAGTAGTTCTAGCTGTAGCAGTAGTTCTAGATGCAGCAGTAGTTCTAGATGCAGCAGTAGTTCTAGCTGTAGCAGCAGTTCTATCTGCAGCAGTAGTTCTAGCTGTAGCAGTAGTTCTACTGTACAGTAGTTTAGCTGAGCAGTAGTTCTATGCAGCAGTAGTTCTAGTGTAGCAGTAGTTCTAGCTGTAGCAGTAGTTCTAGCTGTAGCAGTAGTTCTAGCTGTAGCAGTAGTTCTAGCTGTAGCAGTAGTTCTAGATGCAGCAGTAGTTCTAGATGCAGCAGTAGTTCTAGCTGTCAGCAGTAGTTCTAGCTGTAGCAGTAGTTCTATCTGCAGCAGTAGTTCTAGATGCAGCAGTAGTTCTAACTGCAGCAGTAGTTCTAGTTAGCAGTAGTTCTAGCTGAGCAGTAGTTCTAGATGAGCAGTAGTTCTAGTGCAGCAGTAGTTCTATGCAGCATAGTTTAGATGAGCAGTAGTTCTAGCTAGCAGTAGTTCTAGCTGCAGCAGTAGTTCTAGCTGCAGCAGTAGTTCTAGATGCAGCAGTAGTTCTATATGCAGCAGTAGTTCTAGATGCAGCAGTAGTTCTATATGCAGCAGTAGTTCTAGCTGCAGCAGTAGTTCTATATGCAGCAGTAGTTCTAGATGCAGCAGTAGTTCTATATGCAGCAGTAGTTCTATATGCAGCAGTAGTTCTAGATGCAGCAGTAGTTCTATATGCAGCAGTAGTTCTAACTGCAGCAGTAGTTCTATATGCAGCAGTAGTTCTATATGCAGCAGTAGTTCTATATGCAGCAGTAGTTCTATATGCAGCAGTAGTTCTAGATGCAGCAGTAGTTCTATATGCAGCAGTAGTTCTAGATGCAGCAGTAGTTCTATATGCAGCAGTAGTTCTAGATGCAGCAGTAGTTCTAGATGCAGCAGTAGTTCTATATGCAGCAGTAGTTCATAGCATGTCAGCTGTCATAGTTCTAATGCAGCAGTAGTTCTATATGCAGCAGTAGTTCTATATGCAGCAGTATTTCCCTAGATGCAGCAGTAGTTCTATATGCAGCAGTAGTTCTATATGCAGCAGTAGTTCTAGATGCAGCAGTAGTTCTATATGCAGCAGTAGTTCTAGATGCAGCAGTAGTTCTATGCAGCAGTAGTTCTATGATGCAGCAGTAGTTCTATATGCAGCAGTAGTTCTAATGCAGCAGTAGTTCTAATGCAGCAGTAGTTCTAGATGCAGCAGTAGTTCTATATGCAGCAGTAGTTCTATATGCAGCAGTAGTTCTAGATGCAGCAGCAGTTATGACACTTGGTATTTAGACTTACGGTGGCACGTAGTCGCACACCAGGTAGTAGCTGTTGGGGTGTGAAAATCCTTCCATTGATTTGCAAAATGACATGCCGCAGCCAACTTCGTTAGAGTCCGCCCAAATCATCTGACAGACAAAAACGCAATTGTTCACATAAATTACCCGATTAGTTTTGTATATCGTGTCAATACATCAGTCTAGTAGTTCATTGAAACGATGAACGTTTTATATAATACAATTTAATTTGGCAATACCAATAGTGGTTAGATAATTAAGTATTTATCATACAGGGGACACATAGCTTCTGTGATGAGGTATTTAATTACATCTGCGTACGGCATTGATTAAAAATAGCATTAAGGGTAGTAGTATCTTCTCGCAAACTAACTGGAAACTATGCAGCTAAAACAAATTGTCAAGATAATGATTTGACGTACTACAAACCACATTGTTTTTAATGGGAATAACAGCACTAACACGACTGTTGCTGCAGTAATATAAGATCCTGAAGTGTTGATTATGCAGAAAGTGTTGACAATACTAACATCACACATGAAACATTGGCATCAGAAGAACACCGGAAGTGTGGGTGTCATGCGCAACAGAGAGTATGTAGTGGACACGGTCGACTCCTCTCTCCCGAAAGGACGCGATCGGGCCGCTTGCACAGATACATACTCTGTTAACATTCCACTACACCGTAAATGACGGAGATAGCCATACCAAAAGCACATACATCACAAATAAAAACACTCCTTACAGCCGACGCACGAACGTGTTATTGCGAGAATGCGTTTGTTGATAAGAACAGGACAAGACGAGTAATGGACGCGTTGTGTCGGTTGCCCACCTGAGTGTAGTGTCCGCACATTGCCCCCGAGCATTTGCCTGTAGAGAAGTCGTAATCTTTGTTTTCCACGAACCATGCGGCGTGGGCTTTCGCCAAGTCGTAGAAATCTGCATCATACACACGCTTCTATTTGTGTGTGTGTGTGTGTGTGTGTGTGTGTGTGTGTGTGTGTGTGTGTGTGTGTGTGTGTGTGTGTGTCGTGTGTGTGTGTGTGTGTTGTGTGTTGTGTGTGTGTGTGTGTGTTGTGTGTGTGTGTGTGTGTGTGTTGTGTGTGTGTGTGTGTGTGTGTGTTGTGTGTGTGTGTGTGTGTGTGTGTGTGTGTGTGTGTGTGTGTGTGTGTGTGTGTGTGTGTGTGTGTGTGTGTGTGTGTGTGTGTGTGTATGTCTCTGTCTCCCTGTCTGTCTCCATCTCTCTCGCTGTATCTCTGTTTATGTTTCTGTCTCCGTCTCTATCTCTGTCTGTCTTTATCTCTACTTTCTACCTCTTTTTGTCAACAATAATTACAGTTAAATGTATCATAGTTTTAAAACGGTCTTACAGTGAGGTAACTCATGATTGTGACTATTATTTTACTAACTTTCGTCTCGGGTTGTTATAAGCGACTTACTTGTGCCCACCCACAGATTCTGTCCGAGTCTAGGAAATTCTTTTTTATCACGGTCTGGATGACCATGTTTCCACTTACAACCGTTAGCCCATTTCTGGGCCAGTACAGCGAGTTTCCAGTTCCATCTCTAATAAAGTGAGAGAAACACATGGTATTTATTAACGTATATATATATATATATATATATATATATATATATATATATATATATATATATATATATATATATATATATATATATATATAGTGCTGTAACAAGTACTCAAGAAAAAACCTACTTAAGTAAGTAAAAAGTACCACCAAAGTACTCGGCCAGCGCCTCTCTCTCTCTCTCTCTCTCTCTCTCTCTCTCTCTATATATATATATATATATATATATATATATATATATATATTAGCTGTTGAACACGCATGTGTTGACACACATAACTAAAATTGACTGAAGGTTCAAAACTAAAATAAATACACTTATTATTGACATAACTTCCTTCGACTACTCTCAGTTAATCTTAAAATACAGATTTCGAAAGCACATTTGTCATGCAAAAAGATGGCAACTCCCCTTTTCACAGGCGGTTGATGAATGCATAATTTTATGCAGCATGTTTTGTATGGCGAAGTTTCACAATACATCATGGCATTTCAGTCTAGCTTTATACTGATCTTTTCTAATTAAAAGCAACCTATTTATCCGATTTCCAAACAAGAAGTATCTACGAATCTTGAAGGCAATTTGTATGCCGTTGATTGAGGCCCGGTCGATGCGCCGATGTGCTCGGACTGGCAGGAGAGAAAACAGGAGAGAAATGCGAGTGATCATTGATGTCGGCACGAAAAACAACTGACAGAGTTGGAGACTGTTGATAGGGAACGCAGTGAGAGATAAATGAGTAGAGGAAAGAAAAGGTGGCCGTAACCATGGCCAACCTCACACCTAACGATAGGGAGAACAAGAGGAAAACAACATATAAAGTATAAAGTATATATATATATTTCAGACAGGTGATAGAATTTCATTAAAGACGGCTCAGGCAGAACTAAAATCCCGTGAAAGGAAGTGTAAAGAAGACTACAAACATTTGATACAAGCGCAATTTAAGCAGAACAACACAAAACAAGCATGGCACAGCGTAAAGTCAATCCTTGATTGTAACAAATCGAAGAAACGCTGCTCTGCTTCAAACTCCACCGAATTTGCTAACGATGAAAACACCTTTTACTGCCACTTCGACTTTAAAGTTGTGAGGAACTGTGCTGTGCAATATGCTAATTTACAAGCAGAGCACACTTTCGAGATACCAAGAGATGATGTAGCCAGTGGTTTAAGAATGTGAAAGTAAACAAAGCTGCTGGCCCTGAGATATCAAGAGATGATGCAGCCAGTGTTTTAAGAATGTGAAAGTAAACAAAGCTGCTGGCCCTGAGATACCAAGAGATGATGTAGCCAGTGGTTTAAGAATGTGAAAGTAAACAAAGCTGCTGGC